>BLSH010099861.1:56015-67627 GCA_018402905.1 Glandirana rugosa | reverse complement strand
CCCTCTCCTCCCTCCCCCTTCTCTCTATTCTCTATATCACTCTCTATTTCTCCCCCCCGCTGTTCTTTGCTTCCCACCTTCATAATGTCTCACCTGAACACGGCTACCTGCTGCCCTCCATGGCCGTTGTGTATATCTGCCTCTTCTGCATTATGTGTAATGGCTCTTTGTGTCTCTCCAGCTGTGGACGTGGATGGAGGATCTTCAGAAGGAGCTCCTGGAAGACGTCTGTGCGGACTCGGTGGACGCCGTTCAGGAGCTGATTAAACAGTTCCAGCAGCAGCAGACGGCCACCCTGGACGGGACCCTCAACGTCATAAAGGAGGGCGAGGATCTCATCCAGCAACTCAGGTGAGGATGTATGAATGGATGTACTGCGGGCGTTCAGCCCTGTGTGGCCGGCGGACATGGATTGTAAGCTCTTCTGTCCACCCTTCAGGGACTCGGCGGTGTCCAGCAATAAAGCTCCGCACAACAGCTCCATCAGCCACATCGAGTCGGTTCTGCAGCAGCTGGACGAGGCACAGGTTCAGATGGAGGAACTCTTTCATGAGCGGAAGATCAAGCTGGACATCTTCCTGCAGCTCCGGATATTCGAGCAATACACGATAGAAGTGAGTGTGCACCCCGAAATCTGCAGCTCTGTGCAACCCCCGATTCTAATTGTGCACTCCTCTCAAGAGCCCTCAGTCCTGATGCAAGCAGTGAGCGGGCTCTTGGGAGGAGTTATGCAATCATCAAATTGCCTTGATGGGTGGGTGTCAGGATGAGTGGGCATTCCTAGGCAGGCTGTATTTGCATAGGTAACGCCCACATGCGATGCTGAGTAGACATGTGCACTGCCGAAAAGTTAGTTTTTCATTTCATTTTTTTTTTTCGTTTTTTTTTTTTTTTTTTTTTCATTTTTTGGGTCATTCGTTATGATCGAAATTCATAAATTTGAAGACTCGTAAATTTGGAAATTTGGAAATCTGAAAATAAGAAAGAAAATCTGAAAATTCAAAATAATAACTAAAGTAACTAATAATAACTACCGTGTATACTCGAGTATAAGCCAACCCGAATATAAGCCTAATTTTACCACAAAAAACTGTGAAAACGTATTGACTCGAGTATAAGCCTAGGGTGGGAAATGCAGCAACTACTGGTAAATTTCACAAGTATAGTAGCCATTACACAGGTATTGTAGCCATTACACAGGTATTGTAGCCATTACACAGGTATTGTAGCCATTACACAGGTATTGTAGCCATTACACAGGTATTGTAGCCATTACACAGGTATATTAGCCATTACACAGGTATAGTAGCCATTACACAGGTATAGTAGCCATTACACAGGTATTGTAGCCATTACACAGGTATTGTAGCCATTACACAGGTATAGTAGCCATTACACAGGTATTGTACCCATTACGCAGGTTTAGTAGCCATTACGCAGGTAATGTAGCCATTACGCAGGTATTGTACCCATTACGCAGGTTTAGTAGCCATTACGCAGGTAATGTAGCCATTACGCAGGTATTGTAGCCATTACACAAGTATAGTAGCCATTACACAGGTATAGTAGCCATTACACAGGTATTGTAGCCATTACACAGGTATTGTAGCCATTACACAGGTATTGTAGCCATTACACAGGTATTATAGCCATTACACAGGTATTGTAGCCATTACACAGGTATAGTAGCCATTACACAGGTATCGTAGCCATTACGCAGGTATTGTAGCCATTACACAGGTATTATAGCCATTACACAGGTATAGTAGCCATTACACAGGTATAGTAGCCATTACACAGGTATTGTAGCCATTACACAGGTATTGTAGCCATTACACAGGTATAGTAGCCATTACACAGGTATTATAGCCATTACACAGGTATTGTAGCCATTACACAGGTATTATAGCCATTACACAGGTATTGTAGCCATTACACAGGTATTGTAGCCATTACACAGGTATAGTAGCCATTACACAGGGACTGAGCCATTACACTGACAATCGGCCATTACACAGCGACAGGGAGCACAGTACCTTCTCTCTTCTCCTCTTCTCTCCTCGTTGCTCCGTGTCAGCCGCTCCGACCTACGCTCCTGCTTTGGACCCGCCCGCAGCACAGTGACAAGCCAATCACCGGCAGTCACTATGCAGCCAATCAACCTATGTATGTGCGCTGTTCTGTGCACATACATAGAGTTTTCGGACCATCCACAGAGGCTTCAGGCTCCCGCACACAAGATGCGGTGGGCACTGACTCAAGTATAAGCCGAGGGGGGCCTTTTTCAGCACAAAAAAATGTGCTGAAAAACTTGGCTTATACTCGAGTATATACGGTAACTATTAAATTATAGGTATTGGAATTTCCTTTAAAATTTGGCTTTGGTGAATGTACCTAGATTGTAAGCTCTAACGAGCAGGTCTCTCTTATTCCTCCTGTATTGAATTGTACTGTCTGCCCTAATATTGTAAAGCGCTGTGCAAACTGTCGGCGCCATATAAATCCTATATAATAATAACGTAAGGAATACGAATTTCTCCAAAGTTACGAATTATCCAAAATCACGAATGCCACCTCTAAACCAATGGAACGGAACAAATTAATAAAAATAATAATAAAATGTTTTTATTATTATTTATTATTAATAATTTGTTACGTTCCATTTGTTTAGATGCGGCATTCGTGATTTTGGATAATTCGTAACTTCGGAGAAATTTCTATTCCTTACGTTCACCAAAGCCAAATTTGAAAGGAAATTGCCTATAATTTAATAGTTAGTAATAGTAGTTGTTATTAATTAGTTATTTCAGATTTTGGAATTTTTGGGTTTTCAAATTTTAGGATTTTCGTCGTTTTCAATTTTCGTTCTTATTTTCGGATTTCCGAATGTTCGATTTTATGAGTTTTCGAATTTACAAATAATTGGAAAAATTCGTTAAAAGTTTTTTTGTCGAAATTCGTTAAAGGAATGAATTTGGAACACAACAAATTGCACCTGTCTAATGCTGAGCCTCTAATATTGAAATCCAATGAAAGTAATGGGCGGTCCAACGACAGTCAAGCCTGGGAGGAAAAGGCCAAGATCAGCCTTTCTCAGCCTTTTCAACACAGAGGAACCCTTGAAATAATTCTCCGGGCTCGGGGAACCCCTGCTAAAAATTAGAAATCTACAACTCATGATACATTAGTGTGATGGTCAATGGGAAGAATGCTCCCTACACTTGTGGTCATTGGGAAGAATTACCCCCCTTACAGATACCTAAAAAGATCAATGGTGTCATTGGGAATTTATCTGAGAGGCAGAAAATTATCATTGCTCAAGGAACCCCTAGCAACCTCTGGAGGAACCCTGGTTGAGAAACCCTGCTCTAGATCATGGGTGTCCAACCTGTGGCCCTCCAGCTGTTGCAAAGCTACAAGTCCCATCATGCCTCTGCCTCTGGGTGTTATGCTTGTGGCTGTCAGAGTCTTGCCATGCCTCATGGGACTTGTAGTTCTGCAACAGCTGGATGTCCGCTAATTGCATAGCCCTGGGCTAGATGATGCTGGACATCCTTCACCTAGAAGATAAGGCGGGGCTCTATTTGACTTTCTGCAGCTTCTAATGCACATGGTGAGAAGCTCACAGTGTGCAGTGAAATCTGAGGAAGCTGTTTCAGCCCAAGAGAGGAGCCGCTACACCTGTGCAAGACTGAAGGGGGGGCCGGAGGGAGGATTTAAGAGACGCGCACCTTCTCTATATACTGTCTGATGACGGTCATAAAGTTCCACAGACGTAACCCCCCTCCCCCCACTTCCTGCACCCTCTGAAGGACATTAGCTGTCACCGGCGAGCAGAGCTCATTAAAAGCGTTCCCTGATTTAAAGCTGTTGCCGCCATCTTGGCGAGCGCTGCGGTCACCCGTCCGCTTGCACAGTTCATTATGTTCCTTGTCCTGGAAAGATGTTTCCTTTTGTCTCCAGGCCGGAGACTCCACATCGATCCTCGCGGTGACTAATAAACCTCCATCCGCACCCCATACATGAAGGTTTACGCTCAGCGATCCCCCCGGGGGCCCGCTGGATGATGTTCGTTTAATGGGCCCTATTAAAGAGGCAGCGTCTTGAAGGCGGCCGTGTTTAATTGTTGTAATTACAAGGCCTGACATTTTGTGTTCCTTTATTTCCTTTTGGTGATTTGGTTTCGGTAACATTTGTATGGGTAATTAAATCCAACGCTTTCCTTTTGATGAGAAAAGTTGATGTGAGGACGTGACACGATCGAACGGATGGAGAGGAGCGTTTGTGATATCTGAAAAGCAGCGCCAATTTGTCCGCTTCCGGTCAGATCGGATCTGCTGTGCATTTGTACAACCTGCAGAGAGGTGGCGCCATAGAGCAGAGTCGTTCCATCCGCCTCCAATCAGATCGGATCTGCGGTGCAGCTGTACGACCTGCAGAGAGGTGGCGCCATAGAGCAGAGTCGTTCCATCCGCCTCCAATCAGATCGGATCTGCGGTGCAGCTGTATAACCTGCAGGAAGGTGGCGCCATAGAGCAGAGTCGTTCCATCCGCCTCCAATCAGATCAGCTCTGCAGTGCAGCTGTATAACCTGCAGGAAGGTGGCGCCAGTGTGTACGTTAAATGTTCAGAGACAATGACACCTGGTCTGATGAGATTTCCCCTCATTTCCTGTTGTGTCTCCAGGACAGGAAGTTAAGAAAAGTCTCCCCCAATGACAAACAAACAGAAAAAAAACTGACCAGGCTATTAACCCTTTCCTACTTTATCCAAAATTTAAAAGAAAAGTTTGGGCTGTACATGTGACCTAACATGTGACCTTCTTCTCAATCTGACCCTCGGAACTTCCTTTCCTTTCAAAGTTTCCCCTCCCCAGAAATGAAAATATCTCTTCAATGATTGGCCAGGGTTTGTATTGGAGCCAATTGGTAACCTCACAATACATTTTACACCCGGCGTGAGAGCTGCGGGGAGATGGGAGAGCCGGTGCAGCTCAGCGGCGGTGATAGCGATCCCCACTGGGCTCCGATGTACAGAGCAGATGGGTGGAGCCACACTGACACCAGAAGGGGATGAGGAGTCCTCCATTTATACTGCACAGGAAGTGCGCGACCCCCCGAAACACCGAACAGACGAGAGGAGGCGCCATATATAGAGATCACAGTGTACTACACATCCCCTCCCTCCACAACTGCACCCCCACCCCCCTCCACTGCTCTGCTCCCCTCCCCTTCACAACTGCGCCCCCACCCCCTCCTCTGCTCTGCTCCCCTCCCCTCCACACCTCCATCCCCGCACCCCTCCTCTGCTCTGCTCCCCTCCCCTCCACACCTCCATCCCCGCACCCCTCCTCTGCTCTGCTCCCCTCCACACCTCCATCCCCACACCCATCCTCTGCTCTGCTCCCCTCCCCTGCACAGCTGCACTCCCTGAACCCCTCCTCTGCTCTGCACTCACTCCCTCCACACCTCCATTCCTGCACCCCTCCTTTGCTCTGCACCCAAACCCCCCCATTACTGCATCCCCTGCACCCCTCCTCTGCTCTGCACCCATCCCTTCCACAACTGCCCAAGACCCTGTCACTAGTTACCCAGATTTTCCTTCCTTGGACCACTTTCGGTTGGTCCTGACCACTGGAGATCGGGAACATCCCACAAGAGCTTCGGTTTTGTTGTTGCTATGAGCCAATCGTCGAGACATTGTTGTCTGTACAATTTGGTCCTTGTCAGTCCCTCAAACCCTTCCACTTTATCCACGTTACCTGTCATTGGTTTCTATAGAGTCATTTTATTTTCTGTAGACATGGAGCATTGAAGAGGACACACCATTCTACGGAAAAGATTTGTTCACTTACAGGCATCATGTATTATGCTATAATCCGAATATACAATATGATGAGATGAAAATTGACCCTTATCTTTAAAAAATAAATTTAACATATTAATGAACATGGATCTGTATTAATTGTGTGTCTTTTAATATCTTTCCGGTGTTCTTGTCCCATAGGCGAAGACACGTTGTAGTTTTATTGTATTATGGAAACAATACAAATGTACAAATAAATAATGAACATCTCAGCATAAGATGGGAAGGAATAATACCACTACAGTGCTAATTAATCATTGACGTGTCTACCGTGTTCCCACATTAGGTAACGGCTGAACTGGACGCCTGGAACGAGGACCTCCTCCGGCAGATGAACGACTTTAATACAGAAGATCTGAATTTGGCAGAACAGCGGTTACAGCGTCACAAGGAGCGAAAACTCGCCATGAACAACATGACCTTCGAGGTGATCCAGCAGGGTCAGGACCTCCACCAGTACATCATGGAGGTGCAAGCGTCAGGTTAGTGCGTCTGCTATGACTTGGACACTCCGTCCCTCCGTTCTTCAGTGAAATTAAAGGAAACATGATAGACCTATGGAAGCTTGAAGGATCAGCCTCTGGGCTGTCATCCATATCCTTGCTTCACTACATAGATAGTCATTGACCCTGGACAAGCATGCTCTCAGTCAAGTCTGAACCCCTACATACTTCCTAGGTTTCTCATGAAGTGGTGGTGAAGGCTGAAGATGGAATCCTCAGAGCATCTAAAGTTAAAATGTCTTGATCCTAACTCTAAAGGCGCAACCCTAAACCTCTAGGTTTATCACTACTGCTTTAAGCCTAATGCCCTAAACCAGTGGTTGTCAACTTATGACCTATAGGGGGCCTCAAATGTGGCCCCTGACACCCCCAAAGGGCCACACATAATGTTCAGTATATGTAATGCTTGAGAGGTCTGTCAGAAACTGCAGACTTAATAGAGGAGATGAGGGTTCAGAGATGTGGACAGGATACATATTTGGCTGGGGATTTACTTCAGAAGGCAATACTAAACTGGGAAGATGCTATAGGAGGCGAGTAGAGATCAATGCTGTTACACTAATCCATGTTCCCACTATAGACTGCTGAGATCCGAGGGCCGCACATCATATACCAAAGGGCCAAAGGCTGGGCACTGGCGTCCTGAACCCTAATTTTTGTACTTGGCCTACCCCCTTCCGAAAACTTGGCACCAAACCTAACCTTAGCAATTACCCTACCCCTAACCTTGATCATGAACTCTATACAGGAATCATAACCCCCACATTTGATTAACTTTGACCCTACCCTTAACCCCCACCTCTAAGCCCAAACCAGAAACCTCTAACCCTAAACTTTTGACTCAAATAAAAACCCAATATCAACCCTATTAAAAGCCCAAACCCTTAATTCTAACCATATCCAGACTCTTAACCTTAACCCTAAGCCTTACCGTAAGCCAAATCCCTAAACTACCTATATCACTAGATCTGTCCCTAAACCTAACTCTAACCAAACCTTTCAACCGTAATGCCCATCCTAGCAATAACCTAAACTACCTTTATTGCTAGATCTATCCCTAAACCGACCCTAACCAAGCCTTCAACCATAATGCCAACTCTAACATTAACCCTGAAGTCTGATGCTAAACCTTACCATACCTCTAATCCATATGAACATCTTAGGACCCCATGACCTTAACTCTACCCTTAACTAAAACGTTAATAATTTACCTCCTACTCTAACCCATAATCCAAACCTCAGCTGTATCCAAATCCTTTACCCTGCTCCCTAACTGGAACCCTAAAGTTCTGTCCTCTGCCCTAATACATACCCTATCAAAACCCTCAACCCTACCTGTAGCATCAACCCTACCCCCCCCCCCCCCCCATTACTTCTAAGTCCAGCTTGGGTCAAACCTTCCTAGTTTAACCCTAGTAGGTGGTGATAGGACATAATGCTGTAGAGATGGTGGGACCTTATGTAAGCTGTAGGATTTGATGGACTCTACCCCCCATGGTTGGTGATAAGACGTAATGCCGTAGAGATGGTGGGACCTTATGGAAGCTGTAGGATCTGATGACCTCCATGAATGGACTCTACCCATAATGGGTGGTGATAGGATGTAATGCTGTAGAGATGGTGGGACCTTATGGAAGCTGTAGGATCTGATGACCTCCATGGATGGACTCTACCCCTAATGGGTGGTGATAGGATGTAATTCTGTAGAGATGGTGGGACCTTATGGAAGCTGTAGGATTTGATGGCCTCCATGAATGGACATTCTTTCTCTGTCTCTCCAGGAATTGAGCTGATCTGTGAGAAGGACATAGACCTGGCAACCCAGGTTCAGGAATTGTTAGAGTTCCTCCATGAGAAGCAGCATGAACTGGACCTGAACGCTGATCAGACGCACAAGCGCCTGGAGCAATGTCTGCAGCTCCGCCACCTCCAGGCTGAGGTCAAGCAGGTAAGTCAAACACATCCCTCACCTTGAGTGCTTTGTGCCCACTCTTAGAATCCCTTCATAGCCAGTAAACCTAAAATTCTAAATGTTTTAAGAGACAACACCTCTAACAACACGCACAAAGCTGTCCACACAGCTTCCTGTATTAAAGACCGGTCACTATTGCTCTCTCATTGTGCAGGGTGACTGGTCTTGTCTCCGACCCCATCCTTTCATTTTCTGCAGGCAGCCTGTAAGCGGTGGCGCCTTCTGGCCCTCCTACAGCTCTGTTATCTCTCCTTGTGCAGGGTGCTTAGCCTCGTCTCCAACCCCTCCTAGAGTTTCCTGCAGGCAGCCTGTAGTGGGTGGAGCCTGCTGGACGACTCCTACAGCTTTACTTTAGCTTTTTGTGCAGGGTGACTTGTTTTGTCTCCGCCCCCCTCTTGTAGTTTTCTGCAGACAGCCTGTAGTGGGTGGAGCCTAATGGGTTCCCCCCACAGCTCTGCTTTCTCTACTTTTGCAGGGTGACTGCTCTTGTCTCCGCCCCCTCCTCTAGTTTTTTTTTTTTCGTAGGCAGCATGTAGTGGGTGGAGCTATTAGGCCCCTCCCACAGCTCTGCTCTCCTCATAGGATATGTAAAGCACAGTGGTGATGTCACTGCTACTTTTACAAGGTAATATCTGGATTTGCAGTTATGTTTGGTGGACGCAAAGTGGATTTATATTTTTTGTGGCTATTTTGTTTCTGGAATTTGGACAAAACATGGAGAAATGTGCGTGTTTTGCATAAATGTACTGGGGTTTTTTTTTTTCCTTTATTTTGGCCATGCATACCCGTTAAAATCTGTTTAAGTTGTATTTAGTGGCCCTCTGGGAGCCATAAGGAAAAGCGTCATGTTACAACACAGAAGAATCTTCTTTGAATGCAGGCAAAGATCTTCTGCTTCTTACAGAGAGCGCAGAGTCCGAACATCGCACGCCGGGGCTTGAGGATCCAACGGCATCACCTACAGGCAGCGCACGTCTTTATAAACGGTCCCTCTGTTCTCCAACACGAGAATCCAGGAAGTCCATAAATAGTCCATCAGGGACTCCTCTCCTCACATTCATGGGATCCGGCTGGATATAGAAATCTATCTCTAGATTTCCTAATCCAATATATACTTTGTGACGAGGAAGAGGGAAGGATGAGGAAGAGGAAGAAGAGGAATGAAAGGAATATGAGGAAGGGGAGAAGTATGAGGAAAGGGGGGGGCAACAACACAGAAGTAGGTAAAGGAAGGCGGAAAGACAAGAAAGATGAGGAATGGTGAAGGGGGATGGATGAAGGGAATAAGGAAAGGGGAAAATGAGAAAAAGAAAAGGACGAGGAAGGGGGAAAAGACAAGAAAGAAAAGAAAGGTGAGGAAGGGGATATGGACAAGCAAAGGAGCAAGCAAGTGGGTAGAAGGACAAGGAACGGAGGAGGAGGTGGGGGAAGGACAAGGAAGGGGAAAGGAAGTGGGGAGAAAGATGAGGAAGGGGAAAGGAAGTGGGGAGAAAGATGAGGAAGGGGAAAGGAAGTGGGGAGAAGGACAAGGAAGGGGGCAAGGAAGTAGGTAGAAAGACGAGGAAGGAGAAAGGAAGTGGGGAGAAAGATGAGGAAGGGATAGGAGGTGGGTAGAAGGACAAGGACGAGAAAAGGAAGTTGGGAGAAGGACAAGGAAGGGTAAGGAAGCGGGGAGAAGGACAAGGAAGGGTAAGGAAGCGGGGAGAAGGACAAGGAAGGGGAAGGAAGCGGGAAGAAGGACAGGAAGCTGGGACAAGGAAGGGGAAGGAAGCGGGAAGAAGGACAAGGAAGGGGGAAGGAAGTGGGGAGAAGGACAAGGAAGGGGGAAGGAAATGGGGAGAAGGACAAGGAAGGGGAAAGGTTGTGGGGAGAATGAGGAAGGGAGATGGCAGAAGGGAAGAAGGAAGGGGGAAGGGCAAGAAAGATGAGGAAGGGGAGAAGGATGAGGAAGGAGGAAATGGTGAGGAAAGGGTAAGGACAAGAAAGAAAATAAATATGAGCGAGTGGAGAAGGACAGGGAAGGTGGAAGGAAGTGGTGAAAATGAGGAAGGGAGATGGAGGAAGGAAGGGGGAAGTACAAGGAAAAAAGTAAGATGAGGGCAACAAAGAAGGGAAAAGGAAGTGGGGAGAAAGATGAAGGTGGGTGGAGGAAGGGAAGAAGGAAGGAAAGGGGAAGATTGAGGAAGAAAAGAAAGATGAGGAAGGGGAGAAGGACAAAGAAGGGGGAAGGAAGTGGGGAAAATGGGGAAGGATGAGGAAGGGACAAGTAAGGAGAGAAGGACAATGAAGGGTAAAGGATGGGAGTAGGATGAGGATGTTGGAAGGATGAGGAAGGGGGAGCAGTAATGAAGAGTGATGCAAACAATACAATTCTAAACAGAAATGGAAAGTTTGTGTCTCATTATCCCCCCTGTGGATGAGCAGCACATGGGGGGGGGGGGGATACGTCTTCTATAGGAACATCTTGGAATGATTATTTCTGGAATCCGATCGTCGTCCTCGTTGCCCTAGTGCAGTTATAAAGGCAATCTAATCCTGTCAGGTTGGAATCCTTCTTATAAGCGCCGACTGAGCCTGAAATATTGAAATTGGAGTCTTTGTTTAAATGAAATTGAAATGACCTGCGCTCGGCTCGCAGCACCATTTGTTCTTCTAATCAGAGCGCAGTGCGGTGCACCTGCCTGCCTGGCCTCTGCTTCCCGTGTTCTGTTACATGGCGAGAGTCTGCCAGACGCAGCGAGGATGGAGAGCGTCCTCTGTAATGTCAGAGGAGATGGAGGACTTGATGTGGCATCTCCTCCTACTGTATTTTATAGTCAGTAGTCTGTGGCGGGGTGACCAGGGCTGGGACAATCTCTTATTTTGCACCCAAGGAGAAAATACCACAATGTATCTTCGGCCGTCTCCTTCAGAAGGCGATGAGGGAAGGAGGAGTCGAGACTGACTACTGCGATAGGTTATGTCTTCGGACGTATCCTTTGCTCATCATTGTCGTTGTTCCAACCTTCATCGTCGTGAGTTTGCTAGGTTAAAGGTTTTTGCTAAAATAACGTAGTTTCCCACTATCTGTCGCTTGTCTTCCAGGTCGACTGCGTAAAGTGTGGGATGTCATCCACGAATGAGTTCTATACTCATTCGTGGATGACATCCCACGCTTTGCGCAAATCGTCCTCCCCGTCTTCGACGGTTGGATATTACGACCTCATAAAGTATCGAGCCCCCCCCCCCCCCGTGTAACACCATAAAAGAGGAACCCACGTTTTATTCTCTAA
>BLSH010099836.1:82988-108465 GCA_018402905.1 Glandirana rugosa | reverse complement strand
AAAAAACAATCCCCACTGGGTGATCAATATATACTGCAAGAAAAATCTGTTTTGTTGTGTCAATGTACAGAGTGAATCTTAATGGGAGTGATGTTTTAACTATTCATCAGCTGATGCACTTGCAGTGTCTGCATCCTTTTAGACGTGATTAACACTTCAGGAATAACTCACCAAAACTGACATTTTTGTTGCAGAGGATGCCTAAAATCTGAATTGTATCTTACTAAATACTTCTGGGAAAATCAGTATGTTAATCACACAAGCAGAAAAATACTTTTCTTGGGAAGTTCTGTACAACAGATGTGCACAGAAAGCCTCCAGGTTGCCATATTGCATTGAATTTTACAGTACATTAGAGCACTGCACACTGAAACGTAAAGGTCATTTTAAAGTTTTAGTCTTTTCATTTTTATTTGCTATTTTTTCCCAAGGAAGTAGAGATGCCCTTTAAGTATTCATTGTTAAAAATATATATTCAGAAGGCAGGTGGTTTTGTCATTTGAACATACAGTATATAAAAGTGTCTCTTTTAAGGGTGTCACTCAAAAAAGATTTTCTCCCTATTTATCCCTACTAAACTTCAGTGACACTGCTCTTTTGACACTAATGCTGATGCTCCCAATAAAAACATAAACAATTTATTTTGACATTGTTTCAACTATTTGGCTGTCATATTCTTACATGCCCATAGTCCCCAAGTATAATACCCCCCCCCCAAAAAAAAAAAAAAACAGAAACACTGACAAGAGAACTGACAAAAATGAATAACTTAGCAATGCCCTTAGGAAAACATTTCCACTATAGTATTTTCATCTGGAAAACATTTTAGATTAGTGTTCAGGTCAAATAAGTGCTAACAAATGTGGAAATTCAATATAACTATTTCTATAATTTTTCATTTACACAAAACATTTTAAGACTATAAAGGCACCTAGTAAAAAAAAATGTGACTTACTGAATGATTTCTCACTTTGAACTGAGCTGCAGGGTTTTTTTCATAAAGGAGAACTGCTTTAATACATTAGAGAGCCAAGAGTTAAAATTATGACATATACAGTATATGTACACTGAGCAAAATTATAACTTTTGTGTTTGTCTCTATTTATCATGAGCTAAACGCAAAGATCTATGACTTTTTTATGTACACAAAAGGCCTATTCTTCTCAAATATTGTTCACAAATCTGTCTAAATCTTTGTTAGTGAGCACTTCTCCTTTGCTGAGATAATCAATCCACCTCAAAGGTGTGGCATATCAAGATCCTGATTAACCAGCATGATTTTTGCACAGGTGTGCCTTAGGCTGGCCACAATAAAAGGCTACTCTAAAATGTGCAGTTTTACTGTATTAGGAGGTCCGGGGGGTTTGAAAACCAGTCAGTATCTGACGTGACAACCATTTGCCTCACGCAGTGCCACACATATCCTTCGCATAGAGTTGATCAGGTTGTTGATTGTGGCCTGTGGAATGTTGGTCCATTCCTCTTCAATGGCTGTGCGAAGTTGCTGGATATTGGCAGGAACTGGAACACGCTGTTGTATATGCCGAACCAGAGCATCCCTAACGTGCTCAATGGGTGACATGTCCAGTGAGTATGCTGGCCATGCAAGAACTGGACTGTTTTCAGCTTCCAGGAATTACAGATCCATGCAACATGGGGCGGTGCATTATCATGCTGAAACATGAAGTGATGGTCGTGGATGAATCGCACAACAATGGGCCTCAGGATCTCATCACTGTATCTCTGTGCATTCAAAATGGCATCAATAACATGCACCTAAAGGTCAAATAGGGAAACAAAAGATGGCGCCCTAGGTAATAAATAAATATAGCCTATAAAGGTTGCAGCCCCTTTAAAAGTGAATATCACCCAATCTAAATACCATATCAGAAAGGTTATGGTGCTGACTAGGTATTTAACCACTTCAATACCATGCACTTAGAACACTTCCCTACCAGACCAATTTTCAGCTTTCAGTGCTGTTGCGATTTGAATGAGAATTGCGCGGTCGTGCGACGCTGCACCCAAACAAACTTTTTGTCATTTTGTTCCCACAAATAGAGCTTTCTTTTGGTGGTATTTGATCACCCCTGCGGTTTTTATTTTTTGTGCTATAGAAAAAAAAAGACCGAAAATTTTGAAAAAAAAAAAACATTTTTCTTTGTTTCTGTCACAAAAGTTTGTATAAAGTACATTTTCTCCTTCACTGACGGGCACTGATGTGGCTACACTGATGGGCACTGATGAGGCTACACTGATGGGCACTGATGAGGCAGTACAGATTGGCACTGATGAGGTGGCACTGATAAGGTTGCACTGATGATGGGGCACATATACAGCACTGATGGGCGGCACTGACAAGCAACACTGACGGGCACTGATACGTGGCACTGATATGCGGCACTGATGGACACTCCTAGGCGGCACTGACAAGTGGCACTGGGCACTGATGGTCACTGATAGGTGGCACTTTTAGGTGGCACTGGTGGGCACTTTTAGGTGGCACATGTGGGCACTGATAGGTGACACGTGTGGGCACTGATAGGTGACACGGGTGGGCACAGGTGGGCACTTATAGGTGGCAGTGGTGGGCACAGGTGCAACAAGCACTGTTAGGGATGGCACTGGCAGGCATCATACATGGGCACAGTGCCATCCCTACAGTGCACAATAATGACCTTACCTGGTGGTCTAGTGGGGGCTCCCTGGTGGTCCTGGGCGGCCTCTGATTTCATTCCCTGGTGGTCCTGGGCGGCCTCATTGTGATGTCCGGCGGGGGGGGGCTCCCTGTTGGCCCTGATCCGGCTCCCTGGTGGTCCAGAGGGGTGATCCTGAGGGTGGCTGCGCTGATAAATGTTCAGCGCAGCCCCCCCTCTCAGGAGAGCAGCCGATCGGCTCTCTGCTGCTCAGGTCTGCAGACCTGAGCAGAGGAAAAGCCGATCAACGGCTCTTCCTATTTACACTGTGATCAGCCGTGATTTGTCACGGCTGATCACATGGTAAAAGGCTTCGGATCGAAGCCTTTTACCTCGGTCGGTAATGCGGTGGGTCAGCCTGACCCACGGCACCACCGATCGCCGCGATGCGCGCCCCCAGGGGCGTGCGATCGCGGATTATCCCGAGGATGTCAATAGATGTCCAGTCAGGATAATGAACCCCCCGCCCGGACGTCATTTGTCAATGCGCCGGGCGGGAAGTGGTTAAACATATGTGCTAGTGGAAAAACAATATCCGCAGTGTGTTCCACTTCACCACAATCATATACAGGTGAAACATCAATACTGACACAAAATATAAATAGGATTAATGCTTATTAACTTATAAATCATACTATTATAAAGTCCATATAGATAATCATCATAGTTTGTAAATCACGGTAATATAAAGTCCATAGGTTTATCCCGACACCATGTGAATCCTTAATTGCTTTGTAAGTGATAAATCCACCAGTGCTCATAAAGATGGCAACTCACCAGAACCTTTTGACCCCTTTTTACAGGTGGTCAGAAATTGTTTTAGGAACAGCCTTTAGATATTCTGAAACTCCGTTCTTCTCCAAATGGAAATGCAAATAGCCTCTACAATAATGGGAATGACTCCACAGGAGACCAAAAAGAAAGTCTCATAGTGTAGTAAGGTTTATTAAACGACAAGCAGATTAAAAGGTTTAAAACAATTACACTCATATTTTTCTGTGCCAAGGTCCCGGCACTGGGTGTATTCAGCAATCACAAAGGAGCGGAGTAAGCCTGCTATGAGCCAATCGTATTACTGTGTTTGGCGGTCTCCTCTCACATTCGTGTGCGCTCTAAGCCTCGTTTTCAGTGTATGCTGCAGTAGGGATACCTTAGACCGGGAAGTCTTGTGCTCACTAACACAGATTTAGACAGATTTGTGAACAATATTTGAGAGAAATAGGCCTTTTGTGTACATAGAAAAAGTTATAGATCTTTGCGTCCAGCTCATGATAAATAGGGGCAAACACAAAGGTGTTGCGTTTATAATTTTGCTCAGTGTATATATATATATATATATATATATATACACAGTATCTCATAAAAGTGAGTACACCCCTCACATTATAGTAAATATTTTATTATATCTTTTCATGTGACAACAATGAAGAAATTACACTTTGCTACAATGTAAAGTAGTGAGTGTAAAGCTTGTATAACAGTGTAAATTTGCTGTCCTCTCAAAATAACTCAACACATAGCCATTAAAGCGGAGGTCCACCAGGGAAAAAATAAATAAAAGTCACCAGCTACACATGCAGTAGCTGCTGACTTTTAATAATAGGACACTTACCTGTCCTGGAGTTAAGCAATGTCTGCACCCGCCACCGGTCTTCGGATCGGGGGACAGGTGCAGCCGCCTCCATTGCGGGTGAGGGAACCCGGACATGTAGCATTACAGCTTCACGCCGGGCACCTTACTGCGCATGTGCGAGGCTCTGCCGCACTCTGCTATTGGCCAGGTGGCCAGTAGCAGAGCGAGCAGGGAGGAGCGAGCCGGGCTGCTGATGTCAACGGCCGCAGCGGCCGGCCAGAGCTCCCGGATGTGTGGAAAAGGACACCTGTCTAAAGACAGGTGTCCTCTTCCCCCTCCCCCCGAAAGGTGCCAAATGTGACACCTAAGGGGGGAGGAATCCAACCAGCGGAAGTTCCACTTTTGGGTGGAACTCTGCTTTAGTGTCTAAACCGCTGGCAATAAAAGTGAGTACACCCCTAAGTGAAAATGTCCAAATTGGGCCCAATTAGTAATTTTCCCTCCCCAGTGTCATGTGGCTTGTTAGTATTACAAGGTCTCAAGTATGAATGGGGAGCAGGTGTGTTAAATTTGGTGTTATTGCTCTCACTCTCTCATACTGCTCACTGGAAGTTCAACATGGCACCTCATGGCTAAGAACTCTCTGAGGAACTGAAAAAAATAATTGTTGCTCTACATAAAGATGGCCTAGGCTATAAAAAGTTTGCCAAGACCCTGAAACTGAGCTGCAACATGGTGGCCAAGACCATACAGTGGTTTAATAGGACAGGTTCCATTCAGAACAGTCCTCGCCATGGTCGACCAAAGTAGTTGAGTGCACATGCTTAGCATCATATCCAGAGGTTGTCTTTGGGAAATGAATGTATGAGTGCTGCCAGCATTTCTGCAGAGGTTGAAGGGGTGGGGGTCAGCCTGTCAGTGCTCAAACCATATGCTGCACAGTGCATCAAATTGGTCTGCATGGCTGTCATCCCAGAAGGAAGTCTCTTCTAAAGATGATGCACAAAAAAGCCCGCAAACAGTTTGCTGAAGACAAGCAGACTAAGTACATGGATTACTGGAACCATGCCCTGTGGTCTGATGAGACCAAGATAAACGTATTTGGTTCAGATGGTGTCAAGCGTGTGTGGTGGCAACCTGGGGAGGAGTACAAAGACAAGTGTGTCTTGCCTACAGTTAAGCATGGTAGTGAGAGTGTCATGGTCTGGGGCTGCATGAGTGCTGCCGGTACAGGGGAGCTACAGTTCATTGAGGGAACCATGAATGCCAACATATACTGTGACATACTGAAGTAGAGCATGATGCATCTGTGGGGCATCTTCCAACGGAAGGTGGAGCTTCTCTAACATCCACCAGCTCTGTGATGTCTTCATGGAGGAAGAGGACTCCAATGGTAACCTGTGATGCTCTGGTGACCTCCATGCCCAAGAGGGTTGAGGTAGTGCTGGAAAATAATGGGGGCCACACAAAATATTGAATCTTTGGGCTCAATTTGGACATTTTCACTTAGGGGTGTACTTACTTTTGTTGCCAGCGGTTTAGACATTAATGGCTGTGTGTTGAGTTATTTTGAGGGGGCAGCAAATTTACACTGTTATACTAGCTGTACACTCACTACTTTACATTGTAGCAAAGTGTCATTCCTTCAGTTTTGTCACATGAAAACATAGAATAAAATATTTACAAAAATGTGAGGGGTATACTCACTTTTGTGAGATACTGTATATCGTATTTGTGTTATATTTATAATTTGGGAGCATCATAAAATTTGCTCTAACCCAAGTAAAGTTTAAGCTGTAACACTTTCAGTAAAGGTAATTAAAGTAGATGTACTGTAAATCTTAACAGAAAGACATATCCTTTTCTAAAGTACTGTGTGCCATAAAAATCTTCCATATTTTTAAATAAAATACTTGTTTTTACCTATTTTTATGTTGCTGAATATAAACACTGCTGAGTAGTTTATGAACCTGCTGCACTTAGCTTTGATAAAACTTTTGCATATGGGGATGCAGTAAACCATACTGTGGAGACTATGGTGAATTAGAAAATTGTTTTTTTTATGAGCTTTCTGGCCTTGGTAAGTGAGGGCAAATATTTTTGGGTATAAGTCTATTGACATGCGGAATGTGGCACATGGTAAGAGAAACAAATGGTGTTTATTGGATTGTTCCACTTGATGAGCACAAATAAATGTGAGCACAATTGTTTATTTATACAGTTTGGGTTTAGTATACTATGCTATAAAGTTTTATTTTTTTGGGTACTAACTGTGGAAAAAAATGGAGTCTAAGAAGGAGGTATGAGAGTTGGGATATGCGTGATTTTGCCTGGGACTTTAGGGCAACAGAGCTTAGTAAGGGTATATTTTCTTGTGGGATTAGGCACTTGGTGTACAAGCCACAGGATATAGAGTAAGTTTTGCACAGTATCGGCACAATAAATTTGAGCACAAACATTTATAAGTACATTGCGGTTTGTGTTAGAATGTATTATACTGAATGGTTTTGGTTTTCTACTTTTTTATATAAATTCTGGAGAGGAAGAGCACATTGTGAAAGAAAGAAAACACAGCCACCTGGATTGTGATAAAAAGCTTTACTTGACCCTCACATGCATTAAGGGTGACAAGATTTGGTGAAAATTTAAAAGAACTTTGTAAAGGAAGAATAGGACTGCTGATATGAGACTGTATTATTGAGGTGCTGGTTTACCTATACTTAATGTCACCCTTGAGCAAGAAGTGCCTGAACAAACACTTTCATGGTGGGATTAACAGTTGTTCTTTTAACCACTTCAGCTCCGGAAGGATTTCACCCTTTAGGAACAGAGCACTTTTTGCGATTCTGCACTGTGTCGCTTTAACTGACAATTGCACAGTCGTGCGATGTTGTACCCAAATTAAATTTGCGTCCTTTTTTCCCCACAAATAGAGCTTTCTTTTGGTGGTATTTGATCACCTCTGCGTCATTTATGATCACCGCTATAAACAAAAAAAGAGCGACAATTTTGCAAAAAAACAATACAAATCCAAAAAAAATATAAAGAAACATTTTTCTTCATCAGTTTTGGCTGATTTATATTCTTCCTCATATTTTTGGTAAAAAAATTGGCGTTTATTGACTGGTTTGCGCAAAAGTTGCCGCATTTACGAATGATGAGAATTAATTTCTGGGGTTTTTATTTATTTTTCATTTTTTACTAGTAATGGCGGTGATCTGCGATTTTTAGCAGTACTGTAATATTGCAGCGGACATGGGGGACCATTTTGACACTTTTTTGAGACCATTGGCATTCATACAGCGATCAGTGCTATAAAAATGCACTGATTACTGTGTAAATGCCATTGGCAGTGAAGAGGTTAACCTGGAGGGGGCGCTCTAAGGGTTAACTGTGTTCCCTCAGTGTGTTCTAACTGTATGGGGGCTGGGCTGGCAGGGGGAGGGGAGTGATCACGGATTCCATATACAGGAAGCCTGTGATCACAGCCCTTCCCCCTCTGTCAGACCGGAGATTCGTGTTTACATACACAGACCTCCGTTCTCTCACTGCGGGGGGCATCGCGGATACCCGGCAGAGATCGAGTCCACCCCCTACCCACTCCCTGGCCCCCCGGAACACAGTGAGTGTGCACACACACAATACTAGTTATAGTTCGCAATAACGAGCCACTTTGTCGCTGTCACACTGCTGCGGGCGGTCGGTAAGTGGTTAAAGAGACAAAGATGTAGATTTAAAAATATTAAAACGACATTGACATGTGAATGCTTATAGTTACATAGTCAGTGAGGTTGAAAAAAGACACAAGTCCATCAAGTCCAACCTATGTGTGTGTTCCTATGTCAGTATTACATTGTATATCCCTCAATGTTGTGGTCCCTTAGGTGCACATCTAATAGTTTTTTGAAATTATCTATACTCTCAGCAGGAACCACTGTTTGTGGAAGAGAATTCCACATCCTCATTGCTCTTACCATAAAGAACCCTCTACACAGTTTAAGGTTAAACCGCCTATCTTCTATTTTTAGTAAATGACCGTGTGTCTTTGTGTACTCCCTTGCGCTGAATAGTTTTGTCCCTATTGTGGGGTCACCAGTACGGTATTTGTACATTGAAATCATATCCCCTCTCAAGCGTCTGTTCTCCAGAGAGAATAAGTTCAGTGCTTGTAATCTTTCCTCATAACTAAGGTCCTCTAATCCCTTAATTAGCTTTGTTGCCCTTTTCTGAACCCTTTCCAGTTCCAGGACATCCTTCCTGAGGACTGGTACCCAGAACTGGACAGCATACTCCAGGTGCGGCCTCACCAGAGACTTGTATAGTGGGAGAATTATTGATTTATCCCTGGAGTTAATCCCTTTCTTGATGCATGCCAACACTTTGTTAGCTTTGCTTGCAGCAGCTTGGCATTGCATGCCACTGCTGAGCCTGTTCTCTAGTAGGACCCCTAGGTCCTTTTCCATACTAGATTCCCTCAGACACTCTCCCCCTAGTGAGTAGTTTGTGTTCATGTTCTTGGTACCCAAATGCATTATTTTACATTTTTCTACGTTAAACCCCATTTGCTGCTTTTCTGCCCACCCCATTCATTTGTTCAGATCTTGTTGCAAGGTTTCCACATCCTGTGGAGAATTTATTGCTCTGCTTAGCTTGGTATCATCCGCAAATATTGAGATTGAGCTGTTTCTCCCATCCTCCAGATCGTTTATGAATAAATTGAACAGGATTGGTCCCAGGACAGAGCCCTGGGGAACCCCACTTTCTACACCAGACCATTCTGAGTACTCCCCATTTATCACCACCCTCTGGACTCGCCCCTGCAGCCAGTTTTCAATCCAGATACTCACCCTTTGATCCATGTTGAGAGACCTTAGTTTGTACAGTAAACGTTTGTGGGGAACTGTATCAAATGCTTTTGCAAAATCTAGATACACCACGTCTACAGGCCTTCCTTTATCTAGATGGCAGCTCACCTTCTCATAGAAGGTTAATAGAATGCTTTGGCAAGAACGATTCTTCATGAAACCATGTTGATTACTGCTAATGATACCGTTCTCATTACAATAATCTTGTATAAAATCCCTTATTAGTCCCTCTAAGAGCTTGCAAATTATTGATGTTAAGCTAACTGGTCTGTAGTTCCTAGGGATATATCTTGGTCCTTTTCTATATATTGGTGGTACCATACCAGTCAGAAAAATCTTATGTAAGATTTTTGTGATTGGATTTACACTTAGGGCTGGTTCACACCTGAATTGCACAGGAATGTGGTGGCCTTCCATATACAACCTCCAAATTCCTCAGGGACCCTCATCATTATTTTTCATCTAAAGCAGGTGAAATCCAGTAGAAGGGACTTGACCAAAAGTGGTTTTATAGCCACAGACACTGGGAGAATGCAAAAATCTGATGTGATGAGCCTCGGACTCCAGCAGAAAATGCAAAGGGGAGGGGCCATTCATGTACCGAGGCAAAAATAATGGGACAAATGTAATAAGTATAATAGGAGCCATTATTGGACCTAACAAGTAGAGAGAGAGCAAATGATTACCCAGAAGGACTCAGTAGATTGTGCAGCTGTATGGTGGTAAAGAATAAAAAGCCAAAAGTTCCAAACTTGGTGAGTAAGCAAGGGAGGGGGATCCAGGTGGACACTTATGTCGCTGTCTTGGCGGGGCCCCAAAATAGTAGTCCAGCCAAATCGCTGCTTCTCTAGAAGAGGTAAAGAAGTGCTACTTACCCCCTGAGACAATTTGTAATTTAGACAGATATAGCATAGCATATTGGAGGCCCTGGGTTCTCAAACAGGCTTTAATTTCCCGAAAGGAGGCTCGTTGCCTGTGAACCTCCACCGAGAAGTCAGAATATATGGAGAAGAGATTACCATTGAAGTGAAGTTCCCCTTTTGCCCTGGCAGCTCTGAGAATGGCAACTTAGTCTTGAAAGTTAAGGATCCATGCAATCAGTAGCTGTGGGGGTGCACCCAATGGTGGAGGACAGAGTGGGGTGTGGCGCTCTCTCTTTATGGAAAAGATAGGGGGTAGGGAGTCAGCCTCCATGCTTCCTGTAACCACCTAGCCAGAAATTGTGTAGAAGACTTTCCTTCTGATTGTTCAGGAAATCTCATGAAGTGTAGGTTGTTCCACAATGAGCAATTCTCCAAATCATCGATTTTAGCCTTGAGCGCCACCATTTCACTAGTAGCTGTTTGTACTGAAGCAGATAATGGGGACAAATAGAAAAAATATTTTTGCGCTAATGGGTATTTATCAATATGCTCAATATGCAACTGCTATACACTAAGTGGATACCACTTGATAAATGTAAATAAATATTTATAGCGCTCGCACGTATCACACCACTATAATATTATAAATCACAATGATTTAATGCTGGTGTAATGAAAGGTAAATAAAAAAATATTGTGATAGAAAATACCAATGTGCTTGGCATGTGTTTGCCACAAACTATGCAAATAACAATTATCAATATGCAAATGGTTATATAAAACTAATAAGTTCATCAACAAAATATACTGAAGATTTTTTTATATGGTGCTAAGAATAATAAAGTGATATAGTGCTGTTATAGTCCAAAGTACAAAAAGTGCTTGAGTGGTTCGTTCTGAAAAAAGTGCTTGCAATCTTCCAAAGTGCAAATGTGCTCCACACGTGTAGGGTATTCCCCCTAGGTATCCTACTCACCAAAGAACCATGACCTCCAGCTTTTCAGTCTGGGGGTCTGGTAAAGCTTAGCACAATCCCAACATCTCAACTGGCAAGACGGGGGTACATACTTCCGCGATGTTTCAAATGTTATGCAGGGAAATATGGGATGGAAACAGAGAAGGATCCACAATAGTGAAGTACTGTATAACTTGGTTTTAATGCGCAAATAAAACCGTACTTACAGAGTGGTAGAAATAAGCTGGCTTTACAGTGTACAAAGCCCGGACACTGCTATTCGCGTGCGTTCCAGCTAAAACCGGAGGTGACGTCCACGGAAACCAAAGACCGGAAATGACGTGGGGACAGCATATCCTCCAAAGAGCTATTGCACTCCTCTGCTGCTCCTGTTGCTCTTTCTCAGGTTATGGGCTTCATGTTTCAGCAGGGATAAGTCAAAATGGATGTGTTTGACCTGTGCGATCAGCACAGCTTTACAAACTTGTATGGCATGCATAATTTGAGTAAGTGTGGGTTCAGCAGCCTGATGGTCGGCATTAGACATGTGCATGATGAAAAAAATTGCTTTGTTTCATTTTGTTTAGATTCGTTAATCTAGATATTTCGTTTTGTTAAATTCAGTTGATTCATTCAATTAGTATTCAGGATTCATATTCAGAATTCATTTTTTGTCTTTTTCGAATTTTCTTTGAATTTACAGTTTTTTTTCGTTTCGAAACGTTGGAATCGATACATTTTGAATTGGCTGAATAGAAAACTTTAGATTTTAATTTTGTTTGATTTGAATGTGGCAAAGTGAAGAAACAAAAGAAAAATATTCATCAAATAATTACAATGACTCTTTAAATCCCCTTTGGCTTAACTAAACCAGCATTATTTCAAAATGGTACTCTAATAACAAACACAGTTTTTGATTTCAGAAACATTTTTACAGTTCAAATTTGACTGGAATTTGATGTAAAATTTGATTTGAATTTCAATTGGAATTTTGGAAATTCAGATGAATTTCATTTCGTTATTCGGAACATTCAGTAACCTTTGTTTATATTGTAATTCAGGTATTTGGCTATATCTGAATCTCTGAATAATGAAAAATGTGTCTGAATATTTATTCCGAAGGAAACTAACTGCCCATGTCTATTCGGTATCCTAATCTGGTTGAGTATAAAGTGGTGGGCTCAGTGGGAGAGAAGGGCCTTCCTGTGTATCGTGTGTGTCCAGGGGTTGCATACTCAGCAAGGAGAAGAAGACGCACTGAGGATCCAGCAGCGAAGGTTGTAGAGAAGGAGACAGCACAGTGTCATTGGTGCCATCTTGCCTGTGGAACTGGGCTAGCTTCTCTGCCATTGAAGAGAGCTTGTTCTGCCCAATCTTGGCCATGCTGATGACGTGGGACAGTGTCCACAGCTGAGGGTGGGTGGATTGGAGATAGCAGGAGCCAGCTCACCGAAGGATGGTTGCAAGGATGGCAGAGGAGAGATGGAACTCTGGAACTAGTGAATTGCTTGGTCCACCATCATGCCTCACCCCCCCACTTTATGATTTTTAAGGTTTGCATTTGGGGATTTGCAAAGTATTACTACTCAAATCTTCCTATGTCTCTTTCCAGCTTATTCATTTTCCAATGTCCAGCTGCATGCAGCACTTTTTTTTACATTGTGCTTTGCACTGTGCATAATCTGGATCCCTGTCTGGCTAGAACGAGATGTCAGTCAAAACAATGAATGGTATACAGCACTCAGTAAGGGATGCCACTTACTCTTGCTGACTGGATTACTGAGCAGTCACAAAGGCTTAATTTACAGACATGAGCAGTCAAGGGCATCAAGGAGAAAGCCTCTATTACTTTCAGTTTTCATTCAATATTTTAAGAGTTCAAAATAAACCTGATTGGCATTTCTTTACTAAATTTGGCACCTGCTAGAACTGAAGCACCACTTAGGCCCCATGAACTTCTTGCTGTGTTTAGAGTAGCTTAAGAAGGACTCTTCAGAACTATACAAGTAGTGCACCTACTGTATACTATGCATATTCGTTTAATAGTAGTGCAACTGAGCTTTTCCATTATTAAGTTAATTCTATCCACATGTATTGTTTGGCATTCAGTCAAAAAATTAATTTTGTGGCATTTAACTATATAACAGTGCTTACATGGTGCAATCATGCTCTTTATAGGGTCCAATGAACATTATAGCAGGTGTTGATGAGGTCAGCCCAGCCCCTAGCTGCACTTAGTCTAGCTAGATTCTGCTGGGTTTCTAGAACTCCCGTTCTGCATATAAGACTACATCAACACCTGCAACCAGTCCTTTTGGGTGTTAATATTGTTTTTGAAACTTGGTTCGCTTATTTGTGGAAACCACCTTGCTTTACACAGCAGAGACAATTGACCATGGGTCCTCCTGGAAAGTTCAAGAACAACAAAACATAGTAGATGTTTTTCAGGGCAGCATGGTATAAGGTCTATAAATCATGCATTATACGTTGAGGGCAATGAATAATATAGAAAGTGAACATCTCCTTTAGTGTTGTGGTGTCGATAACTGATGTTATCACTTGCTTAGTGCATTAAAAACACCCATGCATCTCTATCAGACTTTAATGCATGCTGTTAACATTTTTTCATGTATTTTAATAATACATAAGAGACTTATACATATTTAATATTGAAGGCTGCATTAAGAGCTCAGTTTTGATAGGTAATAATAACCTGCTTACAGAAACTCTTGAATAATTTACACTCATTTGAAACAACAAAATCAACTGTCTTTTTATAAGGTCAAGAAACACATCATTTCTATTAATAATATCATTGTATATCTTGGGAATTAAGTAACTGCATATTTACATTTTATTCCAAGTAATGCACCTTCTTTCTAGGTTATAAATAAATATAGGATAAATAAACTTAGTTTAACCTCTTCAGATCTGCGTTATAGCCAATTGACAGCTACAGCACGGATCTACTTTGCCGGGGCGCTGTCAATTGACGTCCGCCCCTTTGCGCGCTCCCCGTGTGCCATCGCAGCCGCTCGCCGTCTAACAGAGAGCCAGAATAGGGAACTGCCGATGTAAACATGGTGGTTTCCCTTTCTGTGAGGGGGTACATGACAGATCTACTGATACCTGTGATCGGGATCAGTTACATCTGTTATGCCCCTGCCAGCCCAGCCCACACACAGTTAGAACACAGTTAACCCCTTGATTGCCCCCTTAGTGTTAACCTCTTCCCTACCTGTGACATTTATACAGTAATCAGTGGATATTTAAATTTCTGATTGCTGTATAAATGTCATTGGTCCCAAAAAATGTAAAAAATGTCTGATATGTCCGTTGCAATGTCGCAGTCCCGATAAAAATAGCAGATCGCCGCCATTACTAGTTAAAAAAAAAATAATAATAAAAACGCCATAAATCCATTCCCATAGTTTGTAGACGCAATAACTTTTGCGCAACCCAAACAATATACACCTATTGCATTTTTTTTTACCAAAAATATGTAGAAGAACATATATCGGCCTAAATTGATGAATATTTTTTTTTATTTTTTTTTTTGGGGGATATTTATTATAGCAAAAAGTAAAAAATATTGTTCTTTTTTTCAAAATTGTCGCTCCTTTTTTGTTCATAGGGCAAAAAATAAAAACCGCAGAGGTGATCAAATACCACCAAAAGAATGCTCTATTTGTGGGAAAAAGGACGTCAAATATGTTGCATGACCGCGCAATTGTCATTGAAATAGTGACAGTGCTGTAAACTTAAAATTGGACTGTATATATAGAATGTAGGAGGTGGTGTGGCGCTGCTAACGAACAAAAACCAAAAAAGACACAAAACTTTTAGCTGTATTCAATACCTCATGATATTTTTGCATTGTTATTATACTTGCCTATATGCACATGTGTTTATAATTTACTTCTTACTGTTGGCATAATTTTCACGCACTATTCACTTGCATATACGTCCGTCATATGGACGTTTGGCAGCGCCGTACCCACCCCCCTTTTTTCACTGAAAATTGGACTGGGCAGGAGGGGCGTTTAACCACTTCAATACAGGACATTTATACCCCCTTCCTGCCCAGACCAATTTTCAGCGCTCTCACACTTTGAAAGGCAATTATTCATTCATCTGTAATAATACTGCAGCACATCAAGAAGCAAAAAGATAACAAATAAGATAACAGATACAACCAGACAGAAAAAAATGGGTTGCTGATAGTCCACAACAGTTCAGAGGTTGAATGATGATATGAGTAATAGAAGTGCTTTAGGAAAAATAATCCATGCAGCCCTTCACCAGAGACACCCCAAACCACTATCTCTTACCGGAACCCACCGACCCCCTATTACGGAGGGTCAGTGCTCGTTTCCACTGAAATCAGTGAGATAATCCCCAAGCAGGCTGTAAATGGCTGTGAATGGCTCCAAAGATGTATACACTCAACCATAAACGATTTCTCCAAATGCATCTCGGTGTTTCACCTTTTATCTGCATATAACTGTCCTCACACAGCGCCGGAACAAGAAAGCCTCTCTCTTCCTCCCAGCACGGCCCCTCAGCCCCAGCCACTCTATTCCTGGAGTTCAGAGAATGGAGTAGACGACACTGGGAGCCCTTGGCTGTTTGCAGCCCCGGAGTTCTGTTACTGTTACTCATTCATGTAACACTGTACCCAAACATTTTTATCATTTTTTTTTCTTTCAATAGTTTTATTGAAAATGTAATAGATACAGTAATAATTATACAGATAAGAAGTGTAACTCGGTCTTATACAGGATAGGGAATGGAGATTGTAAGTCTCCAGAGGAAAGTATAACATTATCATGATACATTCACCAGTGAGATTCAGTTTGTAGATTTTTCCAAAGCTAGTTATAGGCTATCAGGGTCTATCCCTCCCCCCCATCTACCCCAATGGGCTCTAACTGTGGGCGGTGGGGAGGCTCCCAGACAGCCTACACCAATATGATGGCATCTTGTCAGATAAATCAATTAAAACAAGGATAAGTAGCATATAGTAGTCTAGTACAGGGTGCATTGCCTGGTGGTTATTAGTCATCCAGGAGAGGAATAACAATTGAAACAAGATTAAGTAGCATATGGTAGTCTAGAACAGGATGCATTGTCTGGTGGTTATTAGTCACCCAGGAGATGAATAACATTAAGCATAACCCATTCACCATTGGAACTTAGCCTACGAAGTTCTATTCAGAGTTAGTCAAAGTTAATTGGTGACTATCTTACTGCTCCCACCATTCCACTAGATTCCTCATAATACCAAAAACGCCATGGTGCCCATTGCTTGAGAAGTCTTTGCGTTTGTTCTGCGGATATGGCCGAAATCAGTTCGTATGAATAGTGTGTGTCTGTCAAGAGGCTTACTTCGTTCGTGGAAGGGGGTAAGGGGCTCAAGGTAAGTCTAGCTGCCAATAG
The DNA here is from genome assembly GCA_018402905.1 of Glandirana rugosa. Classification (NCBI taxonomy): domain Eukaryota; kingdom Metazoa; phylum Chordata; class Amphibia; order Anura; family Ranidae; genus Glandirana; species Glandirana rugosa. The sequence continues at coordinate 92,074 of BLSH010099836.1, read as the reverse complement.
AATATGAGTGATTGTGTATTGAGAATCTCTAGGGAGTTAGTCTGTTTCTAAGGACAAAAGAGCTAGGCCTGGGCTTGGTGGTACTTTTAATTGGGCTATGTTGGATATGATAAGGAAGATATCTTGCCAGAATTTTTGGATTTTTGGACAATCCCATAATATGTGTAAGATGTCTCCTTTCCCCCCACACTTTCTCCAACACTTGTTTGAGAACCGTGGATTGAAATGGGAAATTTTGTTGGGGGTGAGGTACCATCTCAATGTAATTTTGTAGATAGTTCTCTTAGTGTAGAGCAACGAGTGACTTTCTGAGTGATTCTTGATGCTTTCAACCATTTAGCTTCGGAAAAGGTTTGGCCCAGATCTTTCTCCCATTGTAAGAATGGGCGAGATTTGTGAAATACTAGTTTTTGTTGCAGTAAATTGTAGAATGTGGTGATTCCCTTTAAGTGTGGGTTTGTTGTTGTCAAGTAGTGCCATGCTTGAGCAGGAATGGTTTGTTTGGTGGACTTGTTTCTTTTAAGACAGTGGCTTATTTGCATATACTTGTACTGGTCTTGCGGTGGGAGTTTGAATTCTCTTTGGAGTGTTGGGAAGTCTTTGAGGGTGCAGACTTGGTATAAGTTGTGTATTAATTTGATTCCTTTGTGTGTCCATGTAGTGAGGGATATTTGCCCTATAAGAGGGTTTAGAGCCGTTAGTGGGATTTGTAAGGGGATGCATGTTGAGGGTGGTTTGGCTTCCTGAACTAGATGTTTCCAAACTTTGATCGTTGCATGCATGGTGGGGGGGAGAAATGATGGGGTGCGCGCTCCTAAAATTGCTCTAAATGCCCATTCGGACACTGGGTACTGGGGATCACATGATGCTTCTATTTTGCCCCAGGGCGTAAGTGGTGGTGATGAGAACCATTCTTTAAGTTGGGTTAGGATGGTCGCCTTGTAATAGTCGGTGAAGTCAATATACCCTACTCCTCCATGTGATCTATTTTTGATTAGCTTGTGGTGCGCACATCTAGCTTTATGTCCTTTCCATACGAATTTGGATAGCATTGATTGTAGTGATTTGAAGTAGTTGGATGGGATTGGGATTGGTAGGGTTCTGAATAAGTAGATTATCTGAGGTAAGTGCATCATTTTGAAAGCTGCCAGCCTTCCTGACCACGAAAACTCATGTTGGGTAATTTTCTGCAATTCGATTTGTATTTTATTTCTGATGGGGAGATAGTTGAGTTGGAATAAGGACTTGGGGGATTTTGTTAGTTGAATGCCTAGGTAGGTTATGCTTTAGTCGGCTCATGTGTAGGGGTATTGGTGTTGGAGGAGAATTCGTGTTGTGGTATCGATTCCTATATCTAGGATGTTTGATTTAGTTTCATTAGCCTTGTAGTAAGATACTGTTCTGAACCACTTTAATACTTTTTGAACTTCTGGGAGGGATGATGTTGGGTTGGTTAGAATTAGGATGACGTCATCCGCAAATAGGCTGATCTTATGATGATGGGAGTTAATACTGATTCCAGTAATTTTAGAGTTGGATCTGATATGTTCAGCTAAGGGTTCCATGGTTAGGTTGAAAATCAGGGGGGATAGTGGACACCCCTGTCTCGTACCATTTGTAATTTGGAATGGTTTGGATAATAAATTGGAGGTGAGGACCAGGACCAATGGGTTGGTGTACAGTGCTTGAATCACTTTGAGTATGAGTCCCTTAAAACCAAATTTGTTTAGGACCAAGGACAGGTAATCCCAGTTGACCCTATCAAACGCCTTCTCTGCGTCTAGGGAGAGAAGCAGAGAAGGCGTTTTGGTGATGTTTGCGTGGTGGATTATGTTAATCAGTCGTCTGGTGGCATCTGAGGTCTGTTGACCTTTTGTAAAACCAGATTGGTCCTTGTGTATTAAGGTTGATAAAATGTTCACTAATCTATTTGCTAAGGTTTTGGCGTATATTTTGAGGTCTAGATTTAGAAGGGATATAGGGCGAAAATTTTGTGGCGTTGTCGGGTCTTTACCTGGCTTTGGTAGAGTCACAACTGTTGCAGAAAGCATTTCTTTTGGGAAGAAGGAGAAGGATGCAGCGTCATTGTACAGTTCACATCAGTGTGGAATAATACGTTTATGGAATGTTTTGAAGTATTCTCCAGTCAGCCCGTCAGGGCCCGGGGATTTCAGGTTGGGTAGATTGTCAATGGTTCCTTTGATCTCTTCTGGGGTGAAAGGTGAATTTAGGGATTCTAATTGAGTTGTCGAAAGTTTAGGGAGGACAATCTGGTCAAGGAATGTTTGAATTTCCGTCTTGGATGGCTTGTGGGTAGTCTGCTTTTCTGATAGGTTGTACAAATCGCTATAGTATGTGCTAAATGCATCTGCGATTGCTTGGGGATTCAGTATTTTCTTTTGTGTATTGGGGTGAAGTAGGTATGCAATTTTATTTTTCGTGCGGTGGCCTTTGATTCGGAGGGCCATAGCTTTACCGGCTTTATTACCGGTGGTGTAAGAATTATCTTTAAGTTTGCGTTGTGATTTTTCAAAGTTTTCTAGTAGTAGAGTACGGAGTTCATTTCGCAACTCGAAGATTTCTGATTGTAAGGATCGAGAAGGGTAAAGTTTGTTTAGATTATATGCCTTATCTATTGCTGCCGTGAGTTCTGTTATGCGCTGCATTCTCCTCCTCTTCATTTTTGAGCCAAGTTGTATAAAGAAGCCTCTAATATAGGCCTTATGGGCCGTCCACAGAGTCACCGGGTCGGATACGGAGCCCTTATTGAAAGAAAAAAATTCTTCCAGTCGCTCAGATAGGAATTCGACGTTGGTGGGATGTCATAGAAGAGTATTATTCACTCTCCATATGTATGATTTGGGAGAAGTGCATCTGTTGGTAATTTTTATGCTTATGGGAGCATGATCCGACCAGGTGACTGAGTGGATTTCCGCTGATTGGATCCCCTGTAATAACCATTTATCAGATATGAATAGGTCTATTCTTGAGTAAGTGTTGTGGCGCGGGGAGAGGTAAGTGTAGTCTCTCTCCTCCGCGTGACAACACCTCCACACATCGTACAAGTCTTGTTCAGAAAGAAATTTGTATAAAGGTGAGCGAAATCTTTTAGGACCCGACAAGGAGTCCAAGTCGTAGTTAGGGACCAAATTGAAGTCCCTGCAAATTAGTAGGTGTCCTTGTTGTAGATCAAGAATTTTCTTCGTGGTGGACCTTATGAATTCCATTTGACGTTGATTGGATGCATACAGGGTTGCAATGGTATACAAGGAATTTTCTATCGTGCACGTGATGATAATGTATCTCCCTTCTGGGTCTGCAATGCATTGGTGTAATTGAAAGGATAAAGTATCTCTGATTGCTATACAAAATCCTCTTTGTTTTTTTGAAAAGTTGGCTTGGAATATATGTGGATAGGATTTATGCTGGAATTTTGGTGGCGCGTCTAGAGCAAAATGTGTTTCTTGCACACATAAAATGTCACAATTGTGGTTAAGAGCTGTGGCCCAAAGTGAGGTTCTTTTAGCTGGATGATTTAGCCCTTTGGCGTTAATAGAAAGTATGCTGATGGACATGTTTTGGATCGGAGTAATAGTGTGCGTGAATATGACTCACGTTTAGAAGGGTAGGTGCCTGTATTAGGCGGGTTGGAGGCTGCTCTTCTGGATTGCTGTCTCCTGTTCATCCGGGTTCTTCTGTGGAATGCTACAAGAGTCAATGCGAGCAGGGTAAGGGAATTTAATTCCGCTGGATCTCAGTAGGCGAATAATCAGTTCTGTGGTGTGGAGACCACTGAACGGTTGGTAACTGGTGATAAGTAAAGAAAAGAACAATTGACACAACAAACAAAACTGAGGGTGATCAGCTATTTCTTGCTCTGAGAGCAGCTGATAGGATGGGGGGTAAAGTTCAGGGCCTTATTGGAGGAGGACCGGAGGCCTGATCAAGATGGGTTGTGGATTTCTGGGTGTGAGAAGAATCCTTTAAGTGACGATGGTTTGTCCCCTTATATTTTGGATTATGTTGAGGAAAGTGAGAGATTGCCGTATTAGGATGGACATCACGTAGGAGTTCTGGGATGATACCCCATGAGTGGAGGATTTTGGTGCCTTCGTGAATATTCGTGATGGTGTGATGGGTTCCATTTCTGGTGATTACTAGGGTAGCTGGATGCCGCCATTTGTAGATCAGTTTATGGTTATGCAGTTCTTTAGTCACTGTTTTGAGCTGTCTTCTTAATTGAAGAGTATGTTGTGAGAGGTCCGGGTAAATTTGTGGTCCCGTAAAGGGTTCCGGGAAGCTTGACATGGATTTTGCTGTTACTAAGCTTTGTTCCTTAGCTTGATAGAAGTGGACCCTTAGTAGGACATCCCTGGGTATGGTGTCGTCTAAATGTCATGGTTTAGGTATCCTATGGATACGGTCGATTGTAAGCTCAATTGGTGTCAGTTCGGGAGCAATGCTTGAAAATAGTTTAGTGGCATATGTGCGAAGTTCGGCCGGATGGACAGATTCCAGGATCCCCCGGATTTTTAAATTGTTTCTCCTCGAGCGATCCTCGAGGTCGGCTAATTTGGATTTGATCCAAGTGGTGTCATCCCTCTGTTCGTTGTAAGCATCAACCAAGTCATTTACAGTGACAGTGCATTCTTCCATTTTGTTTTCAATGTAGTGGACTCTATCATCAATATTTTTTATCTCTGTTGAGAATTTGGTGAGGACAGATGTGAAGCTAGATGTCAGCGAGCTTTGCAAGGATAGGAGCATGTCTTTTAATGTAGAGTCTAGCACTGGTTGTCCTGTTGTCGGGAAGGAGGCTATAGATTGTAGGGGTTGAGATTTTAAAGCCTCAGTCTCAGGAAAAGGCTGGATATGTGGGTCCATTTTCATTCTGGATTTGGCTGGGCTCTGTGATGAGGGGCTTGGAGGTGGTGATTCTGGGGGTGATGGTGGAAGTTGCGGGGAATCTTCCTCCCTTTGTTCCGCGTCAGGGAGGTCCGTGTATGCTGCCGAGTGGGCTTTCATGTTGGATTGGTCTCCCTCATAATCATGTCCCTTCCCTCTGTGGGGAGGTTGAAGGAAGGCAGTGAGTTTTTTAGGATGTCTATCCTCTTTTCTTTTAGGGGACATTCTCACTGGTTTGTATTTCCCTGTTATATGTGGGATCTCCTGCACTTGTTATGGTGTGATAATCGGGCCTCACAGGGTGGCTTCCTAATGAGTCATCAGCGCTTAGTGGTGTCTAGTTGCTGAATTAGGAGAACCAAGATGTCCGCCGATATAGTGTAGCTGGCTTATTGTAATGCTGTTACATAGGGGACATTTGGGATGTGTAGACAATATAGGTGCGCTGCAGTTTAAGTGAATTGAGGCCTAGGGCACTTGTTATGCTCCTTGTGTCCTCACAACACAAGTTCCGGACTTCTATAATGGCGGCCGCTGTAGGCCTCAATTGCTGTAGATAGGCGATTTGGGCCTTTTTTCCCTTGGAAATAGCTTGAGAGAGGACCCTGTGGGTGAATATATGTATTGGTCGACTCCGGTGCCTGTACAGGGGGATTTGGAGGCTCCGCTGTGTGTCCCCGGGTACCGTTCGGGAAGGCCGCAAAAGCCGCGGCCTCGATTTTGGTCCGAGCGGTGATCGCGGCACACAATTTTTGGTCAAACAAGTCCTGGGGTGGTGGGGAGACAGGTGGATGGTAAAATATTTCTCACCGAGCTCTTTAGGCAGCAGATTGACAAAGATTCCTTCCAGGATCAGCAGAGCTCCTCTGAGATGCATCTGTCCGCTCTCACTGCAGGCCACGCCCCCTCTTTATCATTTTTTTCACACAAATATAGCTTTCTTTTGGTGGTACTTAATCACCACTGGGATTTTTACTTTTTGCGACATAAGTAAAAAAAGAGCAAACATTTTGAAAAAAAAACACTTTTTTTTTAGTTTCTATGATAAAATTTTGCGAATAAGTCATTTTTGTTCATAAATTTGGGCCAAAATTAAAACTGCTACCTATCTTTGTTAAAAATAAACCAAGTGTTTATTATTTGGTCTGTGTGAAAGTTATATAGTCCACAAACTAGGGTGCCAATCATTGAAAATTGATCACACCTGATGTACTGATGGCCTATCTAGCTTCCCAAGGCCCTGGCCCATTTTTCAAAAGTAGAAAGTCCAAGGTATTTGGTAAGGCGCATGGAGAGTTTTTTGAAGTTGTAATTTTTCCCACAATTCTTGGGAAAGTTAAAAAATTATTTGTTATTTATTTTTTTACACAAAATTGTCATAATAAAAAGTTATTTCTCACACACAGGATATGCATACTTCCAATTACACCATAAAATACATTCTTCTACTCCTCCTGAGTATAGCGATACCACATGTGCGTGACTTTTTCACAGCCTGGCCACATAGAGAGGTCTAACATGCAGGGAGCACAGTAAGGCGTTCTAGGAGCATAAATTACACATATAATTTCCTAATGATCTATTACACTTTTGAAGGCCCTGCAGCACGAGGACAATATAATAAAATGACCCCATTTTGGAAAGCAAACACCCCAACGTATATTCTATGAAGCATTATGAGTCTTTTGAACATTTTTTTCCACAAGTCTTCGGAAACCTTAAAAAGAAAATAAAAACTATTTTTTTTACACAAAGTGGTCGATTTATAAGATATTTCTAACACATAGCATGTACATAGCAAAAATTACCCCCCAAAATATATTCTGCTACTCGTCCAGAGTATGGCAATACCCCATGTGTGTGACTTTTACACAGCCTGGCTACATAGAGAGGCCCAACATGCAGAGAGCACCGTCAGGCATTCTAGGAGCATACATTACACATAAAATTTAATTCATACCTATCACACCTTTGAAAGCCCTGGAGCACCAGGACAGTGAAATTACCCACAAAATGACCCCATTTTGGAAAGCAAACACCCAAGGTATATTCTATGAGGCATGGGCTGCAGATAGGTACTAGGGTACTCTGATGGACTGCAATTAGGTACTCAGGTATTCTGATAGGCTGCAGATAGGTACTCGGGTACTCTGATGGGCTGGAGACAGGTACTTGGGTAATCTGATGGACTGGTAAAAGGTACTTGGGTACTCTGATGGGCTGCAGATAGGTACTCGGTTACTCAGATGGGTTAGTGACAGGTACTCGGGTAATCTGATGGTTAGGTGACAGGTACTCGGGTACTCTGATGGGCAGGTGACAGGTACTCGGGTACTCTGATGGGCAGGTGACAGGTACTTGGGTACTCTGATGGGTTGGTGACAGGTACTCGGGTACTCAGATGGGCAGGTGACAGGTACTCAGGTATGCTGATGGGCTGGTGACAGGTACTCGGGTACTCAGATGGGCTGGTGACAGGTACTCAGGTACGCTGATGGGCTGGGGACAGGTACTCGGGTACTCTGATGGGCAGGTGACAGGTATTCAGGTACTCTGATGGGCTGGTGACAGGTACTCTGATGGGCTGGTGACAGGTGCTTGGGTACACAAATGGGATGGTGACAGATACTTGGGTACTCTGATGGGTTGGTGACAGGTACTCGGGTACTTTGATGGGTTGGTGACAGGTACTCAGGTACTCTGATGGGCAGGTAATAGGTAATCTGATGGACTGGTGACTGGTACTCAGGTACTCTGATGGTCTGGTGACAGGTTCTCGGGTACTCTTATGAGCAAGTGACAGGTACTCGGGTACTTTGATGGGTTCGTGCCAGGTACTCAGGTACTCTGATGGGCAGGTAATAGGTAATCTGATGGACTGGTGACAGGTACTCAGATACTTTGATGGGTTGGTGACAGGTACTTGGGTACTTTGATGGATTGGTGACGGATACTCGGGTACTCTGATGGGCTGGTGACAGGTGCTCGGGTATTCTGATGGGTTGGTGACAGGTACTTGGGTACTTTGATGGGTTGGTGACAGGTACTCATGTACTTTGATGGGTTGGTGACAGGTACTTGGGTACTCTGATGGGCTGATGACAGGTACTTGGATACTCTGATGGGTTGGTGACACGTACTTGGGTACTCAGATGGGCTGATGACAGGTACTCGGGTACTCAGATGGACTGATGACAGGTACTCGGACACTTTGATGGGTTGGTGAGAGGTACTCGGGTACTACGATGGTCTTGTGACAGGTACACGGGTACTCTGATGAGTTGGTGACAGGTACTTGGGTACTTTGATGGGTTGGTGACTAGAGTTGAGTGAACCCGAACTGTAAATTTCGGGTTCGTACTGAACTTTGCGGTGTTTGGGACCCGAACCCGAACTTTTGAAAAAAAGTTTGGGTTCGGGTTCTGGTATTTTTTTCCCGCTTGTTGAATAGCTGGCAGTCAATCAACAAGCGTTTCACTGGTTTGCCCTTAGAAGCCATCACAGCCATGCCTACTAATGGCATGGCTGTGATTGGCCAGTGCATCATGTGACCCAGCCTCTGTATGAGCTGGAGCCACGTAGTGCTGCATGTCATATGCTCTCAGGCTAGTGTAGGGAGAGGATGCTGCTGGTGCTGTGAGGGACAGATTACAGAACAATCTGACTGGACTAGTTAGAGTCTACTGCTTAGAGGGACAGATTATTGTTCTAAATCATCTCCTAGTTCTATAGGGTCAAGTTCCTACTGTTGTTGTAAGGGACAGATTATTGTTCTAAAATCATCTCTTAATTCTATAGGGTCAGGTTCCTGCTGTTGCTGTAAGGGACAGATTATTGTTCTAAAATCATCTCCTACTGCTATAGGGTAGGATCCTGCTGTTTCTGTAAGGGACAGATTATTGTTCTAAAAGCATCTCCTACTGCTATAGGGTCAGGTTCCTGCTGTTGCTGTAAGGGACAGATTATTGTTCTAAAATCATCTCCTAGTTCTATGACAGGGAATGTCTTTGTCGTCCTAGGATGGGATATCGTCATCCTCTACTAAAATCTTGTTATTAGACAGGGAATGTCGTTGTCGTCCTTGGACTGGGATATCTTAATTCTCTACTAAAATCTTGTTATTAGACAGGGAATGTTGTTGTCATCCTTGAACTGGGATATCTTGATCCTCTACTAAATCT
>BLSH010099836.1:65774-81874 GCA_018402905.1 Glandirana rugosa | reverse complement strand
CCTTAGAAGCCATCACAGCCATGCCTACTAATGGCATTGCTGTGACTGGCCAGTGCATCATGTGACCCAGCCTCTATATGAGCTGGAGTCACGTAGTGCTCCATGTCATATGCTCTCAAGCTAGTGTAGGGAGAGGATGCTGCTGGTGCTGTGAGGGACAGATTGCAGATCTAATAACATCTCATTCTGCATTACAGAACAATCTAATTGTGGACTAGGTAGAGATTACTACTACTACTGCTTTTAGGGACAGATTGCAGATCTAATAACATCTCATCCTGCATTACAGAACAATCTGACTGGACTAGTTAGAGTCTACTGCTTAGAGGGACAGATTATTGTTCTAAAATCATCTCCTAGTTCTATAGGGTAAGGTTCCTACTGTTGCTGTAAGGGGCAGATTATTGTTCTAAAATCATCTCCTAGTTCTATAGGGTCAGGTTCCTGCTGTTGCTGTAAGGGACAGATTATTGTTCTGAAATCATATCAAACTGCTGTAAGGAGAGGTTCCTGCTGGTGCTGTAAGGGACAGATTATTGTTCTAAAATCATCTCCTACTTCTATAGGGTCAGGTTCCTGCTGTTGCTGTAAGGGACAGATTATTGTTATTTTCCCATCCCCATTTCTTTGTAGGGCACTTGTCCTACTCTTACCCCCACTTTTCTTCCTTTTGCAGCCCTCTAGTACTTTCCAGGACTTTTTTGCAGCCATTTTTGTGCCCAAAAGTTTGGGTCCCCATTGATTCCAATGGGGTTCGGGGTCCGGGGTCAAGTTTGGACCGAACCCGAACTTTTCCACGAAAACCCGAACCCAAACATGCAGGTGTCCGCTCAACTCTATTGGTAACAGGTATTCATGTACTTTGATGGGTTGGTGACAGGTACTTGGGTACTCGGATGGGCTGGTACAGGTACTTGGGTACTCTGATGGGTTGGTGACAGGTACTCGGGTACTCTGATGGGTTGGTGACAGGTACTTGGGTACTTTGATGGGTTGGTGACAGGTACTCATGTACTTTGAAGGGTTGGTGGCAGGTACTTGGGTACTCTGATGGGCTGGTGACAGGTACTTGGGTACTCTGATGGGTTGGTGACAGGTACTTGGGTACTCATATGGGCTGGTGACAGGTACTTGGGTACTCTGATGCATTGGTGACAGGTACTTGGGTACTCAGATGGGCTGGTGACAGGTACTCAGGCACTTTGATGGGTGGGTGACAGGTACTCGGGTACTACAATGTTCTTATGACAGTTACTCGAGTACTCTGATGGGTTGGTGACAGGTACTCGGGTACTTTGATGGGCAGATAACAGGTACTCGGGTACTTTGATGGGCAGGTGACGGATACTCAGTTATTCTGATGGGCAGGTAATAGGTAATCTGATGGACTGGTGACAGGTACTCAGGTACTTTGATGGGTTGGTAACAGGTACTCGGGTACTTTGATAGGTTAGTGACAGAAACTTGGGTACTCTGATGGCCTGGTGACAGATACTCGGGTACTTTGATGGGCAGGTGACAGGTACTCTGATGGGCTGTGACAGATACTTTGATGGGGTGGTGACAGGTTCTTTGATGGGTTGGTGACAGGTCCTCTTTATTACTAGGGGGCAATCAGTGTGCTTGGTGTATACTCTAAGCGGTAACAAGCTGTAACAAGCTGCTCACTGATCGTGTGTGAGAGGGAGAACCCGGTAACAGCTCTTTGAGGTGGTTTGTTTACATCATGTGACTGGCTGTGATTGGACACAGTCGGTCACATGTTAAAAAGCCAATTTCATTGGCTCTTTATCCTGATCTGGGCTGGGCTTTGTCCGAGGGACAAGCCTCAACCCCGATTGCTGCGATGCGCGCCCCCGGGGGGCGTGCACGATCGGCGTGCACGTTGAGCTCCGTAGTGACCGGCTGTGATTGGACACAGCCTGTCACATGATAAAGAGCAAATTTTATTGACTCTTTACCCTGATTGGGGAGGGGCTATGTCCCGAGGGACATTCCCGATCCTCGATCGCCGCGCTGCGGGTCCGTCATATGCCGTCCGCCCGGATCGACGGAGTATCCCTGCTGACATCATTTTATTATGGCTCGGTAGGGAAGTGGTTAAGTGCCAGTAAGCACATGGTTAAAGCATTTATTTTCTTGTACATGTAGATATATTTTTTATGCTAGAGCCTTTTATGGTCTTTTATAGTTTGGCCCATTAGCTGGTATTTTTTAACATGCAATTTTAATTTGCACAAACATATGCAGGATGAATAATTTCCATAAAAATGCTACTTTCAAGGAATATTTATATTTACATAGTTACTGTATATAGTTAGGTTAGAAAAAACACAAATGTTTATTTAGTTCAACCAATATAAAAATAAATAGATACATACATTGAAACACTTCATATACAGAACCCTATGCTAACAGTTGATCCAGAGCATGGCAAATTAAAAGGGTTGTAAATAGAGTTGAGCGAACCCGGACTTTGGGGTGTCCGTGCCCCGAACCCGATCCCGGACATTAAAAAAAAAGTCCGGGATCGGGTTCGGTATTCGGGTATTTTTGCCGCCTTTTCTATAGCTGCTGGGCAGACAATCAACAAGCTTTTCACTAGTTTGCCCTTAGAAGCCATCACAGCCATGCCTACTAATGGCATGGCTGTGATTGGCCAGTGCATCATGTGACCCAGCCTCTATATGGGGCTGGAGTCACGTAGTGCCGCATGTCAGATCGTCTCAGACTAGAGTAGGGAGAGTTTCATGCCGCTGCTGTGAGGGAAAGATTATCGTTCACAACCATCTCAGACTGCATTAGGGAGACCTTCATTGCGGTCCTGTGAGGGAACCATCTTATAGTGCATTAGGGAAACGTTCCTGTTGTTGATCTGAGGGAGACATTAGCATTCAGAACCATCTTGTAGTGCATTAGGGAATAGTGCATCATTCTAAAAACAACTACAACTGCATTAGGGCCAGGTTCCGGTTGGTGCTCTGAGGGACAGTTTATCATTCTAAAAACAACTACAACTGCATTGGGGCCAGGTTCCTGTTTGTGCTCTTAGGGACAGTTTATCGTTCTAAAAAAAACTACTACTGCAATAGGGCCATTTTCTTTGTGGTGCTCTGAGGGAGAGTTTATCGTTCCAAAAACAACTACTACTGCATTAGGGCCAGGTTCCTGTTGGTGATCTGAGAGAGAGATTATCTTTCTAAAAACAACTACTACTGCATTAGTGCCAGGTTCCTGTTGGTGCTCTGAGGGAGAGTTTACCGTTCTAAAAACAACTACTACTGCAATAGGGCCAGGTTCCGGTTGGTGCTCTGAGGGAGGGTTTATCGTTCTAAAAACAACTACTACTGCATTAGGGCCAGGTTCCTGTTTGTGCTCTGAGGGACAGTTTATCGTTCTAAAAACAACTACAACTGCATTAGGGCCAGGTTCCTGTTTGTGCTCTGAGGGAGAGATTATCTTTCTAAAAACAAATACTACTGCATTAGTTCCAGGTTCCTGTTGGTGCTCTGAGGGACAGTTTATCGTTCTAAAAACAACTACTACTGCAATAGGGCCAGGTACCGGTTGGTGCTCTGAGGGAGAGTTTATCGTTCTAAAAACAACTACCACTGCATTAGGGCCAGGTTCCTGTTGGTGCTCTGAGGAACAGTTCATCATTCTAAAAACAACTACTACTGCAATAGGGCCAGGTTTTGGTTGGTGCTTTGAGGGAGAGTTTATCGTTCTAAAAACAACTACTACTGCATTAGGGCCTTGTTCCTGTTGGTGCTTTGAGGGAGAGTTTATCGTTCTAAAAACAACTACTACTGCAATAGGCCCAGGTTCCAGTTGGTGCTCTGAGGGAGAGTTCATCGTTCTAAAAACAACTACAACTGCATTAGGGCCTTAGTGGATAAAAAGGTATAATTCAAGAAAGATAAAGAGTTAACTGATAACACCAAAACTTTTGGTAACCTGTAACAAAACATCACCATGTAAGCAATAGAGTTTGGGATTATCCCGTAAACCAAGTGGAGGGGATTAGATAAGTTCGGGAAAGGAATAAAACAAATAGACAGTAAAACGATTTTGTGTTCAGCCGAACATCAGCTACTCCATGTTATACACCCTTTTAGTGTTTTATGCGGCAGTGGGTGACTGGGAGGCACCATGGTGAGGTAGAGTACTGTTCCTCATTATTGCCTGTTGCCGACGGAGAGGTCAGGTATTCCTTTTTGAAGAGGTAGTCTGCCCTGAGGTGCTAGGGTGATCCTCCCTGGGCAATAAGCCCCATTTTCTCAGTAGCTCCAGACCCTGCTCCAGAGAGGTGAGGCTGTAGGATACATTTTTCCATTCTAACGTCAATTTGGTTGGAAACCCCCATTTGTAGAGGATCTTATGGTTCCTTAACATTTTTGTTATGGGGGTCAGGTTATGTCTAGCCGCCATTGTGGCCTGGGAGAGATCAGCGTATAGCGTGATTCCCTTGAATGGTTCAGGCAGGGATTGGTTCTGTCTTGTATATCTCATTAGTTGTTCTTTTATTTGGAAGAAATGAATTCTTGCTATAGTGTCTCTGGGGATTTTATCAGGTAAGTAAGATGGCTTGGGCAGCCTATGGACCCTGTCGATAATCACATCTGCTGGCGTGAGAGAGGGAATAGCTGTGAGCATAAGTTTTTGTAGATATTGGCGTAATTCTGTTGGTTTAACAGACTCTGGTATTCCTCTAAACTTTACATTGTTCCTGCGATTTCGGACTTCTAAGTCTGCGATTTTCAGTCGCAGAGATTTAATCTCTTCCTCCATATCAAAATGAGCATCCACAAGCTCATTATGTGCTGTGGAGAATTCCCCCATTTTGCTCTCCATGTGTGTGACTCTGTTCACTAGTTTGGTTAGACCTTTGTTAGTGGAACTCATGAAGGAGTTAATATCCTGTAGTATGGCCCCTCTTAATGTCAGCAGCATATCCTTCATAGTAATGTCTGTAATAGGGGTGCCTGAGGTGGGGAAAGTGTCTAGTTTTTTGCTATCCTCTGACGCTTATTCCATGTCCTCTCCCTCCGTGCTATCATCTCCATCCCCTTCTCCTGAAGGATTTAATCTCCTTCTTTGTTTTATTGGGCTGTTATCAGCTGATGGGGGGCTAGGTGTGCCTGTATCAGGCGACTCACAGCTCCTCTGATCCACTGTACTGAGTCCTGTGTGAAGCGCCGCACGGCTTCCTCCTCCAGCGCTATCTTGGCTGGGCCTGGGCAGCGCTGCTGAGTAAAAGTCGGTCAATTTTCTTGGCGGATCTCTGCCCTTTCGTTTCCCCATGACCAGCCTCCAGTCCTCCATGCCTTGCTGTGCCAGGATCAGGGTGTGTTGGAGCGTTAGGGTCGATGTGGGTAGCTCTGGAGTAACTGGTGTGTTAGAGCTCTTCTCTCACACCACTATCCGCTCCGGCCGCCGGCTCCCCCCCCCCTGCATTAGGGCCTTGTTCCTGTTGGTGCATTGAGGGAGAGTTTATCGTTCTAAAAACAACTACTACTGCAATAGGGCCAGGTTCTGGTTGATGCTTTGAGGGACAGTTTATCGTTCTAAAAACAACTACTACTGCAATAGTGCCAGGTTCTGGTTGATGCTTTGAGGGACAGTTTATCATTCTAAAAACAACTACTACTGCAATAGGGCCAGGTTCTGGTTGGTGCTCTGAGGAAGAGTTTATCGTTCTAAAAACAACTACAACTGCATTAGGGCTAGGTTCCTGTTTGTGCTCTGAGGGACAGTTTATCGTTCTAAAAACAACTACAACTGCATTAGGGCCAGGTTCCTCTTGGTGCTTTGAGGGAGAGTTTATCGTTCTAAAAACAACTACAACTGCATTCGGGCCAGGTTCCTGTTTGTGCTCTGAGGGAGAGATTATCTTTCTAAAAACAACAACTACTGCATTAGTGCCAGGTTCCTGTTGGTGCTCTGAGGGACAGTTTATCGTTCTAAATACAACTACTACTGCAATAGGGCCCGGTTCCTGTTGATGTTCTGAGGGACAGTTTATCGCTCTAAAAACAACTACTACTGCAATAGGGCCAGGTTCTGGTTGGTGCTCTGAGGGAGAGTTTATCGTTCTAAAAACAACTACTACTGCAATAGGCCCAGGTTCCGGTTGGTGCTCTGAGGGAGAGTTTATCGTTCTAAAAACAACTACTACTGCATTAGGGCCTTGTTCCTGTTGGTGCTTTGAGGGAGAGTTTATCATTCTATAAACAACTAGTACTGCATTAGGGCCTTGTTCCTGTTGGTGCTTTGAGGGACAGTTTATCGTTCTAAAAACAACTACTACTGCAATAGGGCTAGGTTGCAGTTGGTGCTCTGAGGGAGAGTTTATCGTTCTAAAAACAACTACAACTGCATAAGGGCCAGGTTTCTGTTTCAGCTCTAAAGGACAGTTTATCATTTTTAAAACAACTACAACTGCATTAGGGCCAGGTTCCTGTTTGTGCTTTGAGGGAGAGTTTATCATTCTCAAAACAACTACAACTGCATTAGGGCCAGGTTCCTGTTTGTGCTCTGAGGGAGAGATTATCTTTCTAAAAACAACTACTACTGCATTAGTGCTAGGTTCCTGTTGGTGCTCTGAGGGACAGTTTATCATTCTAAAAACAACTACTACTGCAATAGGGCCAGGTTCCTGTTTGTGCTCTGAGGGACAGTTTATCATTCTAAAAACAACTACTACTGCAATAGGGCCAGGTTCCGGTTGGTGCTCTAAGGGAGAGTTTATCGTTCATAAAAACAACTACAACTGCAGTAGGGCCTTGTTCTTTTTGTTGCTTTGAGGGAGTGTTTATCATTCTAAAAACAACTACTCCTGCAATACGGCCAGGTTCTGGTTGGTGCTTTGAGGGACAGTTTATCGTTCTAAAAACAACTACTACTGCAATAGGGCCAGGTTCTGGTTGGTGCTCTGAGGAAGAGTTTATCATTCTAAAAACAACTACAACTGCATTAGGGCTAGGTTCCTGTTTGTGCTCTGAGGGACAGTTTATCGTTCTAAAAACAACTACAACTGCATTCGGGCCAGGTTCCTTTTTGTGCTCTGAGGGAGAGATTATCTTTCTAAAAACAACTACTACTGCATTAGTGCCAGGTTCCTGTTGGTGCTCTGAGGGACAGTTTATCATTCTAAATACAACTACTACTGCAATACAGCCCGGTTCCTGTTGGTGTTCTGAGGGACAGTTTATCACTCTAAAAACAACTACTACTGCAATAGTCCCAGTTTCCGGTTGGTGCTCTGAGGGAGAGTTTATCGTTCTAAAAACAACTACTACTACATTAGGGCCTTGTTCCTGTTGGTGCTTTGAGGGAGAGTTTATCGTTCTATAAACAACTACTACTGCATTAGGGCCTTGTTCCTGTTGGTGCTTTGAGGGACAGTTTATCGTTCTAAAAACAACTACTACTGCAATAGGGCTAGGTTGCAGTTGGTGCTCTGAGGGAGAGTTTATCGTTCTAAAAACAACTACAACTGCATAAGGGCCAGGTTTCTGTTTGAGCTCTGAAGGACAGTTTATCATTTTTAAAACAACTACAACTGCATTAGGGCCAGGTTCCTGTTTGTGCTTTGAGGGAGAGTTTATCATTCTCAAAACAACTACAACTGCATTAGGGCCAGGTTCCTGTTTGTGCTCTGAGGGAGAGATTATCTTTCTAAAAACAACCACTACTGCATTAGTGCCAGGTTCCTGTTAGTGCTCTGAGGGACAGTTTATCATTCTAAAAACAACTACTACTGCAATAGGGCCAGGTTCCTGTTTGTGCTCGGAGGGACAGTTTATCGTTCTAAAAACAACTACTACTGCAATAGGGCCAGGTTCCGGTTGGTGCTCTAAGGGAGAGTTTATCATTCATAAAAACAACTACAACTGCATTAGGGCCTTGTTCCTTTTGTTGCTTTGAGGAAGTGTTTATCATTCTAAAAACAACTACTACTGCAATACTGCCAGGTTCCTGTTGGTGCTCTGAGGGAGAGTTTATCGTTCTAAAACAACTACTACTGCAATAGGGCCTTGTTCCTCTTGGTGCTTTGAGGGAGAGTTTATCGTTCTAAAAACAACTACTACTGCAATAGGGCCTTGTTCCTGTAGGTGCTTTGAGGGAGAGTTTATCGTTTTAAAATCATCTCATACTGCAGTAGGGACAGTGTTTTTAAAGACAGATTATCGTTCTAAAATCATCTCATACTGGTGTAGGGAGAGGTTCCTGCTGCTGGTGTGAGCTGTGCATTTCTTGCACAAAAATAAAAAGTGCATCAACAATTTTCTTTTGTTAAAAGAAAATAAGAATAATAATTGATTATTCTTTTTTTTGTATTAATAAATAGTGCTACATAATACATTTGTGTCCAGAATGAGGAGAGGGTCAAATAAGGGATGTGGGGGTAAAACGCTAGAGCTCACAATACCAATGGACCCTGCTACTGCCTTGTTAAACTTATAGCCGAAAAGGTTGTCGCGCCCCCAATTCCAACTGCCTCACTACGGCAGCGAAGCAAACAATTGCAAAAGCATGGAAATCCTCCTCCCTCTTACTCCCTGAAGTTAGAGGCAGGATGAATAGAATGATGACGCACTCTAAAATGCTAGCCATCGAAACTATTAAAATCCGCAGATTTGAAGCTAAATGGCATCCATGGATCAAGCACAATCTCTCCCCAGACTTTGATGAAACCCTCCTCTTACCATGGTGATATTGACGTTACCCCTCGACCCGTCCATGCCTCGCTGCCCCCGCACCGCCGATCCAATCTTTCCTGTCCTCTCCCTCCTGATTCTACATTTTACTTTCCTCACTCTTCTTTCTCTCCCGCTTTGACCTCTTAACTTACTGAATATTTTTACACTAATGTCACTGTTTGGAATGCGTTTCTTATTAGCTCTGTTACTAATTTCTGGTTTGTCCAAGAACCAAGGTCGCGAGCCATACCCACACCAGATTAATCGGCTCCTTTGGCGTTGCATATACCGCATCCGGGAACCGCCTGAGTCACAGTACTACAACCTGGTGTGGACCATGCTTGCCAATCTACCCCCTGCCTCATGTTGGGCGGAAACTCAGGCCAGAGATCCGACCCTTCGAGCACAGTGAGTCCCCATAGGGGTGCTCATGGGCTGTGACCTCATTAGACGCATAGATGCCTCTTCCTTTTCCGAATGTACTCATAACCCACCCTGACAACCAGGTTTTCCTACTACAAGCATGTCATTTGTAGCCTATGTTGTCTGTCTGTGAGCTATGTCTTCTACATTCTCTGTCATATACGTAATTCTGTGTACTTATTTACAATACTCTAATAAAAATATTGAACAAGGGATGTGGTTGTGGTCGTGGTGCTGCTGGTGCTGCTGGTGTTGGTGGTGTTGCTGAAGCTCCTGTTGCAAGGAGAGGATGTGGTCGATCTGTGCCAGCTACACGCACAAGTGAAACACCTTCCTCAGGTAGCCGACAGAACCTTCAACATTATATGGTAGTCCCGAATGGCACTCAACGAATGATGAGGCCAGAACAAGTACAGGCGATAGTAGATTGGGTGGCTGACAATGCCTCCAGTTCCTTCACATTGTCTCCCACCCGGTCCCTTAATGAAAGCTCAGAGATGGCACCTGAACCCCATGGCCATCTGTCTTTCACCTCAGCCACTTGTAAATCAGCCAAGCAGTCTGAGCCTCAAGTCATGCAACAGTCTCTTATGCTTTTTGATGACTCTCCTGGTGTGCTTTCCGTGGGCCATCCACATAGCCCTGCCCCAGAAGTGGAAGACATTGAGTGCACCGATGCCCAACCACTTCTGTTGCAGGATGAGGACATGGAAACACCACCACAGCACGTCTCTGATGATGACGAAACACAGGTGTCAACTGCTGCAGTTTTACACAGTGTGCAGACTGACAAGGAGGGAAGTGGTGAAGGGTGGGTGGAAGATGATGTGGAGGAGGATGATGAGGTCCTAGACCCCACATGGAATGAGGGTCATGCGAGTGACATGTGCAGTTTGGAGGAAGAGGTGGTGGTAGCACAGAGGCACCAGCACAGCAAAAAAGGAAGCAGGTTGCAAAAGTGGAGCAAGCGTCCCCTAGACAGTACGCCTGCTACTACCCACCACACCCAGGGACCTAGCACACCAAAGGCAGCTCAAAGGCATTCCACGGCGTGGCCGTTCCTCAGACAATGTGCTGACTACCAGACATGAGTGGTTTGCACACTGTGCAATCAGAGCCTGAAGCGAGGCATAAATGTTCTAAACCTAAGCACAACCTGCATGACCAGGCATCTAAATTCAAAGCACTTGCTGCAGTGGAATAAGTACCTTAAAATCCAAGAAAGGTCTCGGCCTCCTCATGCTTCCTCTTCTGCTGCTGCTTCTGCCTCTTTCTCCACCTCTACAGTGCCAGTGTCACCTGCCACCCAGCAAACAGACGATGTGACAGCAACGCCACCATGTCCGCCACCGTCCCCAAGCATTTCCACACGGTCCCATGGAAGCTTACAGCTCTCCATCTCCCAAACACTGGAGAGAAAGAGGAAGTACCCCCCTACCCACCCACGATCCCTGGCCCTGAATGCCAGTATTTCAAAATTCCTGGCCTTTGAAATGCTGTCATTCTGTCTGGTGGACACAAACAGTTTTAAAAACCTGATGGCGGTGGCTGTCCCACAGTACGTGGTTCCCAGCCGCCACTACTTTTCAGGGCGAGCCATCCCTTCCCTGCACAAACAAGTCGTGGACGAGATCATGTGTGCACTGCACAACACCATCTGTGACAAGGTCCACATAAGCACTGATACGTGGACCAGTAAGCACGGGCAGGGATGATATATCTCGCTAACTGCACACTGGGCAAATGTAGTGGCGGGTGGGCCTGAGGCGGCTAGCCGTTTGGCGCATGTCCTTCCGCCACCAAGGATTGCAGGGCATTTCTCTTTGCCTCCTGTTTCCTCCTCCTCCTACTGTGCTTCCTCCTCCTCCTCTACCACCTCCTCATCCGCTCAGTGTAACACCTTCACCACCAACTTCAGCACATCCAGGGGGAAACGACAGCAGGCTGTTTTAAAACTGATATATTTGGGGGATAAACCCCACACTGCGCAGCAGCTGTGGATGACCATTGAACAATAGACCTATGAGTGGTTGTTGCCACTGAGACTCAAGCCCGGCCTGGAGGTGTGCGATAATGGGCGAAATCTCGTAGCAGCTCTGGGCCTAGCCGGTTTGACGCACATCCCTTGCCTGGCGCATTTGCTGAATTTGGTGGTGCAGACATTTTTAAAAAACTATGCGGATATGTCAGAGCTGCTGCAGAAAGTGCGGGCCATCTGTGCGCGCTTTCAGCGTTCACACCCTGCTGCTGCTCGCCTGTCTGCGCTGCAGCAGAACTTCGGCCTTCCCACTCACCGCCTCCTATGCGATGTGCCCACAAGGTGGAACTCCACCTTGTACATGCTGGAGAGACTGTGCGAGCAGCAGCAGGCAATAGTGGAGTTTCAGCTGCAGCACGTCCGGATCAGTCACTTCGCGGAACAGCACCACTTCACCACCAACGAGTGGGCCTCCATGCGAGACCTGTGTACCAAATTGCGTTGTTTTGAGTACTCCACCAACATGGCCAGTGCCGATGACGCTGTTCTCAGAGTTACTATCCCACTTCTATGTCTCCTTGAAAAAACACTTTGAGCGATGATGGAAGAGGATGTGGCACAGGAGAAGGAGGAAGAGGTATCATTTCCATGGTTATCAGGCCACTCATTCACAAGTGCCTCGGAGGGTGGGTTCCTGCACCAGCATAGGCCTGGTCAAAAATGTTCAAGCCATTGGACCGTTCTGGAGGATGAGGAGGACGAGGATGATGATGAGGAGGAGGAGGAACCGTGTTCACAGTAGGGTTGCACCCAATGCAGCTCGTGGGCATCACTGTAGCATGGCTGGGGAGATACGGAGGACACAGATGATACACCTCACACAGAGGACAGCTTGTCTTTGCCTCTGGGCAGCCTGGCACACATGAGCGACTACATGCTGCAGTGCCTGCTCAACTGCAGCCGAATTGCCCACATTTAAACTGGGTTTTATTACTGGGTGGCCACCCTGCTGGATTCCAGCTAGGCTAGGCCCAGAGCTGCTACGAGATTTCGCCCATTATCGCACACCACCAGGCCGGACTTGAGGCTCAATGGCAACAACCACTCATTGGTTTGTTGTTCAATGCCCATCCACAGCTGCTGCGCAGTGTGGGGTTTATCTCCCAAACATATCAGTTTTAAAACAGCCTGCTGTCATTTCCCCCTGGATGTGCTGAAGTTGGTGGTGAAGGTGTTACGCTGACCGGATGAGGAGGTGGTAGAGGAGGAGGAAGCGGAGTAGGAGGAGGAGGCAACAGGAGGCAAATAAAAATGCCCTGCAATCCTTGGTGGAAGGACATGCGCCAAACGGCTAGCCACCTCAAGCCCACCCACCACTACATTTGCCCAGTGTGCAGTTACCGAGATATAGCATCCCTGCCCGTGCTTACAGGTCCACGTATCAGTGGTTATGTGGACCTTGCCACAGATGGCGTTGCGCAGTGCACACTTGATCTTGCCCCCGACTTGTTTATGCAGGGAAGGGATGGTTCACCTGGAAAAGTAGTGGCGGCTGCTAACCACGTACTGTGGGATAGACACCGCCATCAGGTTTTTAAAACTGTCCGTGTCCACCAGACGGAATGACAGCATTTCAAAGGCTAGGAATTATGAAATGCTAGCATTCAGGGCCAGGGATCGCGGGTGGGTAGGTAGGTACTTCCTCTTTCTCTCCAGTGTTTGGGAGATGGACAGCTGTAGGCTTCCATGGGACCTTGTGGAAATGCTTGGGGACGGTGGCGAACATGGTGGTGTTACTGTCACATCATCTGTTTGCTGGGTGGCAGGTGACACTGGCACTGTAGAGGTGGAGGAAAAGGCCGAGGCAGCAGCAAAGAGGAAGCAGGAGGAGGCCGAGACCTTTCTTGGATTTTGAGGTGCTTATTACACTGCAGCTCGTGCTTTGCATGTAGATGCCTGGTCATGCAGGTTGTGCTCAGGTTTAGAACATTTATGCCTCGCCCCAGGCTTTTATTGCACAGCGTGCAAACCACTCGTGTCTTGTCGTCAGCACATTGTCTGAAGAACTGCCACACCAGGGAACTCCTTTGAGCTGCCTTTGGTGCTAGGCCCCTGCGTGTGGTGGGTAGTAGCAGGCGTACTGTCTAAGGGATGGTCACTCCGCTTTTGCAACCTGCTTCCTTTTTTGCTGTGCTGGAGCCTCTGTGCGACCACCACCTCTTCCTCCAAACTGCACATGCCACTCGCATGACCTTCATTCCATGTGGGGTCTAGGACCTCCTCATCCTCCTCCACATCATCTTCCACCCACCATTCACCACTGCCCTCCTTGTCAGTCTGCACACTGTAGAAAGCTGCAGCAGTTGGCAACTGTGTTTCGTCATTATCAGACGTGCTGCGGTAGTGTTTCCATGTCATCATCCTGAAACAGAAGTGGTTGGGCATCTGTGCACTCATTGTCTTCCACTTCTGGGGCAGGGCTATGTGGATAGCTCATGGAATGCACACCAGCAGAGTCATCAAAAAGCATAAGAGACTGCTGCATTACTTGGGGCTCAGACTGCTTGGCTGATTTACAAGGGGCTGAGTTGAAAGACAGATGGCCATGGGGTTCAGGTGCCAACTCTAAGCTTTCATCAAGGGACAGGGTGGGGGACAATGTGAAGGAACTGGAGGATTGTCAACCACCCAATCTACTATCACCTGTACTTGTTCTGGGCTCAACGTTCGTTGAGTGACATTCGGGCCTACCATGTAACATTGAAGGTTCTGTTGGCTACTCGCGCCTGAGGTAATTGTTTCACTTCTGCGTGTAGCTGGCACAAATCGATCACATCCTCTCCTTGCAACAGGAACTTCACCAACACCACCAACACCAGCAGCACCATGACCACGATCACGTCCCCTATTTGACGCTCTTCTCATTCTGGACGCAAATGTACTATGTAGCACTATTTTTTAATACTAAAAAAAAAAGAATAATAAATTATTATTCTTTTTTTTTAAAACAGCAAAGTAGACGCACTTTTTATTTTTGTGCAAGAAATGCACCGCTCACACTAGCAGCAGGGAGCACCTCTCCCTACTCCACTATGAGATGATTTTAGAATGATAATATGTCCCTGACAGCAACGAGAGGAAACTCTCCCTATTACACTATGAGATGATTTTAGTACGATAAACTGTCCCTCACAGCATCGACAGGAACCTGTCCCTACTGCAGTATGATATGGTTTTAGAACGATAATCTGTCCCACACAACACAGACAGAAATCTCTCCCTACACCAATATGAGATGATTTTAGAACGATAATCTGTCCCTCACAGCACCAACAGGAACCTCTCCCTACTCTCCACTATGAGATGATTTTAGAACGATAATATATCCCTCACAGCCCCGACAGAAACCTCTCCCTACTCCACTATAAGATGATTTTAGAACGATAATATGTCCCTCACAGCACCGACAGGAACCTCTGCCTACTCCACGATGAGATGATTTTAGAACGATAATATGTCCCTCACAACACTGACAGGAACCTCTCCCAACTCCACTATGAGATGATTTTAGAACGATAATCTGTCCCTCACAGCACCGACAGGAACCTCTCCCTATTCCACTATGAGATGATTTTGGAACGATAATATGTCCCTCACAGCACTGACAGGAAACTCTCCCTACTCCACTATGAGATGATTTTAGAACGATAATATGTCCCTCACAGCAACGACAGGAACTTCTCCATTCTCCACTATGAGATGATTTTAAAACGATAATATGTCCCTCACAGCACCGACAGGAACCTCTCCCTACTCCGGCATGAGATGATTTTAGAACGATAACCTGTCCCTCAAAGCACCGACAGGAACCTCTTCATATTCCACTATGAGATGATTTTAGAACGATAATATGTCCCTCACAGCACCGACAAGAACCTCCCCCTACTCCACTATGAGATGACTTTAGAACGATAATATGTCCCTCACAGCACCAACAGGAACCTCTCCCTATTCAACTATGAGATGATTTTAGAACGATATGTACCTCACAGCATCGACAGGTACCTCTCCCTACTCCACTATGAGATGATTTTAACACGATAATATGTCCCTCACAGCACCGACAGGAAACTATCCCTACTCCAGTATAAGATGATTTTAGAACGATAACCTGTCCCTCACAGCACGGACAGGAACCTCTCCATATTCCACTATGAGATGATTTTAGAACGATAATATTTCCTTAAAAGCACCGACAGGAACCTCCCCCTACTACACTATGAGATGATTTTAGAACGATAATATGTCCCTCACAGCACCGACAGGAACCCTTCCCTATTCAACTATGAGATGATTTTAGAACGATATGTACCACACAGCACCGACAGGAACCTATCCCTACTCCAGTATGAGATGATTTTAGAAGAATAATATGGCCCTCGCAGCACCGACAGAAACCTCTCCCTGCTCCACTATGAGATGATTTCAGAACGATAATCTGTCCCTCACAGCACCGACAGGAACGTCTCCCTTCTCCACTATTAGATGATTTTAGAACGATAATATGTCCCTCACAGCGTTGACAGGAACATCTCCCTACTCCACTATCAGATGATTTTAGAACGATAATATGTCCCTCACAGCACTGACAGGAACCTGTCCCTATTGCAGTATGAGATGATTTTAGAACAATAATATGTCCCTCACAGCACCGACAGGAACCTCTCCCTACTCCACTATGAGATGATTTTAGAATGATAATCTGTCCCTCACAGCACCGACAGGAACCTCTCCCTATTCCACTATGAGATGATTTTAGAACGATAATATTTCCCTGACAGCAACGAGAGGAAACTCTCCCTATTACACTATGAGATGATTTTAGTACGATAAACTGTCCCTCACAGCATCGACAGGAACCTGTCCCTACTGCAGTATGATATAGAGTATCACCTTATCCCTCTCCAAGGACAGCCACGACACTCCCTGTCTAA
>BLSH010099836.1:39136-52108 GCA_018402905.1 Glandirana rugosa | reverse complement strand
GATGTACGCGTCGATCAATGCATGGAAACAGCTACTCCAAGAAGCCAAACAATTCCCCTTTACGATTCCCCTGCAGATCCCGATTACTGCCCTACATTCCATTATGGGTCAAATTTCCCTCACCTCGTGGGCCCACGGAGGAATCAAGTTCATATCCAATCTCTACCAGAATGACACTCTGAAAGACTTTCCCTCACTACAAAAAGAATTTAATCTCCCATCCACAGATCACTACCAATACATACAAATCAGACACTGCCTAAACAAAATTAAAATCACTGACCAGACCATTCATACCCATGCCTGGCACTATCTCACTAACAAAAACTCACAACCAAAAGGAATTACTATATTCTATAACCTACTCCATCAGAAACAGATATTTCTCAAATCCCGTCCCTATTTACAGTGGGAAACAGACCTCGGACAAACCTTCACTGACCTACAATGGCTGAAGGCCTCAAGGACAATTCAGAAAACTACTTGTTGCTCCACCTTACGTGAAATTTCCACAAAAATCACGTTAAGATGGTATCTGACTCCAGCTAAATTGGCTCACTTCTCTCCGCAGTTCCCAAATCAATGCTGGAGGAAATGCGGAGGAAAGGGGACTATCTTTCACACTCTATGGGGATGCCCGAAACTCCACAAGTTCTGGGAAGACATTTTTCAAACTATATCTAACATCGCTCAATCAAACATTAAACCAAATCCATGTCTAGCCCTCCTATCCCTAGGCACAGACTCCCTCCCGGGATTTTCCAGGTACGCAAGCACCCACATACTCCTAGAAGCCAGACTAACCCTAACCAGACACTGGAAAGACCCTGAACCCCCCTCTATAGAGGAAGTGTTCTCGGCAACAGACACACACTACTCCTACGAGACGATAATGACTTCATCAGTAGAGCACGCACAGAAACTAGCTAGGCAGTGGGCACCTTGGCGAAGATGGTACTATGACTTTCACAATCATACCGCATAAATAGAAAGGCACTAACCAAACTCGGAAAGGCAGACATGGAAAGAACACGACACATAGGATAGACACTCTACCAACACTGAGTAAGAGACGGACCAACCCACGACCCGGACTAGAAATGTTCCTATTGAGGAGTCCGGGAAGTGGGGAATAGGGTCAAGTCCGCCATATCCTGCCCAGATAGCGCACTCACAATCTCCCCTTTACTAAGGAACAAGACGTGGCAATGAGCAAAGAGATGAGGAGGGTCAGAGAAACTTGCAAAGTACACCAGATTTGCAACCGACTCTAGGTTCATCACCCTAACTGATAACTTTGTTAAGTTAATCCCCCCTGGGGATACAAATTTCTTCTTTACAATAACCTTCGCAATCTGTTATGTTATATTTCCTTTTTCTTCAATGTACGCTTACCTAGTTGTATACTGCATGGGAGTCCGATTCTCCCAAATACATTATGTAAACAACATATACTGAATGTTGATACTCTTGTTAACATGCTGTAACTACAAACTTTCAATAAAAATCTAATGATGAAAAAAAAGAGTTTCTGATGCCTCCACCTCAAGGACGTATGGTAAGGCTGGGTCCTGGTGTTTCAGAATGGGGGCGGAAGTGAAAAGAGACTTGAGTCTCTGAAAGGCGGCTTGAGCCTCAGGGGACCACCGGTATCGGGTGTTCTGCTTGGTCAATCGCGTGATAGGCTCCACGATGGCAGAAAATCCCTTTATGAACTTCCTGTAAAAGTTTGCGAAGCCCACAAATCTCTGAACCCCTTTTCGGTCTGTAGGTGCGGGCCTTTCCAAGATAGTGGAGACTTTTTGGGTATCCATATGAATGCCTGTTGTGGAGATAATCAGCCCCAGGAAATGCATCCTGGGCTGTTCAAAAGAACACTTTTCCACTTTGGCATACAAGCCATGCTGCCGTAGTCGCCCTAGAACCTTGGTGACATGCCTGCGGTGTTCCTACAAGGAAGCAGAATAGACCAGGATGTCATCTAAGTATATCATTATGAAGAGGTCCAGGAAGTCTCGAAACACGTCATTGACGAATTGCTGGAATGTTGCTGGGGCATTGCATAGGCCGAAGGGCATCACCAAATATTCATAATGCCCAAAACGAGTGTGGAATGCGGTCTTCCACTCATCTCCTTCCCTGATCCGAATGAGGTTGTATGCCCCACGTAGGTCAAGCTTTGTAAAGATGGTTGCCGACTCCAGCCATTGGAAAGTTCCGGAACCAAGGGTAGCGGGTACCGATTTTTGATAGTTACCCGGTTAAGCTCCCTGTAGTCTATGCACGGCCGAAGCGAGTGATCCTTCTTCTCCACAAAGAAGATACCCGCTCCAGACAGAGACATAGATGGTCGGATAAACCCCTTCTTGGTGTTTTCGTCCAAGTAAGATTTGAGGGCCACCAGTTCAGGCTCAGAGAGAGGGTATATCCTCCCAAAAGGCACTTCAGCCCCGGGCAGCAATTTGATGGGGCAATCGTAGGGCCTATGCGGCGGGAGTTTATCAGCCCCCTTCTTACTAAAAACGTCCAGGAACGAATGATAAGCCTGAGGAAGGAGAGTCCTAATGTTAGGTTCAGTGTCAGACTCCAGGCTGAGGAGTGAGGGAACAGTTCCATCTCTGGCACTCAGGCAATGCTGGCGGCAATAGGGTGACTGGAAGTGGACGGCTCTGGTGGTCCAGTCAATGCTGGCTTTATGTGCCTGGAACCAGGGCAATCCCAGGATGATGGGGCAGAGAGGAGATGCAATGGCATCCAGCCGCAGACGTTCCTTGTGACCATCCAGAGTGCAGGAGAGAAGAGGGGCCATCTCATGCGTAACAGTCCCAGACTTGATGTGTGACCCGTCGGCCAAGCGGATCACCAACTTATGTGCTTTGGGTTGCAGGGGAATATGGTGCTGTGCAGCGAAATCCAAGTCAATAAAACAACTGCACGGCCCGGAATCAAGGATTGCTGGCACCGTGATAATCCCTCCGAGAAGCTGTAAAGACAGGAACATGGTAAGATGAGCAGGAGACTTAGTCAGGTCATTAGAGACGGTGGTCAAGCACTTACCGCGCTTCGTGGGGCACGTCCTGACCATGTGACCGGGCTCCCCGCAGTAGAGGCAGAGGTTTAGCTGGAACCAGCATTGTCTTTCCTCTGTGCTGAGAGAAGGCCGAAGCAACCTAATCTGCATGGGTTCAGAGGTGTCCTGTGGAGAGGAGGAGGAGGATGTCGCGTGGAAGAAAGGCGGAGTCGGGTAGCTGGGGACCCGAGGAAGCATCCAGGTAGGACGTAACTGTCCGGAAGACCTCTCGGCGTGGCGCTCCCTGAGGCACCGGTCTATGGAGATGGCTAGGGTGATCAGCTCCTCCAAGGTCTTAGGGATCCCCACTTGTGCCAGCTCATCCTTTAGAGGTTCCGACAGCCCCATGCGGAATTGGAACAGGAGAGCCGCGCTGCCCCAGGCGGTGTCCGAACTCCAACGCTGAAATTCAGCGCCTTAGTCCTCCACTGGGCGGCGGCCCTGCTGGAGGTTGTGCAGAGTAGCTTCCGCGGTGGCAGCTAAGTGGGGGTCTTCGTATAACTGCGCCATGGCCTGGAAGAAGGCTGCAGCAGAGGCGACTTCAGGGGCATTCTGCTCCCACAGTCTGAGAGCCCAGGCCTGGGGTTCACCCTGCAGCAGGGATATCACGAATCCTACTTTGGTGCTCTCCAAAGAAAACGTACGTTGCTGCAGTCCCAAATATAAGTTGCATGCACTCCGGAAAACTCGGAACTTGCGCCGGTCCCCGGAGAACTTATCCGGCAGTGGGACCTTAGGTTCCGAGGGCAGCACCACAATAGTATGGGAAGCTGTAGCACCGGAGGCCGGAGTGGCCAACAGTTCCTGCACCCGCTCTTCTAACCAGGTGTATCCCTCTTGAAGGTTTTTGACGGCTTGTGTGAGGCCGCAAGGTGTGCGCACCAGTCGTCCATAGCGGAGCGTGTTCCCTGTGCAGACTCAGTCATGGCTGCTCGTTTCTGTCACGAACCTGGTGGTGGAGTCTGTCTTGTGCAGGGAACAACCGCTCTCGCGCACCTGATTCAAAGACCCCTGGTAGAGTAGACAGAGGTCCAAGAGTGCGGGATGGCACGAGGGCTGGAGGGTCACTGATGATGTTGTGAGGCTCCAGAAGACGTGCAGATAGAAGGATGGTCGTGCAGGCTGGATCGGGAACAGGCAGGCAGGAAGGTACAAAAGGATCAGGCAAACGGGTAGTCAAGTCCAAGCAAGGTTTGTTAACGGGCGGGAAACAGAGGTACAAGGGAGCAGACAATCGGGTGGTCGTGGATAGCCGGGGTCGGTGCAGGTAGCAGAACAGCAGGTCAGGACAAGCCGGGTCAACAGGAGGCAGAGCAAACACAGGAACAGGTAGAAGGAGCTGAGGCTCACAGGTCACGGACACTGTAGAACGAGCAGCACTTGTTGCTGGGATCTCCGGGTATAAATAGCACCATTTGGCACCGTTTCCGTATAACCAATAATATGGCTCTATGCGGCTAGAATACACTTTGCCTATAGAACTTGGAGATGATTTTATAACAATAATATGGCTCTATGCGGCTGGAATACACTTTGCCTATAGAACTTGGAGATGATTTTATAACAATAATATGGCTCTATGCGGCTACAATACACTTTGCCTATAGAACTTGGAGATGATTTTATAACAATAATATGGCTCTATGCGGCTACAATACACTTTGCTATAGAACTTGTAGATGATTTTATAACAATAATATGGCTTCTATGCAGCTAGAATACACTTTGCCTATAGAACTTGGAGATGATTTTAGAACAATAATCTTTCCCTTAAAGCAACAGCTGGAACCTTTCCCTGTACAACTTGGAGATGATTTTAGAACAATAATCTTTCCCTTAAAGCAACAATTTCTACCTA
This sequence comes from Glandirana rugosa, assembly GCA_018402905.1. NCBI lineage: Eukaryota > Metazoa > Chordata > Amphibia > Anura > Ranidae > Glandirana > Glandirana rugosa. The sequence goes on along the minus strand of BLSH010099836.1, from coordinate 47,180 downwards.
GTCCAGTCAGATCGTTCTGTGCAGCAGGATGAGGTCTGCAATCTGTCCCTCAAAGCAGCAGTACTAATATCTCTCCCTTGTCCACAACCAGATCGTTCAGGAATTCACAGGATGAGATGTTCTATGATATCTGCAATCTGTCCCTTACAGAGCCAGCAGCATCCTCTCCCTAAACTATCCTGAGAGCATATGACATGCAGCACGGTGACTCCAGCCCCATATAGAGGCTGGGTCACATGGTGCACTGGTCAATCACAGCCATGCCATTAGTAGGCATGGCTGTGATGGCTTCTAGGGAAAACCAGTGAAACACTTGTTGATTGGCTGCCCTTGGCAGCTATTCAACACGTGTAATAAAATACCAGAACCCCGGACCCGAACCCAGACTTTTTTTGAAAAGTCAGGGTTCGGGTCCCGGTCCCAGACACCCCAAAGTTCGGTACGGACCCGAACTTTACAGTCCGGGTTCGCTCAACTCTACTAGTTGACACTTTTCCAATTTGTAGCAAATTTGCATGGCAAATCTCTTGCAAAAGCAAAGTTGCAGTGGGGAGTCTACAGCAAGAGCTCTGCAAGTCTACAGCATGAAAATTCAGTCACATTAACCCTTGTGGTTGGATGACTATTGCACAACATAACTGAACCAGAACTTGCAGAATGTTTGCAAACAAAGTTGATCTGGAGTCACGCAATGAAGACTTGCTGCAATTGTGCAACAAACTTGTAAAGCCTGGCAAGTCTAGCAATAGCTTGGCAAGTCATTTTCAAACTTGCAGCACTATTGCTTGCTATCTGGGCTGACACTAACTGACACTTTGTGGGAACCACTGACACTAATACAGGGATCAGTGCCAAAAATATGCACTTTCACTGTACTAATGGCACTGGCTGGGAAGGAGTTAAACATCTAGGGTAAGCAAAGGATACATTTGCCTAACCAATGTTTATGTGTACACAGTGTGGTGTTTTTACTAATGTATATAAATCATGTATATATACATTCTGTACAGGTCGTGACTTGGATACACTATATTACAATAAATAAAATAAACATAAAGTCCATAAATATAAAGTCCAATTTCCAGAAATGCAGTGCCCAAAAGATCTTGTGAATATAAGGCAGCCCATTGTTCATTCCCACACCACAAGGTACACACACTGCTTACCAGACTCTTAGACCCCCATGTCACAATAGGTCAACAGCACATTTTAATGCATTAGCATCCAGGTTAAAATCACTGTCAATGGGGATGTACACAATGATCATAATAGACGTTGTCAGTTGAGTAAGTAAACATAGCCTAATATTATAGATCCATTCATTCCAAACTGCATACAACTGTTTAAGGCTTTTTGGCTATTATAAGTAGGGATCTTAATGTTCTCCTGTCCCTTCTGAGCTCGCTCCCTTCTGATGTCATGGGATGTCAGAGGGGGCGGTGTCACCCATCTACGTGACCAGGTGGCCCCACCCTTGCCTATGTAAGAGACTTATATAAAAGATCGAAGACAGCCCATTCGGCGAGTCGCCTCTGGAATAGGCGGTTGCGGTTTTCTTTTTTTTCGGTCTGTCGGCGCCATGATTAATGATGGATATACATTGTTTTACACTTTTTTGGCGAATAGGTAGGGGTACGGTGTACCCGATACCCCTTCACATGGGGGGGCAGGATCTCGGGGCCCCCTTGTTAAAGGGGGCTTCCAGATTCCAATAAGCCCCACACCCACAGACCCCAACAACCACAGCCCAGGGTTGTCGGGAATATGCTATAGATCATCTAGCTTTAATAAAAGATATTGAAGTTCCATACACTAACATAAACAATTATAAATGCTTTCAAAATACTGTAAACCTCATACAGAATAAAAAGTTCCACCCTAATTAATAGGTTTAATTTATGACTTACTGTATTACCAAAGCAAACAACATATAGAAAAATAGGCATAACATTTGATGTTGTGAAAACGTGTTTAATGTAACCGTAACCATGTCTATAAAACAGCCTGGATATCAATTGCTCAGTTGCAAGATTCAAGCTAGTCCATATCTTTCAGATAAAAAAAAGGAAACATAAAAAAATATATATGAAAGCTTTAATGATATTACAATTGCAAACCAACAATATGTTATATTCACTACATACATTTTTTTAAAATCTATTAACAGTCTTGATATTTAAACACTATCCACTTTTCCATGTTTAGCATCAACATCACAAACGTGATACAATTAAGTATTTTCCACAACAAGCTTGCAAATACATCTCTTCATCCAATATGATTATATTGACATACATTTCACAGAAGACTCTGATTTATCAGGATGAACAATCAAATATATATCCAGTATAATGACCCAACTTAGAAATATAGCTCTCATGTTCTCTTTTCTTTTACTCACTGCCACAGGTTATTCTCCTTCTTTCTTGCTCCCAGTCCTACAGCAAAGACAGATAACCTGAGGAAAACTTCTCTCCATTCAGGAAAGTTATGTAGCTCTAAATGTTTGAATATCTGCATACTGCAATCTCCAAATGGGCACCTGCAATTTTTTGGTATTATCTACAGTGAATACAGGTAAGTGTGCTTACTTGTGTTGCTTGTGAATATTCATATTGAATGTCAGTTTTTTTCTCTTAACCACTTTGCATCCATGCTATAGCCGAATGACAGCTACAGCATGGACCTACCTTGCTGGGATGCTGTCAATAGACGTCCTCCCGAGCATGCGCTGTTTGTGTGTCCCAGCGGAGACGCGCACCAAGCGCTCTGTAAACACAGAGTCCATGAGACTCGGCTGATCACAGATCGGAGTAAGGGGCTGGTTCTAGCCCCTTACCACGTGATCAGCTGTCAGCCAATGACAGCTGATCACGTGATGTAAACTAAATATTGGTGATCGTTTTTTCATCCTCGCGCTGACAGCATGAGGGAAAAACAGCCGATCACCAGCTTCTGTCAGAGGGACATCAGTCCCTCACACAGAAAGCCGCAGATTCCTTGTCTCTGCCCACCAGTGCCACCTATCATTACCCACCAGTGCCACCTACCAGTTCCCACAGTGCCACCCACCAGTGCCCACAGTGCCATCTGCCTTTGCAGTGCCACCTATTAATGACCACCAGTGCTGCCCATCAGTGCCTCATCATCAGTGCTGCCTATCAGTGTCACCTATCAGTGCCCATCAGTGCCCCTATCAGTGTCACCTATCAGTGCCCTTCAGTGCCACCCATCAGTGCAACCCATCAGTGACACCCATCAGTACCACCTCTCAGTGCCCATCAGTGCCACCTCATCAGTGCCCATTTGTGCCACCTATCAGTGCCGCCTTATCAGTGCCCGTCAGTGCAGCCTATTAGTGCCCATAGGGGCAGCCTATCAGTGCAGCCCATCAGTGCCCATCAGTGCAGCCTCAAGGAGAAGGAGAAAAATTGCCTGTTTTCAAAAAATTATAGCAAACAATGAAACTTTTGTTGTTTTTTCAAAATTGTTTTGAATTTTTCAAAAATAGTTGCTTGAGAAATAATGAAACATTTTGTTAGAACTCAACTAGATTATATGTCAGGCAAGTTAGTAAGAATAAATGGAAGAAAAAATCAATTTGGTTCACTAAAGAGGTAAGTAGGATAGTGAAAGGGAAAAAAATCATATAGAAATCATAATCATAAAATCATACAAATCATAATCATAAAAAGAATATAGAAGATTTAAGGAAACAGGTGGTGTAGCTGACAGAGAAGAGTATAAAAATAGACAAAAGGAGGCCATACACATTATCAGTGCTGCCAAAGCACAGAAAGAGGAGGAAATTGAAAAATCTATTAACCACTTCAGACTCGGAAGGATTTCCCAGGATAGGACCAGAGCACTTTTTGCGATTCGGCACTGTGTCGCTTTAACTGACAATTCTGCGGTCGTGCAACGTTGTACCCAAACAAAATTTGCGTCCTTTTTTCCCACAAATAGAGCTTTCTTTTGGTGGTATTTGATCACCTCTGCATCATTTCTGATCACCGCTATAGACAAAAGAAGAGTGACAATTTTGCAAAAAAACCCAAATTTCTTACTTTTTGCTAAAATACAAATCCAAAAAAATTTTTAAAAAAAACATCTTTGGCTGTGGCCACTCATCGTGGCTCGCCGGCGGACATCGGGTCCGCCCGAGCCGCGGGCACACTCCTCAGGAGTATGGCAGGCGCGCACGCGCAAGCGCCGCCAGCGGTGCACGCGCGCCCCCTAGCGGCCACCCGCAGATCGCCACTTTTTTTACGGCAATTTGCGATAAGCGCCCACACTGCCGCCGTGAATATACGGTAGGCGGTGTGGAACTGGTTAAGAAAGGAGATAAAACCCTTTTTAGGTACATTTGTGATAAAAGGAAAATACAGTGGGATCACTAAAATGAAAACTGAGCACAACACTTATGTCGAGGGAGACCTGGATGTAGCAAACCATTTAAACAATTACTTCTGTTCAGTCTTCTCAGAAATAAATTGCACTAACATTAACAAGTTGGGGAATCATATTAGTTCTAGTTATGACGGTTCATTTTCAGGATTTCTGAAGACAGAGGTAGCAGAGGAACTTGCTTGGTTAAAGTATAATAAATCAATGGGACCTGATAGTATTCATCCCAGAGCTCTAAGAGAACTTTGAGATATAGTTGTTGGACCATTAACGGATCTTTATAACCAATCTCTTCTAGAGGAGAAGTTCCCCATGACTGACAGACAGCTAATATTGTACCTCAAAAAAGACAGCAAAGCAGAAGCTGGCAATTACAGGCCAGTGAGTTTAACATCAGTTGTAGTCAAGTTAATGGAATCACTCCTGAAAAGAAGGATCATTGATCACTTAAAACACAACTTGTTGGACCCAAAGCAGGATGGCTTTACTGAGGGCAGATAATGTCAGACTAAACTGATTGACTTTTTAGACTATATTACCAATGTTTTGGACCAGGGTGGTGCTGTGGACTTAGCATATCTTGATTTCAGCAAGGCATTTGATACAGTTCCACATAATGATTAAATACAAAAGTTGTACAAGCTAGGACTTAACCCTTGGGTGGTTCAGTGGCTATGCAGTTGGCTAAATAATAGATACCAAAATGTGGTTGTAAATGGGGTTCACTCGGTCCAGAGATCAGTCACTAGTGGTGTACCACAAGGCTCTGTACTAGGTCCTGTTCTATTTACTCATTCAAAGGTTTTATTAAGTTATAAAAACACAGTACAGAAAGTAGTATTCAAAAGACATAAGTACATTATTCCTGTTGTTTTAACCAAGTACATGCATTTTACTTATAATATGTACGATCAACATATAACTGTGCTAGCAAGGATTGACAGTAAAGCCCACAGTCAGCACCCCTTTGGGAACTAAACTGTGCTCAGTGTGGGGATCACCTGGTGTAACGTAATGGAAACCAAAGGAAATAATAGAGGTTATTACCAGTTTCTATGTTAGGTATATCACTATGCAGTGATGTAACAGTGCATGATATATTTAGCTGCATACTTATGTTAGTACAATACAAATATTGAAAGAAGTCTGATAGTGTGAAGAGGTGTTCAAAGATGACAAGTAAAGAATAGGTGAAGGGAGAGTAAAATAAAGGTGAGGAGAGAGGAAAAGGAATTTGTAGAGTCCGAGATTCCATACCCGCCCGATAGCCAGCGTCCCCTTATATGTTTCCAAGTTTATTACCATGGTAGTAAAACTGCGTGGTCAAATGTGCAATGAAAGCAATTATTGATCCAGGGATCCCAGACCCGTTTAAAATTGGTGTCTCAGTCCTTTTCTAGGGCTTCGAATTTGGCATGAACCATGAAGTTAGTTGTTTTGTTTTTAATTTCTGCGAATACCAAGCTTGGGGATTTCCAAGCTTTGGCTATGACTTGTTTAGTGGCTGTTAGGAGATGGAGAAAAAGTTTAAATTGTATTCGGGATACTATGTCTGGTTTAAGATTCAGTAGTGCCACCGCTGGGTCTGGTGTGATCGATACCCTGAACATAGTAGAGGCCAACTGAAATATTTCTTGCCAGATTTTCTTTACAACCGGGCATGATCACCAAATATGGAACTGAGTGCCTGGTTCTGGGCAGCATCTGAAACACTGTGAGTGGTAACCCGGGATAAATCTGGCTATTCTAGCGGGTACTAGGTACCATCTGGATAGTACTTTATAATTTGTTTCAACAGCTAATATGCTAGGTGAGGATGCTTTTGTGTTTGCCCAGATATCGTTCCACTCAGATTGTTCGAAGTCCCGCCCCAGGTCTTCTTCCCATTTCCTTGTGTAGGATGGTCTGTCCTGAGTTGAGTTAAACATAATTTATGTATATAGAGTGGATATAATTCCTCTGGCATGGGGGTCTTTTTTACAATATGCTTCAAACGGGGAAATTTGGGACAGCTGGGTGGTATTTTTCAGAAGTGGCGTAAAGAAGCTTTTGATTTGGAAATACCTAAATTGTTCTGTTGGGGGGAGTTGGAAGGATTCGGAGAGATCAGAGAACTTGCGAAAAGATCTGTGATCTACTAGGTGATGAATTCCGGCTGAAGTCCATGTTCAGAAGCTAGAGGGAGACTCCCATGCAGGCAAGAAGCCTGGGTTATTCATATAGGATAGGAGGGGGTTATGGGAGGATTGCAAATTCCCTTTCTTTTTGGTTGTGTCCCAATTGGAGAGGGAGTGCCTAATAATTGGGTGTTTTATCTGGGTGCGGTTTGATGGTTGCAGCCAGAGAAGGTTTGCCACCGAAAGTGGATCACATTCAGCAGCTTCAATAAGCACCCAGAGTGGTGTTTCTTTTGTTGTGGGATATTTGGTTAGATTTGCTAATTGTCCAGCTCTATAGTAGGCAGCGAAATTAGGAATGCCCAAGCCCCCATTCGTCTTGGGTAGGTATAACGTTTTCCTAGCTAATCTAGGTCTTGTTGTACCCCAGATGAAGCCTTCTGCTCTCTTCTGAATAAGTCGTAAAAAATAGGTCGGGATGGAAACTGGGAGGACACGGAAGAGATACAGCAACTTTGGTAGAATTATCATTTTAATTACATTGATCTTTCCAATCCATGAGATTGGAAGGGAGGACCAAGCTTGCAGTAGGTTAGAAATCTTTTTTAGGGCCTCTGGATAGTTGGCTGTATATAACTTTCCGTAGTCTGCAGTTAAACGTACCCCCAGATAGGGAATAGAGAAGGGAGCCCATGGATATGGGAACGCACCCTTGGCTCTTTCCAATTCTGAAGTGGAGAGAGAAATATTCAGCTCCCTTGATTTACTTGGATTAACTTCCAGACCTGATATGTGTAAGGGAAATTATAATACCTTGTATTCATTATATTTTGCCTGCGCTAATAAGCGCACTTTTCAGCTCTTTTGCATAATGCATTTGATTGACCTGTGTTGAAGCAGACAGACACAGACACAGATTGCTTCATCTCACATGGCCGCTCTCAGGGATCTTGTCCTGCTTTAGCTCTGCTTTTCGGCCTTTTATTTATACTGGTCAGACAGGTTTAACAAAAGGGACCTCCAAGGCACAGTCACATGACATGAGCTCAATACAAAACCACCAACCGATGACACACTTGTTTATATTCAAACTATACAATAGGAAAGGCATGCATGTATGGGGGGGGGGGGGGGGTTGGCTGGCCTGTATGAGAAAACAGCTGACAATGAAAGCCATGTAGTCCCCCGGGGACAGAAGACATGTCTAGCTAGACGAACCGCCGTCAAATGAACGCAATACCTTAATCATAACGGAAAATACATTCCTATTACTAGACACCCGAAAGACACCGTAGACTAGTTACACTGTCTCTAGACGTCGATATAAGGAAACACAACATTAAATGGGAAATTACCTTGTCATCGTATTAACGATACCTTATATCAAGTCTCTCGACATAAACTATCACTAAGCAACATTAACCGTCCAAACATGTACACACCACCCAAACCGAACCTTCCGAAGATACTTCTATCGTGTACCGAAAGTAACAGTCGACAAAAGAGTATGTCCGGTCGGT
>BLSH010099836.1:12531-33789 GCA_018402905.1 Glandirana rugosa | reverse complement strand
GAAATTTCTGTAAGCTCCAAAAAATCTGGCCCGCCATCTTCTGTAAGGGAAATTATAATACCTTGTATGCATTATATTTTGCCTGCGCTAATAAGCGCACTTTTCAGCTCTTTTGCATAATGCATTTGATTGACCTGTGTTGAAGCAGACAGACACAGACACAGATTGCTTCATCTCACATGGCCGCTCTCAGGGATCTTGTCCTGCTTTAGCTCTGCTTTTCGGCCTTTTATTTATACTGGTCAGACAGGTTTAACAAAAGAGACTTGATGGCTTCACAATCAGCCAATCAGCCTCCAAGGCACAGTCACATGACATGAGCTCAATACAAAACCACCAACCAATGACACACTTGTTTATATTCAAACTATACAATAGGAAAGGCATGCATGTATGGCGGGGGGGGGGGGGTTGGCTGGCCTGTATGAGAAAACAGCTGACAATGAAAGCCATGTGCTATTTTCATAGAAGCCTTCCAAGCCAAACTCACCACACATGTACAAACCTGCCAATTACAACGAATCACTATCAAATACAGCTCTCTGAACTATATTCCATAGCAATTATGCTACTGTTCCATTAAAGGGTAAATTACAACACAAAGGAATATAGCTGCAGATCTCTGTCACATTGATCAGATGCCACAGAAAGCCCACAGATCATTATCCTTACATAAAAGGCAATACTAATTCCATAACGCAAGTAAACTGCCGCCAAGCAGATCGATCTGTACAGAAGATAGGGGCCCCCTGATTGACGGTAATACATCCGCGCCACAGAATGTGCATTGCACCTCAAAGATCCGGACCAGCGCTTGCTCCAGCGATAACCGCTCAGGGCGCCTGCTGGCCGGGATGATCGGGCGGGTAGTGTGTAATTATCAAATGATGGAAGATTTCCATTGTATGTGGCCTTTCCTCAATATCGGTTAAAGCCATATTCACTGTACACAGCGAATACCGGTAAACCAACACTGGGAGACACTGTGACAATACATAATACACATCCTAAATTTCTACAACATATGGAGGCGAATTTAGTTAATATAGGACAGAGATTGGGTCCAGAGATTTGGGGTGGAGTTAAAAACAGTAGAATGTCATCAGCAAATAGTAGCGGCGATAGTGGACAGCCCTGACGGGTGCCACTTTCAATGGGAAAGGGGTCTGAACTGTATCCAGCATATTTTACAGTGGCCTGGGGTTTATTGTATAGAGCAGAAACCCATTGTGTAAAGTGAGGTCCAAAACCCCATGCTGACAGAGTGTAATACATATATGGCCAGGATACTGAGTCAAACGCTTTTTTGATGTCAAGCGAAATAAAACATGCCGGGATCTGTCTTGTCTTGGCTGTGTAGACTAGGAGAACTGCTCTACAAATATTGTCATTAGCCTGCCTCATAGGAATAAAACCAGTTTGGTCTCTATGTATGAGACGGCCGATAATATGTTTGACCCTAGTAGCTAATATTTTTGAGAGGATCTTTATGTCCAAGTTCAACAGAGATATTGGTCTATAATTTGAGCAGGAAGACTCGTCCGTGTGTGGTTTCGGGAGCATGCATATTGTTGCAGTTAAGGACTCTTGTCTAAGTGGGTGACCTTTGAGGATACTGTTGAATGCATTGGTTATAATGGGAGATAGGATTTCTGAAAAGGTGCGGTAATATAGGGCTGTGAAGCCGTCGGGACCTGGTCTCTTATTGGGTTTAAGCTCTTTTATAGCTAGAGAAACTTCTTCTAAGGAGATTTCTCTTTCTAACTGTTCAACTTCAGATCTGCTTACTTTAGGAAGATTAATGCGGGAAAAAAGGTTGTCTGCTGCTTCTCTATTAAAAGAGTTGTTATTTGAGTAAAGTTTGGCTAAATGGGTCCTAAATTTTTGCACAATTTTAATGGGGTTATTGGATAAAGTTCCCCATCCTATGTTGAGGCGAATTGGTTTTTTTGGGGTATTGGCGTTTCGCAGGAGAGGCGCTAAGTAGGTGTCTGGTTTGTTAGCTTTCGTAAAATATTTATGTCTAGAACGTCTCATAGATTTTTCTGCATTTTCGGTGAGAAATAGGTCATATTCCAGCTTGGCTTTCTCAAGGCTAGCGCTAGTTGTAGAATTTGGATTTTGGCTGAATTCTAGGGATCTGTTTTTGTAGTCTGCCTCTAGTTTTTGTTCCAGAAGTTTACGCTCTCTATTAAATCTAGCAGCTTGACGTTGTAGAGTACCTCTGAGAACAGGTTTATGGGCTTCCCATAATGTCAATGGGGTAATGTCAGCTGTGTTATTTATACTCAGGTATTCTAAAATGGCATGTTTGATGTCAAAGCAATGGGCGGGCTGCCGCAGGATGTGGTCTGGGAGGTGCCAGGAAGTGTCCTGGGATCTCGGAATGGGGGAAGCTAGCGTGGTTATGACTGCACAATGATCCGACCATGGGATTGGAAGAATAATCGAAGAAAGTATTTCTGGCGATAGGCCAGTGGTCACAAATATGTGATCTATTCGTGAAAAAGTTTTGTGTGGGTGGGAGTAGAATGTATAACGTTTCCTGGTTGGATTAGATTCACGCCATGTATCTACCAAATTATATTTGTTTAGTATGCGTGTGAAAATTTGTTTGGCCGGACTGTTCGGGGGTGTGTATGGCGATTTATCCAAGTAGGGGTGAAGGCACTGGTTGGAGTCTCCGCACATTATCAGGGAGCCTGATTTATGGGTATCGACAATTTGTAAAAGATTGGAGAGGAAGGGGTTTTGGTTTTTGTTGGGGGCGTAGTAGGAGACTATGGTCACCTCTACATCATGTATATGCCCATTTAATAGGAGGAATCTGGCTTCCGGATCTGGTAATTGGAAAGTAGGGATAAAGGGAGTAGATTTATGGAAGGCTATTAGTGTGCCTCTTTTTTTGGTAGAGGCCGAGGCGACGTAAACTTGTGGGTAGTGCGCACTGAAGAATTTCGGGGTATGTTGGGGCGTGAAATGGGTCTCCTGTAGACATATAACATGAGCCTTTTGTGAGTTGAAATATCGGAAAGCTTTGGTGCGTTTTTGTGGTATATTGAACCCTTGCACGTTGAGTGATAAAATGTTTAGGGGGGCCATGGTGTGTATGCTGTGCTGTGGCGCTTACCAGAGTAGGACCACCGGACGACCGGGCGAGCAGGCCTCACGGACTCATATGTTGAAGTAAAACAGAGGAGAGACACTAGAATAAGGAGAGAGTAGAAAGTTAAATTATCGCGAGAGATAATCAATAATAATGAACAATTAACCATTATAGTCAAAAAACGATTCTGCAGTAGGGTGAAACATCCCACCACAGTAGTGCGGAGGCTATCTGCATGGGCCCAAATATTATACAAGGGCCAATGCAGGTAGCTGGGAGGGCACATGGAACAACTGCAACGGAGCCTGGACCTGGAAGAATACAAAAAAAAGCACAAGTCTTAGCGTTCTACAGCTTTTAGAACCTGTTGCGCCCACTGGGATAAAACTGGTCATAGACTAAAGTCCTCGGTAGTTTGTATAGTAACTGAAACCCAATGGCGTCCGGGGATGACGTGGGTTTATACCGTCAGCGTTCACTGGGAATCATCCTTATAGGATTTTAATGTCAGAACCCCACCAGTGGGTGACCCAACTGTGGGTAATGAGTCAGAATAAGTCGAGACCATTGGTATAAAAGTTCCCAAGATGTGGGGGCCAGAACAGTTCTGGGGTGATGAGAATGGGGTAGTAGTGATCTGGTAGCCCAGGAGGGTATTCTTACATAAGGCCAAGAGAACGAGGAACTATGCAAATAGAAGGAGATCTGCTTGACACTCCTACATCCTTAAGTAGCCGGAGGGTAACCTAAAATGTCAAGGGTAGCTGACCCAAAGATGCAGATGTTGAGCTGGGAGTCCAGAGCCTATTCCGCTTAGGAACATGTTGTTCTGGGATATCAGGTAATTTTTTTAGTCCATGGTGTCTTCAGAGTCTTGAGCTTGAGGACCCAGACGACTCCGCTTGTGGACATGTGATTCCGGCTGTTTACCTGGAGAGGAAAATGATTTGGAGGGGGATGCACCTGCTGTTCTACGACGGGATGGTCCAGATTGCTGACGTTCATCAGTTAAGTGCAGATCCTGCAACGTGTGCTGTAGGTCATCTATGCTGTTGCATCTATATTTCAGGCCATTATAAGTGAAGCTAATAGGGAACGGAAATCCCCAGTGGTATATAACTCGTTTTTGTTGTAGTATAGCTAGGAGGGGTTTCATAGCTCTACGTTTTGAGATTGTTACCTGAGAGAAAAAGGGGACCTCTCTTTTCAAGGGCACTCATACCAGATTTTCCCAGACATCTCTCAGGTAACAGACGACTCCGTTCTTTTGTGCGATAGAAATGCAGTTTGGCGATTATATCGCGTGGAGGACCTTCTTGTTTTTTAGGGGTTAGGGCCCTATGAACCCTGTCCATCTCTAGACGCTCTATGGGTATAGCTGGTTGTAGTTCCTGAAATAAAGCTGTTATGGCAGATTGGACATCTAGCACTGTTTCAGGTATCCCTCTTATACGGAGGTTCGACCTCCTGGCTCTATTTTCAAAATCTTCCAGCCTGTTTTGTAGAATGAGGTTCTCCTCCTTGAGGTTCTCTACTTCTGCAATATAGTTTTGGGATGTAGCTTCAAGCTCATCTGTTCTGTCCTCCAGAGCAGCAGTGCGAGCCCCCAGCTCCCTTATCTCCCTGGTGAGGCTGCTTGTAATATGTTCCGAGGTCTGGCGTAGGGCCTTATTGAGCATACGCTCTATTTGTTGTAATAGCTCTGGGGTGGCTTCTGGTCCCGGTCCCATGCTAAAGGAGGGTGGTGGTTCTGCAACCGAGTCATCTGGGATTTCCTAGTATATGCTTACGTGCCTTCGGTTCTCCGTTGCCCTTCAGATCGGCATCTTCAGGGTGCCGCGTGACAAGGCCTCCTTGATAGTGGAAGCCTTGTACTTTGTTTTAGAGCCCCCGTGAACCATTAAAGTTTGTCCAGAGGTAGGTCGGGACTTCTTACAGAAATTACCGCTGTTCACGCGTTCTTCGGGCTGTAGATCCGCCGTTATCAGGTCTTACTCGGCTCCATGTAGCGGAGAGCTAGATTTGCATGACCGCTCGGTCTGGCTCCGCGCATGCGCCCCAGGTCCTGTTCTATTTAATCTAAATAATAAATAAATTAATCTAAATGTAAGTGATATAACTAAAGGTTTGTTGGGCAAGGTATGTCTTGTGGGTGGGTAGCCTTGCCAGTGGGCCCCCTGGCAAAGCACTGTGTCCCTATAATGATCAGGACAAGGCCCCCCCACAAACCTGGACTTGTAGTTGTGGGGATCTGTGGATGGGGGGGTTGGAATCTGCAAACCCCTTTTTTTCAAAAAGTGGGTAACCATATAGCAGAAAAAAAAATCTCACAATGAAAATCCACCATCAATCATGTCATCCAGCAATGCAGATAAGTGTCAATTACAATGAATGATACATAAATGCTCGCCAAAAATACAATCAACCAACAAACATGTCTAATCCTATCACTGACTAGCACCAAAAGGACAAAGTGACATCTGTCTGCTGCTAAAAGTAAACATAGAGTTCCTCAGTTGACATCATTGACCAACACCCATCACCACAACATGTGGCCATGTTTTTGGTCAGTTATGTCATGTTAACCCTGCCCCTTGGTGCATTATCTCTTTAAAAGAGAGAGACTTGTGAATACAATAACATGTTACAATCATAAACATGCATACCTACCTTACCCCTGAAAGATTTACCCCCCTTCATGACCAGGCCATTTTTTGCTATAGGGAACTGTTGTGTCATGTTTTCCCACAGAGAGAGATTTCTTTTGGTGGTCTTTGGTCACCACTGGGTTTTTTATTTTGTATACTATAAAAAATCAATACTGTTTACTTTCTGCTACAAAAAATATTCAATAAAAAAAAATTAAAAAAATCTAATTTCTTCATAAATGTAGGCCAATATGTGTCCTGCTACATATTTTTGTTTAAAAAAAATAGCAAAAAAATAAAATAAGCATAATTAATTGGTTTGCACAAAAGTTATAGTGTCTGCAAACAATGGTATGTATATTGGATTTTAATTTTTTTTTTAACACTATTACGTAATGTAAGCGATTAGCGACTTCAGGACTGTTATATCACTGCAGACAATCTCCCAGATAGCAAGGATAATGTGCCACAAATTTGTGGCAGCGTTGAATTGTAAGTCTGTTAAACTTGCTACTAGAGTTGAGCGAACCCGAACTGTAAAGTTTGGGTCCGTACCGAACTTTGGGGTGTCCGTGACCCGGACCCGAACCCGGACATTTGAAAAAAGTTTGGGTTCGGGTTGGGGTTTCGGGTATTTGATCCAGCCTGTTGAATAGCTGCAGAGCAGCCAATCAACAAGTGTTTCACTGGTTTGCCCATAGAAGCCATCACAGCCATGCCTACTAATGGCATGGCTGTGATTGGTCAGTGCATCATGTGACCCAGCCTCTGTATAAGCTGGAGTCACATAGTGCTGCATGTCACATGCTCTCAGGCTAGTGTAGGGAGAGGATGCTGCCGGTGCTGTGTGGGACAGATTGCAGATATAATAACATCTCATCCTGCATTATAGAACAATCTGATTCTGGACTAGGTAGAGATTACTACTACTGCTTTGAGGGACAGATTGAAGATCTCATCATGCATTACAGAACAATCTGATTCTGGACTAGGTAGAGATTACTACTACTACTACTGCTTTGAGGGACAGATTGCAGATCTCATCCTGCATTACAGAACGATCTGATTCTGGACTAGGTAGAGTCTACTGCTTTGAGGGACAGATTATTGTTCTAAAATCATCTCCTAGTTCTATAGGGTCAAGTTCCTGCTGTTGCTGTAAGGGACAGATTATTGTTCTAAAATCATCGCCTACTCCTATAGGGTCAGGTTCCTGCTGTTGCTGTAAGGGACAGATTATTGTTCTTAAATCATCGCCTACTCCTATAGGTTCAGGATCCTGCTGTTGCTGTAAAGGACAGATGATTGTTCTAAAATCATCGCCTACTCCTATAGGGTCAGGTTCCTGCTGTTGCTGTAAGGGACAGATTATTGTTCTAAAATCATTGCCTACTCCTATAGGGTCAGGTTTCTGCTGTTGCTGTAAGGGACAGATTATTGCTCTAAAATCATCACCTACACTGCCACGGTCATGGCCTAGTCAACCTTTAGGCTCCTACTCCACATCCACCCCCCTTCCCATTTTTATTTTTTTTATTTGATTTTAAGTTATTTTCCCTATCCCCATTTTTTTTGTAGGGCACTTGTCCTACTCTTTCCCCCATTTTACTTCCTTTTGCAGCCCTCTAGCACTTGCCAGGATTTTACAGCCATTTTTGTGCCGAAAAGTTCGGGTCCCCATTGACTTCAATGGGGTTTGGGGTCCGGGGTCAAGTTCGGGTCAAGTTCAGTACCCAACCCGAACTTTTTCGTGAAGTTCGGCCCCAACCCGCCGAACCCGAACATCCAGGTGTCCCCTCAACTCTACTTGCTACACATTTTCATTGGCAAGTTGTACACTTGCAGAGCACTTTAACTACTTGCCGTCCGCCCACGTCAAATGACGGCGGAGCGGTACGGCTCTCGTTCTGGGACGACGTCATATGACATCGCCCCTTTAAGCCGGGATTGTGCATGATCGGGCGCGCACATCCTGGCTCTGTCGGTGGCGGCGTATGCCCTGGACACACCGCGTCCCCGACAGGGGTGAACAGCCATTGGTCATGGCTGTTTACCATGTGATCAGCTGTGACGAAGTCATGGCTAATCACAAATGGTACTGCCCCCATTTGCAAGGCGCATGCGTGCAATTGGGAGCGCACTGCACGTGTACGTCGGTGGCGGCATTTTCCCAGGGAACACTGCCTGTCACCGACACTGGTATCAGCCCCTGGCCGGCGGCTGTTACCTTGTGATCAGCTGTGATCTACTCACAGCCGATCACATGTAATGTAAACAGAGCGATAACTAACTGTTACCAGCTCTTCTCTCAGTGTGAGGAGAGAAGGGCTAGGATCAGTGAGTTATTTTAAAGTAATGTATGCAGCGCCATAGATCAGTGTGGAGTAGGTATGGGTATTAGTCCTTCAATTAATGTTAAGATTATACTCTTGAAACAGCTATCCTTGAAGGCAGCTGTGATGTAGTAAGGAAATAGATGGAGGCTTACCAGAACTTGGTAAAAAATGCGCAGTGCTGAAAAGTATCAAAACTGGTGGTTGCTCATCCTGGTCCACTGGTAACAGGTGAAGGGAAGGGAACCTCAATCCAAGGACCAGGATGAGCAACCACCAGTTTTGATGCTTTTAAGCACTGCGCATTTTTTACCAAGTTCTGGTAAGCCTCCATCTATTTCCTTACTACATCACAGTTGCCTTCAAGGATAGCTGTTTCAAGAGTATAATCTTAACATTAATTGAAGGACTAATACCCATACCTACTCCACACTGATCTATGGCGCTGCATACATTACTTTAATATACCTTTGGACAATTTTAGATCTGTTGTTTTATGCGTGCTGCCTTTCTAAACCATTTTCTTATATATTGTTATTATTCATTATTTCACTTTACCATTCATTTTTGTGTTTAATAGTGAGCGCGGGTTTTTTCTGTTTTGTTTAGGATCAGTGAGTTACTGATCTGTAAAGCACCAACATACACCTGTCACTTCACCCCTGCCCCCCAATGCACCTGTCACCCAACAGTCACCCCATCTGCCCCCATAAAGTGCACCTGTCATCATAAAGTGCACCTGTCACCCGTCACCCATCACTGACCATGGCCTGTCACCCATCACTGACCATGGTGTGTACCCATCAGTGACCATGGCGCGTCACCCATCAGTGACAGCGGCATGTCACCCGTCACCCATCAGTGATCGTGGTGTGTCTCCTGTCACCCATCAGTGACCGTGGCGTGTCACCCATCACACATCAGTGACCGTGGCCTGTCACCCATCACTGACCATGGCCTGTCACCCATCACTGACCTTGGCCTGTCACCCATCACCCATCAGTGACCACCGCCAGTCACCCGTGCCCTGTCACCCATCACCCATCAGTGACCACCACCAGTCACTCATCAGTGACCACCACCAGACAGCAGTCACCCATCAGTGACCACCGCCAGTCACCCATCAGTGACCACTGTCATCACCCGTCACCCATCAGTGATCACCGCCAGTCACCCATCAGTGACCACCACCAGTCACCCATCAGTGACCACCACCAGTCACCCATCAGTGATCACCGCCAGTCACCCATCAGTGACCACCACCAGTCACCCATCAGTGACCACCACCAGTCACCCATCAGTGACCACCACCAGACACCCGTCACCCATCAGTGACCACCGCCAGACACCCATCAGCCATCAGTGACCACCGCTAGTCAACCGTCACCCATCAGTGACCACTGCCAGACACCCGGCACCCACCAGTGACCACCGCCATACACCCAGCACCCATCAGTGACCTGTCAGAGACTGTCATCACCTATCAGTAAACATCACCTGTAAAAGTCTCACACATTTGGTATTGCCATACTCAGGGGGAGTAGTAGAATGTATTTTGGGTTGTCATTTTTGCTAGGTACATGTTATTAATTGTAATAGGTAGGTGGTTGAAAAATTAGATGTGTAATTTATGCTCGTAGAACGCCTGAAGGTGCTAGTTCAATGTTGGGCCTCTGTATGTGGCCAGGCTGTGTAAAAGTCTTACACATGTGGTATCGACATACTCAGGGAGAGTAGTAGAATATATTTTGGGGTGTCATTTTTGCTAGGTACATGCTATGTGTTGGAAATATCATTTAAATTGACAACTTTGTGTAAAAAAAATGTGTTTTCATTTTTTTCCCACATTTTCCAAAAACTACTGGAAAAAAAATTACATGTTCAAAAGACTCATTATGCCTCATAGATTATATGTTGGGGTGTTTTCTTTCCAAAATGGGGTCATTTTGTGGGCAATTCCATTGTCCTGGTGCTCCGGGACCTTCAAAATTGTAATAGGTGGTTGAGAAATGAGATGTGCAATTTATGCTCGTAGAACGCCTGAAGGTGCTAGTTCAATGGTTGGCCTCTGTATGTGGCCAAGCTGTGTAAAAGTCTTACACATGTGGTATCGCCATACTCAGGGAGAGTAGTAGAATGTATTTTGGGGTGTCATTTATGCTACATACATGCTATGTGTTGAAAATATCATATAAATGGACAACTTTGTGTAAAAAATGGTTTTCATTTTTTTCCCACATTTTCCAAAAACTACTGGAAAAAAAAAATGACATGTTCAAAAGACTCATTATGCCTCATAGATTATATGTTGGGGTGTTTGCTTTCCAAAATGGGGTCATTTTGTGGGCAATTCCATTGTCCTGTTTCTCCAGGACCTTCAACAGTGTAATAGGTGGTTGAGAAATGAGATGTGTAATTTATGCTCGTAGAACGCCTGAAGGTTCTAGTTCAATGTTGGGCCTCTGTATGTAGCCAGGCTATGTAAAAGTCCCACACATGTGGTATTGCCATACTAAGGAGGAGTAGCAGAATGTATTTTGGGGTGTCATTTTTGCTATGTACATGCTATGTGTTGGAAATATATAAATGGACAACTTTGTGGGGAAAAAAATGCGTTTTCATTTTTTTCCCACATTTTCCAAACACTACTGGAAAAAATGACATGTTCAAAAGACTCATTATGCCTCATAGATTATACGTTGGGGTGTTTGCTTTCCAAAATGGGGTCATTTTGTGGGCAATTCCATTGTCCTGGTGCTCCAGGGCCTTCACAAATGTGATAGGTCGTCATGACATTAGATGTGTAATTTATGTCCCAAGAATACCTGACGGTGCTCCCTGCATGTTGGGCCTCTGTATGTGGTCAGGCTGTGAAAAAGTCCCAGACATGTGCTATCGCCATACTCAGGTGGAGTAGCAAAATGTTTTTTGGGGTGTAATTTGTGGTATGCATATGCTGGTTGTGAGAAATAACCTGGTAATATATGACTAGAGTTGAGCGAACCCGAACTGTAAAGTTCGGGTTCGTACCGAACTTTGGGGTGTCCGTGACCCGGACCCGAACCCGGACATTTGAAAAAAGTTTGGGTTTGAGTTCTGGGTTCGGGTATTTGATCACGCATGTTGAATAGCTGCAGGGCAGTCAATCAACAAGCGTTTCACTGGTTTTCCCTAAAAGCCATCACAGCCATGCCTACTAATGGCATGGCTGTGATTGGCCAGTGCATCATGTGAGCCAGACTCTATATGAGGCTGGAGTCACAGTGCTGCATGTCACATGCTCTCTGGGTAGTGTAGGGAGAGGACGCTGCCGGTGCTGTGAGGGACAGATTGCAGATAGATAGATAGGTAGAGGTTACTACTTCTGCTTTTAGGGACAGATTGCAGATAGATAGGTAGAGATTACTACTACTACTGCTTTTAGGTACAGATTGCAGATCTCATCCTGCATTACAGAAAGATCTGACTGGAATAGATAGAGTCTACTGCTTAGAGGGACAGATTATTGTTCTAAAATCATCTCCTAGTTCTATAGGGTCAGGTTCCTACTGTTGCTGTAAGGGACAGATTATTGTTCTAATATCATTTTGCAGCCCTCAAGCACTTTCCAGGACTCTTTTACAGTCATTTTTGTGCCGAAAAGTTTGAGTCCCCATTGAATTCAATAGGGTTCGGGGTAAAGTTCGGGTCAAGTACCGAATCAGGACTTTATTCCGAAGTTTGGTACCGAACCCGAACATCCAAGGGTTTACTCAACTCTATATATGACAATTTTGTGAAAAAAAATCTTCATTTTGCAAAGAATTTTGGGAAAAATTACAACTTCAAAAAGTTCACCATGCCTCTTACTAAATACCTTGGATTGTCTACTTTCCAAAAAGGGGTCAGTGGGGGGGGGGGGTATTTGTACTTTCCTGGCTTGTTAGGGTCTCAAGAAATGAGGCTGTCAGTATATCAGGTGTGATCAATTTTCAATGATTGGCACCATAGCTTGCAGATTCTATAACTTACACAAGGACCAAATAATGTACACGTATTTGGGTTATTTTTACCAAAGATATGTAGCAGTATAAATTTTGGCCAAAATGTATGAAGAAAAATTACTAATTTGCTAAATTTTATGACAGAAGCAAAGCAAATGCATTTTTTCACAAAACTTTCAAACTTTTTTTATTTATAGCACACAAAAATAAAAAACCCACTAATGATTAAATACCACCAAAAGAAAGCTCAATTTGTGTGAAAAAAAGGACACAAATTTCATATGGGTACAGTGTTGCATAGCTGAGTAATTGTCATTCAAAGTGTGATAGCGCTGAAAGCTGAAAAATGGCCTGGACAGGAAGGGGGTTTTCGTGCCCAATACTGATGTGGTTAAGCACAAGTCCAAGTTGACACTTTTCAATTTGTAGCAAATTTGCATGGCAAATCTCTAGCAAGAGCAAAGTTGCAGTGGGGAGTCTACAGCAAGAGCTCTGCAAGTCTACAGCATGAAAATTCAATCACAGTGACCCCTGTGGTGGGATGACTATTGCACAACATAACTGAACCAGAACTTGCAGAATGTTTGCAAAGAAAGTTGATCTGGAGTCACGCAATGCAGACTTGCAGACATCTGGAATATGTGTGTGAAACTACAGCATAGAGAAGAACAGGCATATGGTTCCGCTCTTTACACACTGTTTGCAGATGTTTAAAGAACAGTGATATCATATCAGTGATATAATATCACTGTTCTGAAAACATCTGCAAACTGTGTGTGAAGAGCGAAACCATATGTCTGCTCTTCTCTATGCTGTAGTTTCACACACAGATTCCAGATGTTTGAAGAACAGGTGTATGGTTCCTCCCCGGTTTTAGGTAAAGTGTTCTAAACTATTTCCAGATGTATGAAGAACAGATGATGACTTGTTATTAGCGGCTATAATAAAAGTGACACAGACTAAACAGATGTGTTCTTCCCCAGATGTTGACTTATTAGCGGCTATAATAAAAGTGACACAGACTAAACAGATGTGTTCTTCACCAGATGGTGACTTATTAGCGGCTATAATAAAAGTACACAGACTAAACAGATGTGTGAAGAACATGTTCTGTTTGCAGAACAGATGTGCAGTTATTCACGGTTTCATTTAAAGTGACACAAAGACTTTAAATAATTTTGCAGAACAGATGTGCACTTATTCACTGTCTCATTTAAAGTGACACACAGACTTTAAATACGTTTGCAGAACAGATGTGCACTTATTCCCGGTTTCATTTAAAGTGACACACACATTTTGCAGAACAGTGATATGGGTTCTCCCGGCTTATTTATACTTTTTTGACACAGTTTGAAGATGATTTTAGAACAGTTCTATGGCCTCTACTGTTAATTAATACTTTTCAGACCCAGTTTGAAGATGATCCCCATTCACCTCCATTTTTGCTTTTTTATGTTTTTATTTTTTTTTAAATATTTAAAGTTTTTTCCCTGTCCCCATTTCTTTGTAGGGCACTTGTCCCACCCTTACCCCCATTTTCCTTCCTTTTGCAGACCTCTAGGACCTTCCTGGGCTTTTTTACAAAATTTTAAAGAATTTTCATTAAAATTACCAGAACCCCGGACCCAAACCCGGACATTTTTTGAAAAGTCCGGGTCCCGGACACCCCAAAGTTCGGTACGGACCCAAACTTTACAGTCCGGGTTTGCTCAACTCTATAACTGACGCTTTTGACACTTTGTGGGAACCACTGACACTAATACAGGGATCAGTGGCAAAAATATGCACTTTCACTGTACTAATGACGCTGGCTGGGAAGGGGTTAAACATCTAGGGCAAGCAAAGGATTACATTTGTGCCTAACCAATGTTTATGTGTACACAGTGTGGTGTTTTTACTAATGTATATAAATCATGTATATATACATTCTGTACAGGTCGTGACTTGGATACACTATATTACAATAAATAAAATAAAGATAAAGTCCATAAATATAAAGTCCATTTTCCAGAAATGCAGTGCCCAAAATATATAAGGCAGCCCATTGTTCATTCCCACACCACAAGGTACACACACTGCTTACCAGACTGTTTGACCCTCATGTCACAATAGGTCAACAGGACATTGTAATGCATTAGCATGCAGGTTAAAATCACTGTCAATGGGAATGTATACAACGATCATAATAGACATTGTCAGGGGAGTAAGTAAACATAGCCTAATATTATAGATCCATTCATTCCAAACTGCATACAACTGTTTAAGGCTTTTTGGCTATTATAAGTAGGGATGGTTCCGATGTTCCCCCGTCCCTTCTGACCTCGCTCCCTTCTGATGTCATGTGATGTCAGAGGGAGCGGGGTCACCCATTCACATCACTAGGTGGCCCCACCCTTGCCTATGTAAGAGACTTATATAAGAGATCGAAGACAGCCCATTCGGCGAGTCGCCTCTGGAAGAGGCGGATGCGTTCTTCTTTTTTTTTCGATCCGTTGGCACCGTGATTAGTGATGAATGTACATTGTGGGGCACTTTTTTATTATTATTTTTTTAATAAAGGAATTGTCCTAAACTGTCTCCTGTGGTTTTTACTTTTTTGGCGAATAGGTAGGGGTACGATGTACCCGATACCCCTTCACATGAGGGGGCAGGATCTGGGGGCCCCCTTGTTAAAGGGGGCTTCCAGATTCCAATAAACCCCCCACCCACAGACCCCAACAACCACAGCCCAGGGTTGTTGGGAAGAGGCTCTTGTCCCCATCAACATAGGGACAAGGTGTTTTTAGGGTGGGGCGCAGAGCCCCCCCGCCCAAAAGCACCTACCCCCCATGTTGAGGGCATGTGACCTGGTATGGTTCAGGAGGGGGGCCGCATGCTCATCCCCCACATCCTGACCTCCAGGCTGCATGCTCAGATAAGGGTCTGGTATGGATTTGGGGGGGGCTCCCATGTCAATTTTTTTTAAAAATTTTGGTGTAGAGTTCCCCTTAAAATCCATACCAGACCCGAAGGGCACACACCATTTTTTTGCATTGATTTTTTTATCAATACATTAAAGCCGAGAGCAAGTTTAAATGACTTTTTTCCTTTAGAAATGTAATTTTGCTGCAGCACTGTTCTACACATCACACAGATGTCCCACTTTACAGGCAGACTAAGAGGATCCCCCAGGCATGATATTTAAAGGAATATTTCATTTTTATCATTTCACTTGAAGCATTATTAAAATCACTTCTGAAAAAACGATAAATTTAAAAACTTTTTTTTTGCATGGATACATGTCCCCTAGGGCAGTATTCAGACACCCCATAACTTTCATATAAGTCTTTAAAATTAGCACTTTGAACTTTTGATTTTTCATGTTCGTGTCCCATAGACTTTAATAGGGTTTGCATGTTCTCCAGACCTTTTTGCCTGTTTGCTATGCTCTGGTACGAAACAAAACCAGGGGGTGTTCAACCCATCCTAAATTATAAGTGCAGTGCTTTTGTCTTGCTGATGGGGATCTCCCCAAAAGATGGCATGGGTCCCCCATAAAAATACATACCAGACCTTTTTCCCTAATGAGGGTTTGGTATGGGTGTCAAATGGGACACAATGCAAAAATAAGGCTCCCTAACAATCAGCCTGAGATGGAAGTTGTCACATTTAGCAGTGGTGGTAATATTGCTGCTAAATGTATCACTTCCCACTGCAGTCGGAGGTTGAGCTCAGCTGAACACCCATTTAGTTCAGCTGTTCACCAAACCTACAATTAAGCAATATTCAGTCTGAACATGGCTTCTTACTAGTGTTGAGCGAACCAGGACTGTAACATTCGGGTCCGTACCGAACTTTGGGGTGTCCGGAACCCGGACCCGAACATGGACGTTTCAAAAAAGGTTTGGGTTTGGGTTCTGGGTTCTGGTAGTTGATCACGCATGTTGAATAGCTGCAGGGCAGCCAATCAACAAGCATTTCACTGGTTTGCCCTTAGAAGTCATCACAGCCATGCCTACTAATGGCATGGCTGTGATTGGCCAGTGCATCATGTGACCCAGCCTCTATACGAGGCTGGAGTCACAGTGCTGCATGTCACATGCTCTTGAGTTAGTGTAGGGAGAGGACGCTGCTGGCGTTTTTGTGAGGGACAGATTGCAGACATTTTAACATCTGATCCTGCATCCTGAGATTACTACTACTGTTGCTCTGAGGGACAGATTGCAGAAATTTGAGATTTCACATACTGCTGCTTTGAGTGACAGATTGCAGATCAAACCCTTCATAACACAACGATCGTTACAATCGTACACAACGAGCAGATTGTGGGATCGTACACAACGATCAGATTGCGGGAGTAATTTGAGATTTCACATACTGCTGCAATGAGCGATCTGAGTGCACTAGGTAGAGGCTTCTGCTTAGAGGGACAGATTATTGTTCAAAAATCATCTCCTAGTTCTAAAGGGAGAGGTTCTAGCTGCAGCTGTAAGTGACACATTATTGTTCAAAAATCATCTCCTAGTTTATTTGATTTTAATTTATTTTCCCTATCCCCATTTTTTTTGTAGGGCACTTGCCCTACTCTTACCCCCATTTTACTTCCTTTTGCAGCCCTCTAGCACTTGCCAGGACTTTGTTACAGCCATTTTTGTGCCTAAAAGTTCGGGTCCCCATTGACTTCAATGGGGTTCGGGGTCCGAGATAACGTTCGGGCAACGTTCGGTGTCGAACCCGGACTTTTTCCTAAAGTTCGTTCGGACCCTCCGAACCCGAACGTCCAGGGGTTCGCTCAACTCTACTTCTTACTGAACTGGAAGCTCATTCTATAAATAGTATCACTAACATGAGGTTTATGAAAAATTATTAGGTAGTGCATAAGTAAAAAAAATGCTAAAATAAAAGTAAGCATTCAAAGTAGAATATAAAATAAATAATTTCTCATAAAATTAACAATGAAAGCAAATTAAGCAAGCTTAGATAAACTGTAGCGCATGAAATAAATATATGTTATAGTCTTTCTCATAAGGATAAAAACCCAGCCATTGTAAATTATTTATTTAAAAGTATCTTCTGCTTAGATATTAAAACAGGTGAGTCCTTAATTAACAGCAGTAATAACCATTGTATTAAAATTAAATATAATAGTAATCTATTTCTTTTATCTTTTCAAACTAGTGCCAAGGTGATGGATTACCCTACTAGGTAATGTGATACTATACTCTATATTTTTCTGTTTCTAGGCCAAAAGCAAACACTGTGAAGGTCAGGTGTTGAATACTAGTACTATAATTCAAATCATGCCTTGTGAGGCATCAAATTACATCAACTCTAGTGATATTAGAGGGAGCCCGAAGGTGGAACAGACATTTTCATTCTTTGCTCTGGAAAAAAAAAAAAGATTCTCATCTGACTATCACAGAAGACATAAAAAAATGTACAGATCAGATATTAAAATGTCTTGGTTATAACTTTCAAGATGAGTTACTGATAACAAGAATAATAGAGTAGTAAAGAAAACATCACATTTCTAACAAAAAAATATTTTTGTTTTCTTTCTTCTACTTTGTTTTGAAGTCTTAAATAGGAAGGAATGGAGGGCAGCAGGCAATACCACACATTTCTTGAAATATAGCATGTCATGAAACTGAAACCATGGACAAAATTATAAATTACAAAGCTGTAAAATAAACTTGTGTACAAGAGGGTAACATCTATTGAGATGATAGAAAAAAGTAGATTTGGGTGCTGTTTTTAAAGAGATGGTGCACTGACTACAAAGACACTATTTATGGACCCGGAAAATAGAAACATAGAAAAAGACTAGAGTTGAGCGGACACCTGGATGTTCAGGTTCGGCGGGTTCGACCGAACTTCGTGAAAAAGTTTGAGTTCTGCCCTGAACTTGACCCCGAACCCCATTGAAGTCAATGGTGACCCGAACTTTTGGGCATAAAAAGGGCTCTAAAAAAGTCCTGGGAAGGGCTAGAGGGCTGCAAAAGGAAGCAAAATGGGGGTAAGAGTAGGACAAGTGTGGATAGGATAATAACTTAAAATCACATAAAAAAAATGGAGGAGGAGGTAGCCAACACTGTTTTTTGTTTGTTTGGTTTTCTTTCTAATTGGGGTAGCCCCCAAAATATTGAGGCATATTAAAAAAAAAAAAGAAAAAAGTTCACTGAAGTATACCAATGGCTGTGTGAGGCCGGTATAAATGTCTATTCTGCACAAGGCACAGACAAGGCTTGTGGGATCCATGCTTGGTTCATTTTTTATGTTTCAAACTTTTTTATTGAGATATATGATAGACAACAATATTGCCGTTACATACTGTTTTTGTAATAGCAGGTAGAATCAAGGTCTATAAGAGATAATACAAAAATAATTATACATTGTATTAGGCATAACATCCAAAAATATCCACTCATTTACCCAATATAAAGGATTATGCATCTACCTATAAACAGGATCAATGCTTCTTGTAAACAGTCTAATACTCCTGTTATAATAACTGAATAGATCCTATACACCCCCTACTATGCGTCTTTGAAATCATGGCTTAGGAATTATAGCTCTTTCCACTATTTGATCCGGAGTGAGCGACGGGACCACAGGGCCGGCCGACGGACCCCCCGAGCCATCTCCCACCCCAATTGGGAGCAATCTGTGGGGTGGCTGAGGTATATCCGTCCATAGTCCCCATGCCCCCCCCCCCCCCCTCAGTCCCAAGCCTAGGAAGATATGAGTTGGGTTCACTCGGTGGTGTAGCCCTAAACATTTCAAACTAGAAACTATGTCAGATATCACGGGTATGTATGAAAAAAGGGAGGAAGAGAAAGAAGAAAGGAGCGAGACCAGGAGAAATGGGAAAAAATAACAAGGAGGGTAGGAGAGCTAGGGGGAGCGAAAGGCAAAATGAGAATATCACGAGATAGGTGCTCCCACCCGTCCCCCCCTCGCCTAATGAGTTGAAGATCATCACTCCCATCTTATTTGTGGGACAACAGCTGAGTTTGTCTATTGTCAATAAATGCTAGCCAGCAGGCCCAAGTTTTGTAAAATTTCCCAGGGGAATCCCTAGCTTGATTGACTAGATCCTCCATCTCTGCAATTTTTTGTGCTCTTTTTATCCAGTCTTCCACTGTGGGGGGGGGTTAATGTCCCCCCAATGAAGGGGGATACACTGCATGGCGGCATTAATTAAGTAGAGTGCAAGCGATTTGCTGTATTTTTTTGGGGAAATCGATGTGTGGTGTAACAAATACTGAGCCGGAGAAAAGTCTAGGGGGAGCGTTGTAATGTTAGTAATAAGGCCATGAATTTCCTTCCAAAAAGGCTGAGTCAGCCGACATGACCACCAGGTGTGGATAAGTGTTCCTTCCTCCTCATTACATTGCCTGGTTCATTTCAATAAAGGTTAGCTTATCCACGTTGGCTGTGGACAGGCAGCTGCGCTTGTCTGTGATAACGCCCCCTGCCGTGCTAAACACACGTTCAGACAATACACTGGCTGCATTGCAGGCCAGCACCTCCAAGGCATAAAGGGCAAGCTCAGGCCATGTGGCCAGTTTGGAGACCCAGAAGTTGAATGGGGCAGACCCATCAGTCAGTGTAGGTGTGTGCACACATACTGTTCCACCATGTTGCTGAAATGCTGCCTCCTGCTAAGACATTGCCTATCAGCTGGTGGCGCTGTTTGTGGTGGCGTGCTGCTGACAAAGCTTTTCCACATTTCGGCCATGCTAACCCTGACTTCTGAGGTGCTGGCGGTGCCACAACTGCCTTGGTGACCTCTTCCTCCTCCTCCTTTGACTTTGCCTTGTGCTTCCACTGAGCCCCCAGTGTCATTTGGGAATGCCCTCAGCAGCGTGTCTACCAGAGTGCGCTTGTAGTCGCGCATCTTCCGATCACGCTCCAGTGAGGGAATTAAGGACAGCACGTTGTCCTTGTAACGGGGATCCAGCAGGGAGGCCACCCAGTAATCAGCACAAGTTAAAATGTGGGCAACTTGGCTGTTGTTGAGCAGGCACTGCAGCATGTAGTCGCTCATGTGTGCCAGGCTGCCCAGGGGCAAAGACAAGCTGTCCTCTGTGGGAGGTGTATCATATGTGTCCTCCATATCCCCCCAGCCACACTCCCGTGATGCCCACGAGCTGCGTTGGGTGCCACCCTGCTGTGAAAACGGTTCCTCTTCCTCCTCCTCATCATCATCCTTGTCCTCCTCATCCTCCAGAACTGTCCCCTGGCTTGAAAATTTTTGTCCTGGCCTATGCTGGTGCAGGAACCCACCCTCCGAGCCACTTGTGAATGACTGGCCTGAAAACCGTGGAAATGACCCCTCTTCCTCCTTCTCCTGTGCCACATCCTCTTCCATCATCGCTCAAAGGGTTTTTTCAAGGAGACATAGACGTGGGATAGTAACGCTGAGAACAGCGTCATCGGCACTGGCCATGTTGGTGGAGTACTTGAAACACCGCAATTGGTAGAAAGGTCTCGCATGGAGGCCCACTCATTGGTGGTGAAGTGGTGCTGTTCTGCAGAGCGACTGACCCGTGCGTGCTGCAACTGAAACTCCACTATTGCCTGTTACTGCTCGCACAGTCTCTCCAGCTTGTGCAAGGTGGAGTTCCACCTTGTGGGCACATTGCATAGGAGGCGGTGAGCGGGAAGGCCGAAGTTGCGTTGACAGCGCAGACAGGCGAGCAGCAGCAGGGTGAGAATGCCGAAAGCGCACACAGACGGCCCACACTTTCTGTAGCAGCTCTGACATATCCAGGTAGTTTTTTAGAAATTTCTGCACCACCAAATTCAGCACACGTGCCAGGCAAGGGATGTGCGTCAAACCAGCTATGCCCCAAGCTGCTACGAGATTTTGCCCATTATCGCACTCCAACAGGCCGGGCTTGAGGCTCAGTGGCAACAACCACTCATCGGTCTGTTGTTCAATGGCCATCCACAGCTGCTGTGCAGTGTGGGGTTTATCCCCCATACATATCAGTTTTAAAACAGCCTGCTGTCATTTTCCCCTGGATGTGCTGAAGTTGGTGGTGAAGGTGTTACGCTGAGCGGATGAGGAGGTGGTAGAGGAGGTGGTAGAGGAGGAGGAGGAGGAGGCAACAGGAGGCAAAGAGAAATGCCCGTAAAGAGAAACGGAGGACAACGGAGGAGGAGGAGGAGGAGATGGTGGAGGAGATGGTGGAGGAGTAGGC
>BLSH010099778.1:100256-112412 GCA_018402905.1 Glandirana rugosa | reverse complement strand
AAGAAAAAATTATAAAACACATTAACAATATAACATTACAGGTAAGCATTAACATAAAAATTACATACCTGCAAAGAAAACATGATAAAAACAGTAACAAACAGGTATGCATACAAAATATTAACCATAGAGAGAGAACAGAGAGAGGTTAGAGAGAAAACAAGAGAGAGAGAGAAAAAAAAGAAACGTACAACTGTTTTTGGTTTTTTTATTTTACATTTTTTTGTTTTTTTTACTTTTTTTATTTTTTTTTTGTTGTTTTAAATTTTTTTTATTTTTTGGGGGTTTTTTTGGTCGCCTTTTTTTTTTTTTTTTTGTAACTAAAAATCGGTTCCAGGTTTGGGTCTCTCAAAATGCACTGGCATCTTTGGAGACCCTATGTCAGTGTGCCTATCGCTGTGTCTGCTGCACCCTACGCTAATAATTCATTAATGTGTGATAGCGTTCAAAACAGTCATTGATGCAGAGACCAGGCTGGTCAGGACAGGTTTTGCAATAACTGCGGGTGTCACGCCTGTATCCACATCGTCTGCAGACACGACATCTCTTTTGGGGTGTTCTTTGGCCTGGGGTACCACGGAGGAGGCGTGGAAAGTGCCTCCCATGCAGCCGGCTAACTGCATTCACATTATGAACAGGGGGTGCAGCACCATCTGGAAACAGAAGGGCTGTGACGATCTCTTCCATGAATTTGAGGAAGGATCCTGTCAGTCCTGACGCTCTGTATAAGACATGAGCGTTCAGCAAAGCCAATTGAAAAAGGTATAGAGACACTTTTTTGTACCAGCATCTCGCTTTACGGGCAATTAGGTACGGCGCCAGTAACTGATCATTGAGGTCCTCCCCTCCCATATTTAGGTTATATTAGTGGACACAGAGGGGTTTCTCCACAAGACCAGTCGCCGTAGAAATTTGCACTGTCGTATCTGCATGAAGGGAGGTCAGAACAAAAACATTCCTATTGTCCCTCCACTTCACCGCGAGCAAATTATTACACTTTGCGCAGGCTCTCTCCCCCCCGACTAAGACGGGATTCTACAAGCCATTGGGGGAAGCCCAGAAAATTTAACCAGGGACTCGTCCACGCACACAACTTTGTTGGGAATAAAAAGTGTGGTGAACTTCTGGTTGAAATGGTTCATGAGGGGCCGAATTTTGTAGAGCCGGTCAAATTCAGGGTCACCCCGTGGACGACTAAGTTCATTATCACTAAAGTGCATGAACCGCAAAATCTGCTCATACCGTGCCCTGGACATGCAACAGAGAACACGGGCATATGGTGAATTTGTGCATGGACCAATATGACCGCAATTCAGATTTTTTAGTTATGCCCATGAGGAAGGAAAGGCCCAGAAAGGTCTTAAACTCTGGAACCGTGATTGGTTTCCAGTCTGGCAAGTATCAAATGGGGATTAATGGTGATGAATTGACCAGCATATAAATTGCTTTGGTCCACAATAGATCTATAGAGATCTTCCGTGAAATACAGCGCATAACAATCAGTGACCGTAAAATCAGCTGTATTCACAGTGATTCCGGGTTGGCCAGTGAATGGGGGAAGTACGGGCGCTGCATCAGTGGTGGGTTGCCAATCAGGGTTTTCAAGCGCGTCAGGAAGGGCGCTATGGGTTCTGCGGGCCTGTGTTCGTCTTCTTCGTGGCTGCAGGGCATTACTCGTGCTAGCCACACCAGCTTGTACTGCACTTATGTGAACTCGCCACATCACCAAGTGTTACTGCAGTGCTGGTTCGTCTACGTCCAGGGGGTACTAGGCCGCTGGTGCTTGCCAGGTCACCAGAATGGATAGCAGCACTAGTACTGGCTCTCTGCTGCATACGAGAGCCCTGCGGTTCACGCACATCAGTGACAGCAGAACGGGGTCTGGTACGCCTGGCTCTAGCAGGGACCACAACTTCGTCATCAGAGCTATCTGTCAGGGTGCCGCTGCTGTCTACAGGTTCATATGCTGAGCCTGATTCTGACAGTGAGGCTCCCCCATCGCTCTCATCTGTCAAACTCAGCATATTGTAGGCCTCTAAGCTAGTGTACGTGCGGCCAGACATTTTGGTCTTTCTAAATTTGAAACGTACACTAGCCTGACTCACAGGCAAAAAAGCACACCTGGTTGTCAGAGCCTGCTTCAAACGCTACCAAATTCACTGTCAGAATTCGCAGGGATCGGGCATGATCTCTGCGAAGGCTGCAGATATGTGTAACGTGTTTGGTAAGTGACAACGATCTATTGATCCTGCACTTGGGTGGGCTGGGCTGGGCGGAGGGGCTAAACGCAGGTGCTAGCGGTTATCTGGGCTGATCGTTTTTAGAACCCTAATCTAAGGGGGACGCTAATATATATCTGATCAGATCGCAGATATTGATCTGATCAGATACTACAATAATATCTAGCACCTACCTAATGTGCGTGCGTGTCAGAGTACCTCACTAACTGACCCTGCCTGGCGTTTACACTGACCCTAACGCACACTAAAACCTAACTGGGGTCACCGCCGGGCGATCGGGGATTAAAACCTATAAAAGGTATATACGGCGGGTAATCTGATTGAAAAAAAACAATCTATCTAGCTACTGTCACCCGTGACACTTATACCGTGATCACAGGTGACAGGGGGCAATCAAGGGGTTAAAAACTTTATTGAGGGGGGCAAGGGGGGTATTTTCACCTAACTAGGCCTAGTACTAGCCTAACCTAACACTGATTAGTGTCACAAGGGTCACAAGTACATTGATCGGTAAAAATCAGATCGCTGCACTATGTGATACTGTGACAGGGGGTGACAGGGAGTGAAAGGGTTAACTGGGGGCGATCAGGGGGTGATCAAGGGGTTAAATGTGCCTATGTGACCTGGTGTCAGTGTGGTGTTGTGCATCTCACGTTTTTTGATGCTCCTTCTTCCTCTCTGAAACCGAAAAGGGCGTCAGGGAGGAAGGGGAGCAATGTCATTGGCAGGACCGATCGGAAGGGCCAGGCCAAAAATCATTGGCCTGGCCCTGAAGATTGATCGGCCCTGTGTCGAATGCCGCTGCAGTACCCGTGCCTAGGGGGCGCGCGCGCGCACACGGCTCATGATCGCGGCCGCCGTCGTATGACGGCGATTTGCCTTATCGAGCCAACTTGTCGCCGTCAACCGGTCGGCAAGTGGTTAAATAAGAGCTGTCCTATCACAAGATGACCTCCAATTTGCCTGATGAGGGATCATGAATGATTCGAACGCGAGCATTTCTTGTTTGATGACCCGGAAGTGACGTGGTGCTGAGCGTGTGGACGGTCTGTCATCAGCTTTGTGTCCCGATTTGCGCTGGAAGCCAACAGCGTGACGGGCATCGGCTCCCTCTCCACGCCTGCCTGCACACCATCTGGCGATCCGCGGATGATCCTTTCTGTGTTTTTATCCGATCGTTTATGTGAGTGTATATTTACCTATACCCTTTATCATTAAAGAAGGTATTGCACTTAGAGGCACTGCTCTCTTGTTTATGTTTTGGTCTACAGAGTCTTCCTGCTCCGTTTAGCCTGCTGCCTCGAATTGCACACCCCCTCCGGACTTTGCCCATGGACTTCCTTGGAACTTTCTTTCCCCTTGCCCATGTCCATCCTCTACATGCCAGAGTGGTATGAGAGCTATTTCAACATGTTTTGGTTAGAGTGACATGTGAGCGCAGTGTTATTTGTTGTTATATAATATGTATGTGGGTTAGGGAGTGCAAGACCTCCTTCCGCTACTGGGAGTTGGAGTGTATCTTTGGCTATTCGAACTGCCCGACCTCCCCAAATGAAACTGGTTATTATGGAGTCTATTTCACAAAACTTACTTTTAGGGATGTATACAGGGGAGTTACTCATAATATATAGAAAGCGAGGAAGGAATATCATCTTGAAGAGGTTTATCCTCCCCAAGAGTGTTAGCGGAAGTTTCGTCCATATCCTCAGGGTATCTCTCAATTTTTTGATAAGGGGATCCAAGTTATTTCCTATAAATCTGGAGATGGGTTGTTGAACAACAACCCCTAAATATCGAAAGCTCTGAACAATTTTCAGTGGACAAGAAGTTGGAACGGTCAGACATATATCCCGATCTATCGGGAACATGATTGACTTATCCCAGTTGACCTGAAACCCTGAGTACTGCCCATACTCCTGAATCATCTTAAGCAGCATGGGGAGGGAGGATTGTGGGTCAGCCAGATAAACAAGCATGTCATCTGCATAAAGAGATACCTTCTCCTCCAAATCACCGACCCGCAGCCCCACCACCCCAGCGCTATCTCGTATCAGGGATGCCAGAGGCTCTATCGCCAGCGCAAAAAGCATCGGGGACAGAGGGCATCCCTGCCTGGTGCCTCGCCTAATGCAAAAAGGATCAGATATCGTGTTGTTTATTCTAATTCTGGCTTTGGGTTTGTGGTATAGTAGTCCCACCCATCTCAGAAAAGCTTCACCAAACCCGAACTTCGCAAGTACCTCCATTAAGAAAGACCATTCGACAAAGTCGAAGGGCTTTTGTGTGTCTAGTTCCAAAACCGCCCTGTATCCTGTCACCTCATGTTGGGCCTGCATGTTAGTGAACAATCTGCGCAAATTTATAGAAGTGGCCCTGCCCGGGATAAATCCCGTCTGGTCCGCCCCTATAATTGTCGGGATAATGTCGTTCAGTTTCTTAGCAAGGATTTTCGCTAGTATTTTTATATCTGAGTTAATGAGAGATATTGGTCAAAAGGATTCGCAGTGTAGGAGGTCCTTGTGTGGCTTGGGGATAAGTACAACCAAAGCTTCTGACATGAACGGTGGGAGGCCTCCCCCTTCGAATGCGTGATTAAAAAGGTGTGGAATAAGGATTTCCTGGAATTGTGTATACCATTCTATGGGGAACCCGTCAAGACCCGGTGTTTTGTTAAGTGCAAAGGAGTGTATGGCTTTTTCTATTTCATCTGCCGTTAGAGGCGCATCTAAACTCAACTTCTGGTCCTGGGATAGGCATGGGAGGGAGATTTTAGCTAAGTAGTCATCTAATTCTACTATGGTGTAATGAGCCCTGGTAGTGCAGAGTCTGGAATAAAAGTCTACAAAGGCTTTGACGATATCTTCATTTTGTTCCACCACAGCACCCTCTGAGTTTTGAATCCTAGAGATTGTATATGGTTGGTAGTCGGGTTTGGACAAGTATGCCAGTAAGCAGCTGTTCTTGTCCCCAAACTCGAATATCCTTTGGTTTTGATACAGTAATTTCTTCTGAGTGCACTCCAGAATCACCAAATCCAGCTCTCTGGCTCTACTGCGCCAGGTAGCGTGTGACTCCGAGGATGGCGAGGTAGAATATATCTCTTCTGCTTCTGTCATAGCTCTTTCCGCCTCCACCATTCTGGACCGAGATGCCCTCCTGGCCGTACCAATGGCGCTGGCAAACATGCCACGCATGGTCGCCTTGAAGGCATCCCAGACCACAGGGATGTGCGCGGAGTGCTGGTTTGAGGTCCAATAGGACTTCATTTCTGCTAAGCCCTGATCCGTGACTGCCCCATCTGCCAGCCACAGAGGGCTCAGGCGCCACACTCTATACGAGGTGGCCTTGAACAGAGTTAAACTCACCAGAAATGGCGAGTGGTCAGATACAGCTCTAGGCAAAAATTCTATTTTCCCTATCAGTTTGAGTAGATCCTGTGACATGAGGCATAAATCTATGCGTGATAATGTTTTATAACTCTCAGAATGACATGAGTACTCCTTAGTTGTTGCATGTTTCCATCTCCAGGCATCTACCAGGTCAAATTTGTCCAAATATGAATTCATGGGGGTAGGGGGTGACGTGGAGTCTATCGAGTGTGTTGTTAAGGACCATGTTGAAATCATCTGCAATGAGGAGAGGTCCCTCGGCGATCTCCAACACCGTCCCCAAAACCTGCTCAAACAACACCTTAGTGAATGGGGGTGGCATATATAAATTAACTAAGGTGTATGGTTTGCCCATACATTCAATGACCAGGATAACAAAACAACCCCCTGGGTCAGTTCTGATCTGTTTAATGGTTATCTGAGCAGATTTGGCTACCAACACCGAAGTTCCTCTAGCATAATTTGAATAGATGGAATGAATAACATATGCTATTTTGGCCCGCTTCAGCGCCATGACTCTAGACCCTTGTAGATGTGTCTCCTGTAGAAGGATAACATGCGGGTTATGCCTAGCCAAATATTCAAACATTAGAGACCTTTTGACCTTAGAGTTCAATCCCCTAATATTCCATGAGATTATGCGTAATTCAGCCATATCCAAAATACATGTATCTGAGGTGGAAGCTCAGGGTCCGACCGCCCCACGGATCTGTGTGGCGACCAGACCCCGGCCCCAGACAGATTGCCCGGACATAAAATCAACAAGAGTATCATACCCAAAGTGTAACGTCTTGTATCAATAAACATCTTCAGTGGACACAGCTGTGTGGTAAAGTGACAAGCATAAACAAAAACAAAACCCTCCCCCTCCCCAGAACCCCAACAAAGTCCCTAACCCTCCCGGCCCCCAATCCCCAACTTTTGAGGGCTTTATACCCAGAACTGAAACAGTTAAACTGTGGAGGGGACATGGATCAGTCCCTGAACTGTGACCGACAACCGGTCCTAACTTCAGAACACTCTAAGGGGAGAAGAACTGGGCAAAAGTTCCGAATATGCCCTGACTGGTCCAGTCATGGAGCCCCATGAAAACATTCTAGCTCTCAACTGCAGACTCAAGGAGCAACAGAGTATGTAGTGGGTGCGTCTTGAAGATTTGGCAGGAACAGGATCAACATATCCCCTCGTTCAGGGGAGGTGGTAAGGGGGCAAACAAGAGGTACGTTGTGGTTTATCATATGGGATTTGTGAGATCTAGAACATAAATGTTCTCATAGCCACAGACAGGATGATATTAGACAGCTACCGTATATGCAGTCATGCGAGAAGTATATGGTGCCTCTAGTCATTTTAGCGTGGGGGAGAGCGGCGATTGGGATGAGGTGGGTTTTGAGGTCCCAAAGAGTCCACCCAGTGAGTTCCCTCCTTCGGATCCGTGAAGAAGTGGGCCTTCCCTTGATAAATAATGCGCAGCCGGGTAAAGCATGCTGTATGATAAATGAAGATCCCTCAACCGTCGTTTGATGGATAGAAACGTTGCTCTTTGTCTTTGTGTCGCTGCTGAGAAGTCCGGGAAGATAGTGATCACATTATTGTTAAATAAAATTCTCCCTTTTTCCCTCACCGCCCGTAAGACAGTTTCACGATCACGGAAATGGAGTAATTTGATTAGGATAGCTCGGGGGGGTGCCCCAGATGGTAAAGGGCGTAGGGGTACTCGTTGCGCCCGTTCAATGGCAAATAAGGCGGAGAATGTTGTAGCACCGAACGTTTCCCGAAACCATCGTTCCATGAAGGCCTCAGGGGTCCCTCCCTCCGATCCTTCGGGGAACCCCAGGAATCGCAGATTGTTACGTCTCAGGCGGTCTTCTAAATCCGTTAATTTATCTGATGTGTAGTCTTGGGATTTCTGTAAGTCTGCTATGTCCCGTTGTAAGGGACGGGTCTCATCCTCTAAGTCGCTAATTCTCCGCTCCGCGTTAGTGGCTCTGTGACGGAGGTTTTGCACATCCTGTTTCAAGAAGGATAGATCTGTACGAACGGAATCTATCTGTGATGTTAGGGAGGTGTGGGAATGCTGTATGGCCTCCAGGATCTGTGCCAGTGTGGGTTCCACAGATCCCTCTGCGTGCTCTGACACTGCAGGCGAGTTAGGGAACGGGCTCAATATAGGGGATCGTTGTGTTAGTATGTCAGTCTCTTGCGGTATTTGTCCCGACTGAGCACTCACCCTCTCCTCGTTCTGGGAAGCTGATGGATCCTGGGCTGTGCGGCAGGCTTACCACGAGGTGAGCCGGCGCCATCTTGGGCCTCCTGTGCGGCCTGTGAGAAGGAGGGAGGTAGGAATCCGGGCGCAGCGGCTCCCGCATTACCGATTTTTACCATCTCGTCGGGTATACTGTTGATCGGAGGGACCACAGGTGTTCTGTGATTCGGACAGGAGTGTCTGGGGCTGCAGGATCAGTGAAGGATTGGGGCATAGAAGACAGTGCTCCGACAATGTGCGTCCTCACATCACGGCAGTTGGCCACGCCCCCCTGCAATGCTTTTTCAGTGATTTTATCTATGTTGCCGGGAACCGGCAATACATTACAGCCACGACTGGTTTTAAATAACAATTCTTCCTGTACAAATGTAATTTTGCTCTGGCACTGTTCTAAACATCACAGATGTGCACCCTTTTACAGGCGGACTAAGGGGACCCCCCAGGCACGATATTTAAAGGAATATTTCCTTTTTATTGTTTCACTTTAAGCATTATTAAAATCACTGCTCCTGAAAAAATGATTGATTTAAAAACTTTTTTTTGCATTGATACATGTTCCCTAGGGCAGGACCCGGGTCCCTATACACTTTTTAGGGCAATAACTTGCATGTAAGCCTTTAAAAAGAGCACTTTTGATTTTTCATGTTCGAGTCCCATTCATTTTAATGGCGTTCACGTGCTCACACAAAATTTTTTGCCTGTTCGCAAGTTCTGGTGCGATCTGAACCAGGGGATGTTCGGCCCATCCCTAAAGCAGAGATAACATCAAACATTCCACCATAACCTGTTAAAGGGTTACTCCACTTTTGTGGGTAGCAAATAAAGAAAAAATAATATAGGGTGTACAATTGCGATACAAGTCATATTGTGATTGAATGTTATTAAAAATTACTTTTCCTTTTCAATCTGCAGCCTCTATAATTTTCTGAGAATGTATTGCAATATGGCCACCTGGAGTTGTTCTGTATACAAAATGCGTACCGTCCATTCCCAAGAAACATAAATTCCTGCTTGTGTGATTGGCTCACCACTTTTCCCAGAAGTCTGCCTATGATACAAGTCAGATTTCAAGCATCCCCTGCAACAAAAATGTAATTTTTGGAGAGATACTTTCAATAGGAACACGTCTAAAGGGTTGCAGACCAACAGATATCAGTCTGCTGCTGCCACAGCTGACTGATAATTATGTAACCACTCCCATTAGACCCACTTAGCAGAGAGGCACAGAGGAACAAGCAGTGATTTCTTCAGAATAACAAAAGGTAGGAATCTGAAACAAAGTTTGTTATAATCCTTGCAATGTACAGAGATCACTCAGATGGGAATGTTTTTTTCTCAACAAAGTGAAGTTATGCTTTAAACTGGCAAACTGGCAGGACTGGGCTCTCAGAAGCTCTCTTCTCTGTGCTCAGGCTGCTCACCTGTTGGATAATTGTCAGCACTCATTGTTTCCACAGTGGCTCACCTGGTTATCATTACCTGCTCACCAATCCCTCCTACAGCCAGCCCCTTCTGGCTGTATAAACTGCCTTGTTCATTCCTTTTGTACCCTCGCCTGGTCAACATATCAGGAGTTTCTCTGTTGTGTTCCTGTGAAAGACTTTGCCCTGCTGATGTCCCTTCTGGTTCCTGATGTTGTTCTTCTGTCTCTGCTGATTTCTGGTTTCCCGATTACTGGCTCTTCTGATTACCCGTCTTGGCTTTCGATCCCTGGCTTATGTTTTGACTATGTTTACTGATCTGTACCATTTTTACCATTGCATTAAAGCGGTTGTATACCCAGGAAAAAAAAAAAAACCTGCAAGACAATAGCATAATGAGCTAGTATGTACCGCATACTAACTCATTATGAAATACTCACATTGGAACAAAGATCCAACCGAGCTGCTCGCTCCCCTCCGAGGGAGCGAACATCTTCCCTCAGATCTTGCTTCCGGGTACGCGGCTTAGTTGCTGTGACTGACCAGAGCCGTGGCCGTATGCACACGGGAGCCCATCTGTCTGGCAAGGTCCGGCGCTATGCACCAGGCCTTCACCTGGACATCACAGCGCATGTGCTGGGACATACATGGCGCATGCGCCATGCCGTCGCAGCTGCTTGGAGGGGGAATATCTCCTAAACCGTACAGGTTTAGGAGATATTCATTTTACCTACAGGTAAGCCTTATTGTAGGCTTACCTGTAGGTAAAAATCCCTCTAAAGGGTATACAACCACTTTAAAGGTGTGATTGTTTTTGGCATTTTTTGTCTCAGTCTGATTCATGGTTCCTGACACAAACATGAAAAAGTGTTCATAAAATTTCAAAAATAGGGTTAAAACCCTCAAGAAGGCAGGAAGAACTCCTGGCCTCAAAAAGATGAGAAAGGAAATTAGCATCTTGTGCAATAATCAATTATCAGGTGCTCTTTGGGATGAGGATCTCGAGCACTTCTTTTTGCATTGTCGTTGCCACTGTGGGATGAGAGGCAGGTCAGGTGTTGTCTGAGAGAAAGGCCAACCTGGCAAGCACATTTGGGGAAGTTCAATCATGCTGAGGAAGTTTGGCAAATCACCCAAGTTTTGCTCTAATGATGAACTCGAAGTTGGAAAGGGAACCTCCACTGGTATTTGATTCAGTCTTGAAGCAGTTGCGTGAGTTGTTTTAGGGCCCGTCGCATGGCCAGGGTGTGGCGGGACAGATCTGGAAGGAGCATTACAGGAGTCTCATTAAAAAGTATGGTATTGTCAGGAAGGGCACGCTAGCAACCAAGATGGCGACCGTAGAAGGATTCCTGTTCTCCACATCCCAATTATGTGTGCTAATGCGCGCACATTGTGACAATTCTTGGTGCCCAATGGACTATTTAAAAGAGGCCAGTAACCAGGATCACTGCTGTCTGGTCTAGAGAGTTTCCTGTGACCCCTGCACCTGTTATCCTGTATCTGTTCCAGTTGATTGACTTGTTTCTGACTTCTCCTGCCATCCAACCCCGGCTTGTCTCTGACTCCGTATCTGCCTCCTCCTCTGGTTACCTCGCTGCCGGCCTGCTACCGATCTGGCTTGCACTTTGACCTTGCTTCAGCCTCCGCATCTGTTCCTGTACCTCCCGCCTGTGTATGACCCAGCCTGCCTGCATCTGCCTTTGTTCTGATCCTCACGGAACATCATCTCCATTAGCTGCCGTCTGCATTCCTGTCTGTGGTGTCCAGATACCAGGCTGCTCCAGTCTTCAGCCTACCTGCTTTTCCTGGCTTCCCACCTTGCTGGTGACCCACCACGGTTCCGTCAGCAGTTTCAGTCTGGATCCACTGCTAGTGATCCTGCCAGGCAATCATGCTACTCCCGTGCCTCCTGTTTGCTCTAACAGAGGCCTCAAGTCAGAGGCGTAAGAGAGGCCTTCCTCTGCATATTGGGCTAGGTATCCTTGATCAGGATTGCGAGGTCTTATGTAACCAATCCATGGGTTTTTGAAGCAACTGGTTAAAAATGGCAGTTACTGCTGTGGCCAGATCTTTGGCTTCAACAGTCTCAGGTATTCCCCAGATTCTGATGTTATTGCAATGATTCCAGTTTTCTATCTCCTCTTGTTGGTACACGAGCTGCTTCAGTGGTACTGGATGAGAGCTTAAGGTCTCTTCGTGAGATTGCAGGGCATTACAAAGACCATCCGCGGTGTTTTTGATATCCTCCTTGCTGACCCCCATGTCCCTTTTGAGCTTAGTAATCTCCTGGTATGTCTTCTCAATGCACTTCGCACAGTGCTCAAAATCTTCCTTAGTGGGCAGAGATTTGATGTAGCTGTGCAGTGATGTAATATGGGATTCCATGTCCCATCCTTCCCCAGAGCAGTGAGAGGATGTGTGAGTGGCGGGATAATCTGTCATATTCTCTGGAGGATGAAGGACGGCCGTGGGTGCTCCCCTGTATGTTGGCTGACTCAGAGCGTGTTGGGGAAGGAGCTGCCAGTGCTATCTTGGAGGCCAGTTTGTGTTTTGCTGCAGCTGAGGATTGGGTAAAGAAATGCCCCAGATTGCCACCAGAGTGTCCCTGTCAGAGATTAATTCGGCAGCACAAGAATTCTCCGCTGGCACGTAGGAATGCACCAATGCGCATGCGCAGAAGATCCAGAACGAACGGGAAGATCCGAACCCAAGTGCGCACGAGCGCACGTCCATTCGTACGCTATGCGTGACAGATGTTGGCGCCCAATGCCCTATTTAAGCCCATGCTCAGTCGGTTGTATGTCCCCTCGTGGGTGCCGGCAGGAAGTAGGAGGTCT
>BLSH010099778.1:74756-98005 GCA_018402905.1 Glandirana rugosa | reverse complement strand
TCACAAGGAATTCCTCTGTTTTGACATCCTTGGTTCCCCTATGTTTCCTGTGATCTTGGGGATTCCATGGTTACGGGCCCACAATCCTCAGATCGATTGGAGGAAGGGGGAGATCCTCTTCCAATCAACCTAGTGCCGGAAGTCATGCCTTACCCCGGAATCAGCCTCTTCGACCAGCTTTCTTACCGTCCAGCCAGCCCCCGACACCAGCCAGGCTATTCGCACTGTATACTATGACTTCTTGGATGTCTTCGACAAGAAGAAGGCGGAGGTGTTACCCCCTCACCAATCATACGATTGCCCAATTGAACTTTTGCCAGGAGCTGAGATCCTTTTCGGGCGGCTCTTCCCGTTATCAGAGACTGATTTGGAGGCATTGCGCCAATACATCAATGAAAATTTAGAAAAGGGCTTCATCCGTCCCTCTTCCTTCCCAGCGGGTGCAGGGATCTTCTTTGTACAGAAGGATCATACCTTAAGACCATGTGTGGACTGTAGAGAGCTAAATAAAATCACGATCAAGAATCGCTACCCCCTGCCTCTTGTTCCTGAACTATTTCAGAGATTCCGCGATGCCCGAATTTTCACTAAATTGGACTTGCGAGGGGCATATAACTTGGTGCGGATTCGAGTGGGTGACGAGTGGAAAACAGCATTTCGAACCCGCTTCGGGCATTTCGAATACCTCGTCATGCCTTTTGGACTATGCAATGCTCCAGCCACTTTTCAGCATTTTGTGAATGATATCTTCAGAGAATTTCTTGACCACTTCCTGATTGTCTACTTGAACGACATTCTGATCTTCTTTGCTACCTTGGAGTTACACAGAACCCATGTCAGAAAAGTCTTGCTCACCTTAAGGAAACATAGACTGTACGCAAAAGCTGAAAAGTGTGACTTTGAGAAATCCACAATTCATTTTCTGGGACTAGTCATCTCCACGGACGGGGTGACTATGGATCCTCAAAAAATGTCAGCTATCCTGGAATGGCCAGCTCCCACTGACAAGAAGGGTGTCTAGAGATTTTTGGGCTTTGCAAATTTCTATCGGAGGTTTATCCGACCCGCCAACAGGCCCACTTTCAATGGACACCAGAGGCCCAGAGGGCCTTCGAAAAACTAAAGAATGTGTTTACATCAGCTCCGGTTCTACAGCATCCAGACCTGGCCTTACCCTTTGTTTTGGAAGTTGATGCTTCTGAAATCGCCACAGGAGCAGTTCTTTCCCAATGTCAGGGGCCTCAGGCACTATTACATCCAGTTGCCTTCTTCTCCTGTCCCGCAGAAAGGAATTATGACGTGGGAGACCGAGAACTGCTAGCGATTAAAGTCGCATTGGAGGAATGGAGATATCTGTTTAAGGGAGCAGCCCACCCCATTATGATATTCACAGACCACAAAAATCTTGAATATCTAAAATCAGCCAAGCATCTCAGACCTCGACAAGCTCGGTGGGTTCTCTTTTTCTCCAGATTTAACTTCCATCTGACGTACCGCCCGGGCTCCAAGAATGGGAAGGCTGACGCTCTCTCCCAGGCTCCAAGAATGGGAAGGCTGACGCTCTCTCCCGTATGTTCCCAGAGACCCCTGAGGTCACCGTCCCCAGCACCATCTTGTCCCCTCAGAACTTTCTGATGATCCAACCTAACCTAAGGCCAGCCCTTGAGCAAGCCTCCGCCCATTGCCCGGAATCTGAGGTTTCTGCGCTCAGGAAACAAGATGGACTGTTATGGCATGGGGATAAGATCTTAGTACCCAAGGAACCCAGAGCCCAGGTTCTTAAGACTTTCCACGACCACCTGCTTGCAGGACATTTTGGGGTCCATAAGACATCAGAATTGATCCAACGATCCTACTGGTGGCCCAAGCTGAGACAAGACTGCAAGGACTTCATAAATTCCTGTGCCATTTGTACCAGGAGCAAGGGCCGTCATCTGCAGGCCTGGGGTTTGTTAAGTCCTAGAGCTTCCTTGGAAGATGCTGTCCATGGACTTTATAGTTGAGCTGCCCTCCTCTGATGGCTTTTCTACAATCCTGGTGGTAGTGGACCGTTTATCCGAAATGGCCCACTTTATAGCAATGGTGGGCACCCCGTCAGCAGTAGAGACGGCTCATGTGTTCATCAAGGAGATTGTAAGACTCCACGGTCTTCCTGACAACATCGTCTCCGACAGAGGAGTCCAGTTCACATCTAGATTCTGGAGGGCACTCTGTAAAGCTTTGAATATTGAGGTCTGTCTGTCATCTGCCTATCACCCACAAAGTAACGGCCAAACAGACGAACCAATCAGACCTTGGAGCAATACCTCCTTTGTTTCTCTGCTTTTTCGCAAGATAACTGGGTTGATCTGTTTCCTTGTGCCGAGTTTGCATATAATAACTCCATACATGCTTCAACCTACCAGTCACCGTTCTGGGCAAATTATGGTTTCCATCCTTCCTTTCTACCAAACACAATACCAGAAGCAGCAGTACCTGCAGTACAAGACAGAATAAACTTTATTCAGGAGAACTACCAAGTCTTGCAGGAAGCAATACAAAAGGTCCAAGAGGATTACAAGAAGCACTATGACAAGAGAAAAAAGGTGAGTCCTACGTTAAAGGTTGGTGACAAGGTTTGGCTGTCCACTACAAACCTGAAGCTAACTTGCCCATCAAGGAAGCTAGGGCCAAGATTCATTGGTCCATTCACAATTAAGAAGGAAATCAACCCGGTGGCCTTCGAGCTTTCTCTGCCGAGATCCTATAAGATTCATCCTGTCTTCCATATTTCACTACTCAAGCCGGCCACTAGCAGTTCCTTTGCAGATCAAGAGTCTTCACCTTCTCCCCCTTATCAGTGCCGCCTATGAGTGTCCATCAGTGCCGCATATCAGTGCCACGTAGCAGTGCCCATCAGTGTTGCTTGTCAGTGCCGCCCATCAGTGCTGCATATGTGCCCCATCATCAGTGCAACCTTATCAGTGCCACCTCATCAGTGCCAATCTGTACTGCCTCCTCAGTGCCTGTCAGTCTAGCCTCATCAGTGCCCATCAGTATAGTCACATCAGTGCCCGTCAGTGAAGGAGAAAATGTACGTTATACAAAGTTTTGTGACAGAAACAAAGAAAATTTTTTTCAAATTTTTCGGTCTTTTTTTTTTATAGTGCAAAAAATAAGAACTGCAGGGGTGAACAAATACCACCAAAAGAAAGCTCTATTTGTGGGAACAAAATGATAAAAAGTTTGTTTGGGTACAACATTGCACGACCGCGCAATTGTCATTCAAATTGCAACAGCACTGAAAGGTGAAAATTGGTCTGGACGGGAAGTGTTCTAAGTGCCCGGTATTGAAGTGGT
This sequence comes from Glandirana rugosa, assembly GCA_018402905.1. Taxonomy (NCBI): domain Eukaryota; kingdom Metazoa; phylum Chordata; class Amphibia; order Anura; family Ranidae; genus Glandirana; species Glandirana rugosa. The sequence continues at coordinate 94,666 of BLSH010099778.1, read as the reverse complement.
TAAACAGTACAAGGTATGCATATAGGTTCCATACAATCAGCAACAAATATTTCCAAAGACACAGTAAGATTTTGTACATCTCTGTGGACCATTGTGAAGCATGGTAGGGAGAGAGACGTGGAGTAGCTGTCCTGCTGTGGGGTGATGGTCAGTTGAGGGTGTATCCACGCATTCCAGACAGGAGCAACCTTTCATTATTGTGGGTGGGTGAGTACAGCCCGCCTCCCTCCTCCGCACCCCAACTGGGATCAAACTGTGCGGGGACGGGACGGCCGCACCCCTCCCCCCAGTTCAATTCTTGCCTAGTCTCCTCCAGTTTTATTCAACCATGGGTTACTGAGAGTGTACAGAGCAGTATCATTAAAGCCTTTCACGTCCTACTTTAGTTTGAGAGGCCTGCATCAAGGAATCTAGGTAGCAATCGACTATCGTGAGGGTGTCGCTGAAGGGGGCGATGTTCATCCAATGCGACGCTGGTGGTACATGTGTAGAGTCCTAAGGGTTTTATTTGTGGTCTCCCATGATAGAAGTGTGTTTATGGAGGTGGGTCCAGGGATTGTCTGGGATATTGTATGACCTATTCTGGTACCATATGGTGGAACTGTTATGAGTGGTCGGTTGCCAACATGATTGGGGTCTAGCTAGCCTAATGAGGATGCCAATGGAAGGTGGCTCGTGGTGATAGACACGCGATTATGGGAACGGGCATGAGTTTAAAGTGTAGGGGGGGGCCAGGGGTAGGAAAAGGTAAGGGGGGGTGGGGAAGGAGGGCAGGGGGGCAACAGGGGTCCTCTTGGTCTCTGTCAAGAGTCTCTGCCCGGGGTTATAGCAATCTCATTTGGCTTGAGTTGTAGATGTGTGACAGATGGTTTGGCGATTTCTGCATGGATCTCCGTTATCTAAGGCGCGGGTTCTCCAGCTCAACTCTCTCTTGGGAGAGCGGTGGAGAAGTTTAGGAATGAACGCAGGAAAGATGCTCTGTCCGATTGACATGTTTACTGCATGTAAGTCATGGCAGTAAGATGTGTACTTAGTCATTTAGGTCGTTAACCGTTTGTACTCGTCAGTGGTGCGGAAGTGGATCCAACAGGCCCACTTGTGTGAAAATTTAGATGGGGAGTCATTTGCTGTGTAGATCAATTCTTCCATTTCAGCTATCCTATTCACTTTCTTTATCCAGTTAGATATGGTCGGAACGTGTGGCCTATTCCAGAGCAGAGGGATGAACATCTTGGCGGCATTAATGAAGTGTATCGTTAATTGTTGATCCCAGTGCTCCTCAGTGAGGTCTTGTTGCAAGTCACTTCCCCACTTTAAGTATACAGAGCTAGAGGTGGGTTTTATGTCTACTTGGTTTAAGTTGTAGATGGTTGAAATCAGATGTTGCTGGAGTTCTGTTTGTGTGCAAAGGTGTTCGAATGGGGTGAGGAGTCTTGAGGTAGCCGCGTTTCTGTCAATGCTCCTCAAATAATGTCGAAGCTGTAGGTAAGTCCACTGCGGGATAGTTTTTTCCGGTGAGGTGGTTTGCAGGGCGGTACGATCTAGCAGTGTACCGTCTTTGTAAAAGTTGTGTGCCCTTACGGACAGATGGGGCCATCTGTCAAGAAGGAATTATGTAGACATGCCCGGTGGGAATGCCGGATTAAGTCTAAGGGGTGTGAAAGGGCCTGGTATGGTGGAAATATTATGTTGTTTATTCGCTCGGGCAAAGCTTTTGAGGGTCGGGTGGATTAGCGGGTGTGCCCTCAGTGAGGGGGGTATATGGGTTGACAGTAGCCAGGGAGCACTCTGTATAGGGATATCTGAGAAGGGATTTTCAATGGAGACCCAGTCTTTACTATCATGGTGTACATTCCAGTCGACAATGCGAGTTAGGTGGCATGCATGGTAGTAGGCTTCAATGTCCAGTAGGCCTATGCCACCTTTGGATTTGGGTTTTATTAGCTGTGAGTACCTAATTCTCGGATGCTTATGCATCCATAGGAACTGGGTGAATTGTTGCCGAATGTGGCGAAAAAAAGTCTGAGGGAGGTCGATGGGCACGGTTTGCAGCAAGTAGAGGAAGCGGGGGAGCACGTTCATCTTGATTATAGCAGCTCTTCCGAGCCAGGAGAAATGGGGTTTCTCCCAGTTTTTCAAGTCCGTCATGATAGCTTTAACCACTTTAAGACCGATCCTCTTTTTGGAGTTTGGAGGTTATCAGTTAAAAACTGTTCTTTTTTGCTATAAAATTACTTAGAACCCCCAAACATTATATTTTTTTTTCTAAGACCCTAGAGAATAAAATGGCGGCCATTGCAAAACTTTATGTCACACCGTATTTGCGCAGCGGTCTTAAAAGCGCGATTTTTTTAAAAAAATTCAGTTTTTTGAGTTAAAAAATAAGACAACAGTAAAGTTAGGTCAATTTTTTTCCATATTGTGAAAGATAATGTTACGCCGAGTAAAATGATACCCAACATGTCATGCTTCAAAATTGCGTCCGCTCGCGTAATGGCGACAAACTTTGCAACATAAAAATCTCCATTGGCGACGTTTAAAAAATTCTACAGGTTAGCATTTTTGCGTTACAGAGGAGGTCTAGGGCTAGAATTATTGCTCTCGCTCTAACGATCGCGGCGATACCTCACATGTGTGGTTTGCACACCGTTTTCATATGTGGGCGGGACTTACGTATGCGTTCGCTTCTGCGCCCGAGCTCGCAAGGACGGTGCGCTTTAAATTTTTAAATTTTTTTTTATTATGTATTTTACTTTTTAAGTTTTATTTTTACAACTTTCTTTTTTAAAAAAAAAAATTTGATCACTTTTTTTCCTATTACAAGAAATGTAAACATTCCTTGTAATAGAAAAAAGCATGCCAGGACCTCCAAAATATGAGATCTGGGGTCAAAAAGACCTCAGATCTCATATTTACACTAAAATACATTAAAAAAAAAAATGTCCCCTTTAAGAGCATTGGGCGGAAGCTACTTGTGACGTAGCTTCTGCCCAGCCATATTATGGAGCCGGGTGAACGGCTTCAGCCGCTCACTCGGCTCACGGACACTGGGGAGGACCCGATCTTCTCCGCCGCTGCCGGCGGGTCCGGTAAGCGGCTGAGATGACCGGAAAGCGGCGGGAGGGGGGGCACCTCTCCCGCCGCTGATAAAAGTGATCTCGCGGCGAATCTGCTGCTAAGACCACTTTTATCTGACACAGAATCGCCTGCTGAAAAAATAGATACCGGGGTTATGGTAGCTATCTGCTACCATAACAACAGTATTCCACTTCAAAGTACTGCCGTCAAACGACGTACGGCGGTCCGGAAGTGGTTAAGCAGGGATAGGAAATTTTTACTGTATAGCTAGGTTATGTTGGTGGGTAAGAATATCCCTAAATACTTTATCGCGTCCTCTTTCCATCGAAAGGGGAAGTTTTCCTGACACTGGCTGGCTACCTCTCTAGGTAGGGAAATGTTAAGCGCAAACGATTTAGCGAGGTTTATCTTAAAGTTTGAGAGCTGCTGGAACCTCTGAAGCTCCTCTAGTAAGTTCGGGATTGATGTGTGCGGTTCCCTCAAGAAGAGGAGATCATCCGTGATAACCGCCACCTTGTATGTTCTGTTCGCTATTGATACTCCCTGTATGTCGTTATTGGCTCTGAGGCAGCGGAGAAGTGGTTCCAAAGTCAGCACGAAAAGTAAGGGGGACAGTGGGCAGCCCTGTCTCATCCCATTGCTGATGGAGAAGGCATCTGACAGGTGGCCGCTAACCCTCACCCGATCAGTGGGCAATGTGTAAAGGGACATGATGTAGTTAAACATTGTGTTTTGGAGTCCGATGTGTCGTAGCACAGCTCCCATGTAGCCCAGGCCAACCTATCAAACACCTTCTCCGCATCCAGGGAGAAGACCTTGGCAATCATGTGAGAGCATCCAGTGTTGAATGTTGAGGGCCTTTGTGGTGTTGTCCCTGGCTTCCCTACCAGGGATGAATCTGACTTGGTCGTTGTTTATTAGGTTGGTCATGAAGTGGAAAAGGCGATTCGCCAGAATTTTTCACAAAAATGTTTATGTCCACGTTCAGCAGGGAAATGGGCTAGTAATTATAGACTATAGTATCATCTGTACCATCTTTCGGGATAACCGTGATGTGGGCTTCGAGAAGTCTGTTGAAGGGTAGTGTGGAGGTGGGGATGGAATTAAATGCTTTAAGAAATGGACCAGTTAAGATGTCTGTAAATGTCTTATAGTATACTGAAGTTAAGCCACCTGGGCCGGGGCTCTTGCCCACTTTGAGCTGTTTTATAGCTTGTTGAAGTCCAGTATCGGATATGGGTCGTTCCAGGGTGTGTGCCTCGTCCTGGGGGATGGGGGTCAGACTGTACTTTCGAAGGAAGTCTTTGATAAGGGATATCCGCTTAGTGGTTCGATCTCCGTCTGGCGTTTGTGTGGAGAGGTTATACAATGTGGTGTAGTATGACTCAAATTGAGCTGCTATGTCTGTGTTTGACCTTTTTGCGTTGCCCTGGGGGTCTCTGATCATATGGATGGTGTGAGCGGCTTTAGACTTTTGGAGGGCCCTGGCCAGGAATTTTCCACTTTTATTACCGAATTCATAATAGAGTTTATGTTGTAAAATGAATTTCCTCCTGGTTTTACGATTCAATTCCTCTCTTAAGAGTTCTCTAGTTTGCGTGAGTTCTTGATAGTCTCGTTCAGCCTGCGAGCGTTTGTGGGCACGTTCGAGGGATCTAATTTTTTGGGTTAGATCGGCCAGGGTTTGGAAATTAATTTTTTTCTTTTTGGCGTTGAGCGTTAAGAAGTGCCCTCTAATGACACACTTATGGGCTTCCCATTGCGTTATGTGGGATGTGTCCGGGGTGTCATTGCCTGTGAAGAAGTATCCTATGCAGTCCTTGATGAAGGTGACATCCTGTTTGTCTCTAAGTAGGGAGGGGTCGAGACGCCAGATCTTGGTGATAGTGTGTCTGTCTGGTAGCGTCAGGGTCATGGATATGGGATTGTGATCTGAGAGGATCATTGGTTCAATCGTTGCTTGGGATAGAAGTGGCAGGTCTGTCTGGGAAACAAATAGGTAGTCAATCCTGGAGTATCTATTGTGGGGGGCCGAGTAGAAGGTATAGTCCTTGTCGGTTGGATGTAAGGTACGCCATGAGTCATGCAGAAGGAGTCCGCGGAGGAACATCTTAATCCAACTGAGTGTTTTGTAAGAGGGATGAGGTGTTAGAAGACGTGTCAAGAATTGGGCAGAGAGGTATGTTGAAGTCACCTCCCAAGATGGTCAGGCCTGTTCGGAATCCCGCCAATAAGTGTTTTACGTTTTGGAAAAATGGTGCTTGTGACGAATTGGGGCTGTAAATATTTGCCAATGGGACAGGTCTGTTATCAATCTGACCTTTGAGGAAAATATACCTCCCTTCCTCATCCAATAAGGAGTCTGATAATTTCCATTTTAGGTGTTTGCAGATCAGTATTGAAAACCCCCTGTTAGAGAAGGAACTTTCTAAGCAGTGGATTCTGGCTATTTCCGCTGTGGTGCGCACGCTTGTGCTCGTTCGCGTGCGCGCACGTGCCGGAAACTGCGCCTAACGGTGCCATTTAAGCCCTGTGATCCCAGCAACAAGTGCTGCTCGTTCTACAGCGTCTGTGACCTGTGAGCCCCAGCTCCTACTATCTGTTCCTGTGTTTGTTCTGCTTCCTGTTGAACTGGCTTGTCCTGACCTGCTGTTCCACTGCCTGCACCGACCCAGGCTATCCCCGACCATCCGATTGTCTGCTCCCTTGTACTTCTGCTGCCTGCCCATTGACAAACCTTGCTTGAACTTGACTACCCGTTTGCCTGATCCTTTTTTACCATTCTGCCTGCCTGTTGCCGACCCAGCCTGCACAACCACCCTTCTAACCTGCACGTCCATCTGGAGCATCACAACATCATCAGTGACCATGCAGCCCTCGTGCCATCCCGCACTCTTGGACCTCTGTCCACTCTACCAGGGGTCCTTGAATCGGGTGTGCAAGAGCCGTTGTTCTCTGCACAAGACAGACTCCACCACCAGGTTCGTGACAGAAACGAGCAGCCATGACTGAGTCTGCGCAGGGAACCCGCTCCGCCATGGACGACTTGTGCACACACCTTGCGGGCCTTACCCAAGCCATCAAAAACCTGCAAGAGGGATACACCCGATTGGAAGAGCGTGTACAGGAGCTCTCCGCCGCTCCGGCCTCCGGTGCTACAGCATCCTGTACCATTGTGCCCTGCCCTCAGAACCTAAGGTCCCGCTGCCGGATAAGTTCTCCGGGGACCGGCGCAAGTTTCGGGTCTTCCGGAGTGCATGTGACTTGTATCTGGGACTGCAGCAACGCACATTCTCTTTGGAGAGCACCAAGGTAGGATTCATTATTTCCCTGCTGCAGGGCGAACCCCAGGCCTGGGCCCTCAGACTGTGGGAGCAGAGTGCCTCTGAAGTCGCCGCCGCTGCAACCTTCTTACAGGCCATGGCGCAGTTGTATGAAGACCCCCACTTGGCTGCCACTGCGGAGGCTACTCTGCACAACCTTCAGCAGGCCGCCGCCCAGTGGAGGACTATGCCGCTGAATTTCGGCGCTGGAGCACGGATACAGCCTGGGGCAGCGCGGCTCTCCTGTTTCAGTTCCACATGGGACTTTCGGAACCCCTGAAGGATGAGCTGGCGCGAGTGGGGATCCCTAAGACCTTGGAGGAGCTGATCACCCTGGCCATCTCCATCGATCGGCGGCTCAGAGAGCGCCATGCCGAAAGGTCTTCTGGGCAGTTACGCCCTACCTGGATGCTTCCTCGGGTTCCCAGCTACCCAACTCCGCCTGCCTTCCACCCGACATCCTCCTCCTCCTCTCTGCAGGACACTTCCGAGCCCATGCAGATTGGGTTGCTTCGGCCTTCCCTCAGCACCGAGGAAAGACAACGCTGGTTCCAGCTGAACCTCTGCCTCTGCTGCATTGAGCCCAGTCACATGGTCCGGGCGTGCCCCGCTAAGCGCGGTAAGTGCTTGACCACCGTCTCTAATGACCAGTCTAAGTCTCCAAGTTTTCCTGCTCACCTCACCATTCTCCTCTCTTTACAGCTTCTCGAAGGGATTATCACGGTTCCAGCAATCCTTGATTCAGGGGCGTGCAGCTGTTTCATTGACCTAGACTTTGCTGCACAGCACCATATTCCCCTGCAACCCAAGAAACACAAGTTGGTGATCCGTTTGGCCGATGGGTCGCATATTAAGTCCGGGACTGTTACTCACGAGACGGCCCCTCTCCCTTCCATCACTCTGGATGGTCACGAAGAACATCTGCGGCTGGATGCCATTGCATCTTCTCTTTGTCCCATCATCTTGGGACTGCCCTGGTTCCAGGCATATAACCCTAGTATAGGCATATAACCCTAGTATAGACTGGACCACCGGTGCTTCTCTTTGTCCCATCATCTTGGGACTGCCCTGGTTCCAGGCATATAACCCTAGTATAGAATGGACCACCGGAACCGTCCGCTTCCAGTCGCCCTATTGCCGCCAGCATTGCCTGAACCCCAGAGGTGGAACTGTTCCCTCACTCCTCAGCCTGGATTCTGAAACAGAACCCGACATTCGGACTCTCCTTCCTCCGGCTTATCACTCATTCCTGGACGTTTTTAGCAAGAAGGGGGCTGATAAACTCCCGCCGCATAGGCCCTACGAATGCCCCATCAAATTATTGCCCGGGGCAGAAGTGCCTTTTGGGAGGATTTAGCCCCTCTCCGAGGCTGAACTAGCGGCCCTCAAGTCTTACCTGGACGAAAACACCAAGAAGGGGTTCATCCGACAATCTACATCTCCGGCTGGAGCCGGTATCTTCTTTGTGGAGAAGAAGGACCACTCGCTCCGGCCGTGCATAGACTACAGGGAGCTTAACCGGGTGACTATTAAAAATCGGTACCCTCTGCCCTTAGTTCCAGAACTTTTCCAGTGGCTGGGGGGGGCAACCATCTTTACTAAGCTTGATCTACGGTAAGGCATATAACCTCATTCGTATCAGGGAAGGAGGCGAATGGAAGACAGCATTCCGCACCCGTTTTGGGCACTATGAATATTTGGTGATGCCCTTCGGCCTATGCAATGTCCCAGCGACATTCCAACACTTCGTCAATGACGTGTTCCGAGATTTCCTGGACCTTTTTGTAATTATATATTTGGATGACATCCTGATCTTCTCTGCTTCCTTGGAAGAACATCGCAGGCATGTCACTAAGGTTCTGGGGCGGCTACGGCAGCATGGCTTGTACCCCAAAGCGGAGAAGTACTCTTTTGAACAGCCTAGCATGCACTTCCTACTGCTGATCATCTCCACAACGGGCATTCATATGGATCCCCAAAAAGTCTCCACTATCCTGGAGTGGCCCGCACCAGCAGACAGAAAAGGGGTTCAAAGATTTGTGGGCTTCGCAAATTTTTATAGGAAGTTCATAAAAGGATTCTCTGCCATCGTGGAACCTATCACACAACTGACCAAGCAGAACACCCGATACTATTGGTCTCCTGAGGCTCAAGCCGCCTTTCAGAGACTCAAGTCCCTTTTCACCTCCGCTCCCATTCTAAAGCACCCGGACCCAGCCTTACCATACGTCCTTGAGGTGGAGGCTTCAGAAATGGCAGTAGGGGCTATCCTATCTCAGCGCCAAGGTATCAAGGCCCTGCTCCACCTAGTAGCCTTCTTCCAGGAAGTTAATCGCACCGGAGCGGAGCTATGATGTGGGAGATAGGGAACTACTGGCTATCAAGTCGGCTCTAGAGGAGTGGCGGTACTTGCTGGAAGGGGCTTCTCATTCTATCCTCATCTTCACGGATCACAAGAACCTGGAGTACCTCCGAACAGCGAAGAGGCTGAGACCTCGGCAGGCCCGCTGGGCACTTTTTTTCTCCAGGTTCCACTTCCATTTAACCTATCGCCCAGGATCAAAAAATAGCAAGCCCGATGCCCTTTCTCGAATGTTCTCGGAGCGAGGAAATACTGCCCCACCTGACACCATACTCCCGGCACGGAACTTCCTCCTGTCCGATGAGGACATCCTCTCTCAAAATCGTCTGGTCCCGGCCAGCTCCGCTGTTGACAGGGACACCCGACTGACCGTCAGAGATGGTCTATGGTGGGTTGGGCGGAAAATGTTCATCCCGGCAAGTCTGCGCCTCAGGATCTTGGGTCTGTGCCATAACCATAAATTGGCTGGACATTTCGGTTCTCGAAAGACCGCTGAGCTCATCTCACGGTCATTCTGGTGGCCGAACATCAGTGAGGACTGTAGGAAATATGTTGGTGCCTGTCCCGTCTGTGCCAGGAATAAAACGTACAAAGCCAAGGCCTGGGGTCTCCTAAACCCTCTTCCCGTACCTGAGCGCCAGTGGTCGCAACTGGCGATGGATCCTATTGTGGAACTACCCCCGTCTGAAGGCTTTACTACCATCTTCGTAGTAGTGGACCGAATGACGAAAATGGCGCACTTCATTCCCATGAAGGGGACCCCCTCAGCGGCCAAAACGGCCAATACATTCATAAAAGAGATCGTCCGGCTTTATGGAGTGCCCAGTAATATCGTATCTGACCGGGGGGTCCAATTCACGTCCAGGTTTTGGAGAGCTCTGTGTGCAGGACTGTAGATAGAGCTCGCATTTTCATCTGCCTACCACCCTCAGACAAACGGCCAGACTGAGAGAATGAATCAGACTCTTGAGCAATACTTGCGGTGCTTTTCATCGTTCTCTCAGAATGATTGGGTTGCACTGCTGCCGGTGGCCGAATTTGCTTACAACAACACCATTCACTCGGCCACCCAGCAGTTCCCATAATGGGCCAACTACGGATTTCACCCCACATTTCTACCTGACCTAAATCCGGAAAGTACCGTCCCAGCAGCACAGGATATTACCAGCTTCCTCCAATCTAACTGTAAACTTTTACAGGAGACTCTATCCAGGTCTCGGGAGCTAAACAAGGAGGCCTATGATAAGAGGAAGCGGAGGGAGCTGGAGTCCCAACCAGGCGACCGTGTCTGGCTATCTACCAGAAACCTGAAGCTAGCCTGCCCCTCAAAGAAGTTGGGTCCAAGATTTCTGGGGCCATTCCCAGTTAAGAGAAAGATTAACCTGGTGGCATTTGAACTAGACCTCCCTCCGTCCCTGCGGATCCACCCGGTTTTTCACGTGTCACTGTTGAAACCCATGGTTCACGACTCTTTCTCGGGTCGGAAGGTAGGCCCACCGGACCCAATCTTGGTTAACGGAGAGGAGGAGTTCGAGGTGAACTGTCGCCGGAGAGCTGGGGGGACCCAGTATTTGATCAATGGAAGGGGTTTGGCCCGAAAGAGAACTCCTGGGAACCTGAGAGGAACATCCACGCCCCCGGACTGATCCAGGCCTTCAAAAGAAACCGCAAGGATGGCGGTACCCGGTAAGGCATCCGGAGGCTGCCCCTTGGGGGGGGCAATGTTAGAGAAGGAACTTTCTAACCAGTGTATTCTGGCTATTTCCACAGTGGTGCGTATGCTTGTGCGCGTTCGCGCGCGACCGTCAAATGGTGCTATTTAAGCCCTGTGATCCCAGAAACAAGTGCTGCTCGTTCTACAGCGTCTGTGACCTGTGAGCCCCAGCTCCTACTATCTATTCCTGTGTTTGTTCTGCTTCCTGTTGACCCGGCTTGTCCTGACCTCCTGTTCCGCTGCCTGCACTGACCCCGGCTATCCACGACCATCCGATTGTCTGCTCCCTTGTACTTCTGCTGCCCGCCCGTTGACGAACCTTGCTTGAACTTGACTACCCGTTTGCCTGATCCTTTTGTACCGTTCTGCCTGCCTGTTGCCGACCCAGCCTGCACGACCACCCTTCTAACCTGCACGTCCATCTGGAGCATCACAACATCATCAGTGACCATCCAGCCCTCGTGCCATCCCGCACTCTTGGACCTCTGTCCACTCTACCAGGGGTCCTTGAATCGGGTGCGCAAGAGCGGTTGTTCCCTGCACAAGACAGACTCCACCACCAGGTTCGTGACACCCCCTTTGTCTTGGCTTGGGGGTTAGTTGTGTGGAAATGTATGGGGAAGTGTCGGTCTGCGAGTTTAGGAGTTTGGTCTTTTCGGAAGTGAGTCTCCTGCAGGAAGACTATGTCTGCCTTGAGTTTGCGCATTAATTATAGTACCTGGCTGCGTTTTTCTGGGGTGTTAAGCCCCTTCGTGTTAAGTGAAACCACCTTGAGTTTTGAAGTAATCTGGCGATTTTCTGTAGTAGCCATTTGTTATATGCAGCATGTTTATGGAACAGTTCCCGAGTGATCGCTATTGGCGGCGGGCTAAAAGAAATTGAGTACACCTCCTGGGTGGATCGCACTAAGCGTATTGTTGACGTGGGGGTACTCGACAGAGACCAAGAGGCGAAGGAAAGGAAATTGGGGAGTGCAGGGGGGGGGAGGTGGGGGGGAGGATAAGGGAAAAGGTTCTGAGGAGTATTGTGCGTCCCTGAGAGGAGGCTGAGAGGTAGAACGGGAATTTCCATCTGTACAGTATATTTTTTGATCGTAGGAGGTCCAGCAGAGGGCGTAGATCTCTCCTGCGCTGTAAGGTGATGGGGGAGAGATCTTGAAAAATCTTGATCTCAGTGCCCTGATAGAGCAGATTTTGGTGATCCCTTGCCCCTCTTAAGATTTCTTCTTTATTTTAAAGTTCACAAGGCAGCATATCACATCTCTAGGTGGATCTGCGTCCCTGCCCCTTGGCTTTAGAGCTCTGTGTAGCCTCTCATAGTCAATGGGGTTTTCAGGGGGTCTGCCCAAGAGCTCGTTAAAGATGGCGACCGTAGCTTGTGGTAGGCGGGTATGATCTACAGTTTCTGGGATACCTCTCACCCTTAGGTTGTGATGGCGCCCCCTGTTGTCCAGGTCTTCCAGGTGCCTCTGTAGGTCCCTTAGCTGGGTGTCGTGGGATAGGGAGGAAGCCTGGAGACAGCATATGGCAGAGGCCTGATGTTCAGCAATCTCCTCTATGTCATCCGTGCGGTTAGCTACCGCCTGGATGTCCCTTCGGATGCCCGGTATGGCTGCTGCCAGGGACGCTTTTATGTCATCTGCCACCTTTCTCAGATCTTGTAGATAGAGGGGCTGTGCTGCCGAGGTGTCGTGTTGAGACATGCTGCGGCCGGACGGGCTCAGGCTGGAGGAGTGGGCGGGAGCTGCGGAGACCCTGAATGAAGCCGTTGCCTCGCATGATTGCGAGCGGAACATTTCCAGGATACTATACCCGGTCTGCAGATCTATGTCCCTGGGGGAGCGGGAGTGCGGGGGTGTCCCGTTCATTTTCCTCAACTTCACTGTAGACATCAGGCTCTTTAGGGTGCTTTGGTCATCAGGCGGCCATCCTCGCTCGGAGCCAAGCCATGCCCCCCAGAATTATTATTTTTTAACCACTTCAGCCCCGGAAGGATTTCCCATGTTAGGACCAGAGCACTTTTTTCAATTTGCATTGCGCTGCTTTAATTGACAATTGCGCGGTCATGCAATGCTGAGCCCAAACAAGATTTGCATCCCACAAATGGAGCTTTCTTTTGGTGGTATTTGTTCACCACTGCGCTTTTTATTTTTTGCGATATAAACAAAAGAAGAATGAAAATTTTGAAAAAAATTATATTTTCTACTTTTTGTTATTAGAAAAATACAATAAACTAAATTTTAGTCATAAATTTTTGCCAAAATGCATTTAGCCACATGTCTCGGGTAAATAAAAAAGTAAATTACCGTATACATATTGGTTTGCGCAAAAGTTATAGCGTCTACAAACTAGGGTACATTTTCTGGAATTTACGCAGCTTTTATTTTATGACTGCCTATCTTATTTCCTGAGGTGCTATAATGGAAGGGCAGTACAAACCCCCCCAAATGACCCCATTTTGAAAGTAGACACCCCAAGGAATTAGCTGAAAGGCATGTTGAGCCCATTGAATATTACATTTTTTTGTCACAAGTGATTGAAAAATGACAAAAAAAAATGACACGAAGTTGTCACTGAAATGATATATTGCTCACACATGCCATGGGTATATGTGGAATTACACCCCAAAATACATTATGCTGCTTATCCTGAGTATGGAGATACCCCATGTGTGAGACTTTTTGGGAGCCTATCCGCATACGGGACCCTGAAAACCAATCACCTCCTTCAGGATTTCTAAGGGCAAAAATGTATGCCTTCACCCCACACTACCTATCTCAGTTGCGGAGGCCATGAAATGCCCAGATAGCAACCCCCCCAAATGACTCCATTTTGGAAAGTAGACACCCCAAGCTATTTGCTGAGAGGCATGTTGAGTCCATGGAATATTTTACATTTTGCCACAAGTTTTTGGGAAATGACAATTTTTTTTTCCACAAAGTTGTCACTAAATGATATGTTGCTCGAACATGCCATGGGTATATGTGAAATTAAACCCCAAAATACATTCTGCTGCTTCTTCTGAATACAGAGATACCACATGAGTGATATTTTTAGGCGGTCTAGCCGCATACAGGACCCTGAAAACCAATCACCGCCTTCATGCTTTCTAAGGCCATGGAGCAGCGCTGGACCAAATAAAGATTAATAAAACACAGTAACATATAAAAAACATTCCTGCTAACAAGAAAAAATTATAAAACATTACAGGAAAAAATGATAAAAACATTACATGCCTGCAAAAAAAACATGATAAAAAAAAGTAACAAAACATTACAGGTATGCATAAAAAATAATAGAGAGAGCAATAGAAAGAGAATAGAGAGAAAATAGAGATAGAAAAACAAGAAATGTACAACTGTTTTTGGCTTTTATTATTTTATATTTTTTATAACCTTTTTTATTTTATACTTGTTTTTTTGGTACTCTTTTTTTTTTTTTTAACAGTAGTTCCAGGTTGGGGTCTCTCAAAATGCCGTGACATCTTGGAGACCCTGTGATAGTGTGCCCTATTCCTGTGTAGTGCTGTTCCCTACGCTAATACTCAACTAGTGTATGGTAGCGCTCAAAACAGTCACTGATGCAGAGACCAGGCTGGTCAAAACAGTAGCGGCAATAAAAACGGGTGTCACGCCTGTAACCGCGTCGTCGGCAGACACGACATCTTTTTTGTTGGGCTCGGTTGGTTGGGGTACCAGGGATGGCATGTGGAAAATGCTTTCCATGTAGCGAGCTCACTGCATTTGGATTGGAAACATGGGGTGCAGAGCCAAATGGATACAAAAGGACTCTGACGATTTCTTCCTGGAATTGAAGGAGAGAGCCAGTCTGTCCTGATGCTTTGTATAGCACATAAGCATTCAGCATAGCCAATTGGAATAAGTAAACAGACACTTTTTGTACCAGCGTCTGGTCTTAGGGGCAATTAAGTACGGCACCAATAACTGGTCATTGAGGTCCACCCCTTCTATATTTTGGTTATATTCGTGGACACAGAGGGGTTTCTCCACAACACCAGTCACCGTTGTAATTTGGACAGCCGTGTCTGCGTGAAGGGAGGAAAGAACAAAAACATTCTTTGTATCCCTCGACTTCACCGCAAGCAAATTACTACTTCTCAAGCAGGCTCTCTCTCCCCGACTTAGTCGGTATTCTACCAGCCGCTGGGGGAAGCCCTGGCGATTAGATCGCATGGTGTCACATGCGCTAATTTGGTGATCAAACAAGTGGCTAAAAAGTGGCACGCTTGTGTAGTAATTGTGCATGTACAAATGGTACCCCTTTCCAAATAAGGGTGACACCAAGCTCCACACAATTTTGCCAGCACTCTCTATGTAGTCTGGGCATCCTTCCAACTCCATGTGACTATCTTTGCCCTCATAAACCATAAAGCTACATGTATAGCCTGTGGCCCTGTCACAGAGCTTATATAACTTGACCCCGTATCTGGCACGCTTGCTGGGAAGAAACTGTTTGAAAGCAAGGCGGCCAGAAAATTTAATCAGGGACTCGTCCACACACACAACTTGGTTGGGAATAAAAAGTGCTGTGAACTGATGGTAGTTATGAGGGGCCGAATTTTGTGGAGTCGATCATATCCAGGGTCACCCCGTGGATGACAGAGTTCATTGTCCTTGAAGTGCATAAACTGCAGGATCTGCTCGTATTGTGTCCTGGCCATGCAAACAGAAAACACGGACATGTGGTGAATTGGGTCAGTGGACCAATATAACCACAATTCAGGTTCTTTATGTATGCCCATGAGGAGGATAAGGCCCAGAAAGGTCTTAAATTCTGGAACCGTAATTGGTTTCCAGTCTCAGGCAAGTGACAAATGGGGATTAGCGGCGATGAATTGACCAGCATATAAATTGCTTTGGTCCACAATAGATCTATAGAGATCTTCGGTGAAAAACAGAATAAAAATCAATGGCCCTAAAGTCAACTATTTTCACCTGAATTCCAGGTTGGCCATTGAATGGGGGAAGTACGGGCACTGCATCAGTGGTGGGGTTGCCAATCAGGGTTTTCATGTAGTTTTGCCTTCGAGGCTGCGTGACTACTTGTGCTAGCCACACCAGCTTGAACTGCACTTATGGGACTAGCCATGTCACCAAGTGTTACTGCAGTGCTGGTTTGTCTATGACCAGGACGTACTAGGCCGCTGGTGCTTGGCAGGTCACCAGAAGGAGTAGCGGCACTAGAACTGGCTCTCTGCTCCATACGAGAACCCTGCGGTTCTTGCACCTCAGCGACAGCAGAACTGGATCTGGTACGCCTGACCTTAGCAGGGACCACAAACTCTGTCATCAGAGCTATCTGACAGGGTGCCGCTGCTGTCTACTGGTTTGTATACTGAGCCTGATTCAGACAATGGAGCTTCCCCATCGCAAAAAAGCGCACCTGGTTGTCAGAGCCTGTTTCAAGTCGCTACCAAAATCACTGTCAGATTTCACAGGGATTGGTTGTGATCTCTGCGAACTCTGCAGATATGTGTGATGTGTTTTGCAAGTGTCAGCGATCTATTGATCCTGCACTTGGGTGGGCTGGGCTGGGAGGAGGGGCTAAGCACAGGTGCTAGCAGGTATCTGGGCTGATCCTGCTAACGCTGAGTTTTTTAGAACACTAATCTAGTGGGGACGCTAGTATAGATCTGATCAGATCAGATATTGATCTGATCAGATACTGCAATAGTATCTAACACCTATCTAATGTGTGTGTGTGTGTGTGTGGACCCTACGCACGCTAAAACCTAACTGAGGTCACCGCCAGGCAATCGGGTTAAAACCTGTAAAAGGTATATATATATATATACGTCCGGTAACCTGATGGGAAAAAAAAGCTAACTATCTAGCGAGCGTCACCTGTGACACTTATACAGTGATCACAGGTGACAGGGAGCAATAAAGGGGTGAAAAACTTTATTGGGGGGTAAGGGAAGGTATTTATACCTACCTAGGCCTACTACTACCTACCCTAACACTGATTAGTGTCACAAGTGACACAAGTACAGCGATCAGTGAACGATCTGATCGCTGCACTCAATGACACAGTGACAGGGGGTGACAGGAGTGAAGGGGTTAACGGGGGGCGATCAGGGGGGTGGAAAGTGTGCCTATGTGTACTGTGTCAGTGTACTGTTGGTGCAACTCACTTTTCTGATGCCCTCTCTCGATCGGAAAAGGAAGGAGAGAGGGAGAGTGACATCACTTCCCCTATCTGTGTTTACATTCCACAGACAGGGGAGGCATTCCATTCGCCAGGACCAATCAGCAGGTATAGACCAAAAATCATTGGTCTATTCCTGCAGATTGAATGGTCCTCTTGCGAATCGGACCACCGTGCCCGCTTTATTGCTATAATGTGAACCTTGGCTCAGTGGTTAAACCAATCTTGTATGGTAAGGTATATCCTGGCACAATAGATATCCTGGTACTGCTTTCACAGCTATTCGCATCCTTGTTTAATTCGTACAAAGAAGCATATTTGTATTCCACACATAATGGGTTTCATCTTGATGGTAGGATTTTTGCTAACATACTTCCAATGCCCAGTTTTACTTCAATTTCATTTTAACTAACAGTTATTCACTTTGTACAATTTTCACATCTTTCGTATTGTCAGTAAATGTAATAGTCAATAGTAAATATTTATTGTTTTGCTGGGTTACATTTGACTTTGATGTATTTAATTTTGTTGACACTTACAGGCAAGTAAACAGAAAGATCCGACCATAAAGAAAATTGAAAATTTAGAGCAAACTAACACTCAGTTAAGGCAAGTATATATGTAGTTGGACTTGCAGTTGTGTCAGATATTTTCTTAGCGTCACCCGCAAACAATTAGCAACATAAAACATGCCATGTAATGCCATTGGACTCATTTTTCTTACAATGTCAACCCCATAGTACTTCTTGTATTGCTGAGATTTCTGCCAGTAATTGGTTCCTGTCAACAGAGTGGTAATGCAGGCACTGGCCTCTGTAAGGGAATTAATGAAAGACATGCTTTGTGCACTCAGTAATGCCACTACATTATCTGTAAATGTCATTGATTGGGAGTGTTGGTGAGATGACTGCACTGTTCTACTGGAACTCAAGAGGGCTTTTTTCACATTGTGGCATAACATGACTGGGCATCAGAAATATGAATATACAGTGAGGGAAAAAATATTTGATCCCTTGCTGATTTTGTACATTTGCCCACTGACAGAAATGATCAGTCTATAATTTTAATGGTAGGTTTATTTTAACAGTGAGAGACAGAATAACAACAAAAAATCCAGAAAAACGCATTTCAAAAAAGTTATAAATTGATTTGCATTTTAATGGGTGAAATAAGTATTTGGCCCCTTTGCAAAACATGACTTAGTACTTGGTGTCAAAACCTTTGTTGGTAATCACAGAGGTCAGAGGTTTCTTGTAGTTGGCCACCAGGTTTGCACACATCTCAGGAGGGATTTTGTCCCACTCCTCTGCATATCCTGACCAAGTCATTATGGTTTTGAGGCCGATGTTTGGTAACTCAAACCTTCAGCTCCCTCCACATATGAGATTAAGGTCTAGAGACTAGCTAGGCCACTCCAGGACCTTACTGTGCTTCTTCTTGAACCACTCCCTAGTTGCCTTGGCCATGTGTTTTGGGTCATTGGCATGCTGGAATAACCATCCACGGCCCATATTCAATGCCTGAGGGAAGGGGGTTCTCATCCAAGATTTGATGATACATGGCCCCGTCCATCGTCCTCTTAGCAGAAAACACCCCCAAAGCATAATGCTTCCACCTCCATGTTTGACAGTTGGGATGGTGTTCTTGGGGTCATAGGCAGCATTCCTCCTCCTCCAAACATGACGAGCTGAGTTGATATCATATAGCTTGACTTTGATTTCATCTGACCACAACACTTTCACCCAGTTCTCCTCTGAATCATTCAGATGTTCATTAGCAAACTTCAGACGGGCCTGAACATGTGCTTTCTTGAGCAGGGGAACCTTGCGAGCGCTTTAGGATTTCAGTCCTTCACGGTGTAGTGTGTTACCAATTGTTTTTTTGGTGACTATGGTCCCAGCTGCCTTGAGATTATTGACAAGATTCTCCCGTGTAGTTCTAGGCTGATTTCTCAACCTTCTCATGATCATTGAAACTCCAAAAGTGAGATGTTGCATGGAGCCTCAGACCGAGGGAGATTGACAATTATTTTGTGTTCCTTGCAAATAATCACACCAACTATTGTGACCCTCTCACCAAGCTGCTTGGTGATGGCCTTGTAGCCCATTCCAGCCTTGTGTAGGTCTACAATCTTGTCCCTGACATCCTTAGACAGCTCTTTGGTCTTGGCCATGGTGGAGAGAGTTGAATCTGATCGATTGCTTCTGTGGACAGGTGTCTTTTACACAGGTAACAATCCGAGATCAGAAGCACTCCCTTTAAGAGAGTGCTCCTATTCTCGGCTTGTTACCTGTAGAGAAGACACCTCGGAGCCAGAAATCTTGCTGATTGATAGGGAATCAAATACATATTTCACTCATTAAAATGCAAATCAATTTGTAACTTTTTTTTAAATGCGTTTTTCTGGATATTTTTGTTGTTATTCTGTCTCTCACTGTTAAAATAAACCTAACAATAAAATTATAGACTGATCATTCCTTTGTCAGTGGGCAAACAAACAAAATCAGCTGTGGATCAAATACTTTTTTCCCTCACTGTAGGTTTATTTGGTTGGCCATAGATCAACATTAATGTTAAATGTGCATCATATCTGTCTGTAGACCATTTGTTCACCTGTTTTTTTAAAGTGCAACAGCTCTTGTATGACAAACTAAAAGTACCAAATCCAGTTACTCTATGTGAAGCACAGAAAACCTTCCTTTACCTTCTTTGACTGAACCAAATCCTCCTTCATTTGAGTCTCAAATGTTCCCCTTCTTAGACACTGCTGCCTACAGTAGGTGGGTTTCAGCAACAGAGTTAGTGCTGTCAATCCAGATCCTTGTAAATCAGTAGTGACAATGCTAATAGCCACATCTCCTGTAACATTTTTTCATCTACTGTATTTCAAACAGACACAGCCTACAAGAGAGTGGCAATGCTTCTCTGAATCAGGAGCAGTGCAGCGTTGTTGTCATGCCATCACAGGAAGATCCTTTATTAGCAAGATGAACAGATATTTGTAGGACTTTGTAGGTCTAAGAGAAACTTTGTCTTCTCCTCCCCACTGAAACAAATATGTTTCAGTGGGGAGCAGAGGAGACACCAAACTTCTAATAGACCCCTGGTGTCTCATTTAAGAGAACCTGTCACAGTATAGTATACATGCTGTTACATAGGGAACTGTAGATCCCCTATGTGATAGTAATAACATTATAGGGAAAAAAGTGTAAAAACTGAAAGGTACACCCAAGCAATTAAACCCCCCCCCGATAATCGTAACAGTG
>BLSH010099778.1:27424-42691 GCA_018402905.1 Glandirana rugosa | reverse complement strand
CAGCTGTACGCTTGACTTTTCTCAGTTCACAGGCAGTTATTTTGCGCCTTGGTTTTTCCACACGCTTCTTGCGACCCTGTTGGCTATTTTGAATGAAACGCTTGATTGTTCGATGATCACGCTTCAGAAGCTTGGCAATTTTAAGAATGCTGCATCCCTCTGCAAGATATCTCACTATTTTTGACTTTTCGGAGCCTGTCAAGTCCTTCTTTTGACCCATTTTGCCAAAGGAAAGGAAGTTGCCTAATAATTATGCACACCTGATATAGGGTGTTGATGTCATTAAACCACACCCCTTCTCATTACTGAGATGCACATCACCTAATATGCTTAATTGGTAGTAGGCTTTCGAGCCTATACAGCTTGGAGTAAGACAACATGCATAAAGAGGATGATGTGGTCAAAATACTCATTTGCCTAATAATTCTGCACACAGTGTATAGTGCTCTAGAGGTGCGACCCACATATTGGAAGCCGCACTCGCATTCCAACTTGTAGACAACACCAACAGTGTCACAGGTTATCAGAGTTTTTATGTGATACTGTTTATGTGTGACAGATGATTGAAAGTCTTTACGTTTCTTCAGGTTGGACTTACAATTCTTATATGCTGCGTACCTCGCACAAGCATAAAAGCCGAATAGGAAAGAGAACAGCCTGTTTCCTGCATCCTTTGGTGGATTAATCACCCCCAGGGCTAGGGCATCACGGGGAGTGGGGGCCCTCCTATATACAAACATGGGGAAAGTAGGCAACACTGGGCCTAACACCCTATCAGATATAAGTATGGCCCAGTGTTTCCTAATGATTTTTTCAATTTTTTTATGTTGCGCACTGTAGTCAAGCACCATAAGGTACTCACTATTTTGTGCTCTTTCTGCACCATTAGCATTAGCAATAATTAGATCTCTATCTAAAGATTTGACCTTCTGAATTTAATTGTCAATGGTAGATTGGGAATAACCTTTTTGCAAAAATCTATCAGCAAGTATTTGTGACTGGGCCATATAGTCTTCTTCCAATGTGCAATTACGGTGGAGTCTGACAAACTGCCCCCTTGGGATGTTACAAAAACCACATTTGGTGATGGCAACTGATCACTGGAATATAAGCATTCCGATGAGTGGCTTTGGAATAATTTTTCGTATGAAAGCTGCCTTCTTTCTTAAAGATATCCAAATCCAAGAAGGTCATGCAATCTGAATTGATATTCCAGGTCAATTTAATATTTTTGTTGTTGTTATCCAACCTACGCATGAAGAGGTCTAGACAGGTCCGATCCCCCTCCCAAATGAGGATCAGGTTATCTATGTACCGCCTACATAAGATCAGTTGAGGCGGGTGATTGGCAAAAACCATCCCTTCCTCCCAGTGGGCCATAAAAAGATTGGCCACACTGGGAGCAAAGTGGGCCCCCATCGCCACGCCTCTCGTCTGAAGATAAAAGTGTTGATCAAACCAAAAGTATTTATTTAATAAACAAAACTCCAAGCATCTCAATAAAAATCTTTTATGTTCAATACATATACCAGCGCCAACCCAGATCGAAAGACAAATTCACATGACATGAATGTCCATAATAGTCCAGATATTGATGTGTTTACACAATTCTAATAAAAGTGACAAAGTGCATCAAAAGTGCTCTTCAGTGCTTCATACAAACTGTGCTCAATAGTGACAAAGTGACCAGTGACCCTCTTGTGCCCTCACTCACCAGAACAAATGGACCTGCTGCTTTTCAGTCAGCAGATCAAAGAAGCTGTAGTCTGGTGAGGGTATAGATCTTGATCAGGCAAAAAATCCAGAGGTGAGCCCCGCACACAATCAGCAAAGTCAAATGAATCCGGAATACTCAAAAAATAAAGAAAGATTCCATAGTGCAGGCAATGTACTGGAAAGTGTATTATTACAACCAAGCATTAGCTTGCATTTTAAAAATCTTTTATGTCTCCTAGATAAATCTGACCTGGCCAAGGCCCATTTTACAGACGCCATAACATCCTCATATCCAATGATCGCGTATAACGACCCAACGTCTCCAGTCACTAAAATGCTAGAAGGGGTACTGGATAATGTATTCAAAATTTGAATGACATGTTTCGTATCTTTTAAGTATGCTTCTGTCTGGGCAACGAGGGGCTGAAGGAAATAGTCTATATTTTGTCCTAATCGAGCTGAAACTGATTTGATACCATTTATAATGGGACGGTTAGGGGGTTGTTCAATACTTTTATGTATTTTTGGGAGAAAATACATGATGGGAGTCCTGCAAAAATGGGGGTCTATCTAAGTTGCCTCTTTATTGTTCAGGATACCTTTCGATTTCCCTCTCTCAGTCAAAAGGTGCAATTCCTCTTTATACTCAAACGTAGGGTTTCCCCTCAATAATTGATATATGTCCCTATCACTCAAGAGTCTTTGCATCTCTTCTTGATAGTAGCTTTTACTAAGTATGACCAGTCCTCCCCCCTTGTCCGCAGGGCGGATGACAATGTCCTTCCTCTTTTCAAGTGAAGCAATACCTCTTTTGATCTGTTGTGGGTCCAAGATCTTTTTGATCTTGCGGGATTCTAGATCTTTATTAACTAGATTGAAAACTTCCAGATGCTTATTGGCTACCCCCAGGGGGTTGAATACAGATTTATTCCTAAGTTTGGAATGTATCTCACCCAACGGGGCATAATTCCTCTGGACTGGGTTGGATAAGAAATATCTTTTTATATTTAGACCTCTCATACATTTCTGTACATTACTGTACGTTAGAAATTTACTCATGTTTCCAACCGGGGCAAACTTCAGGCCCTTATCAAGGACATGCATCTCATTGTCAGTTAGTTATGTCCCACTAAGGTTATATATACCTGTCCCTAACAGGGTCTTTGTCTTTTTGATCCATTTGCCCCCTCTGCATCCTCTCTTGTCTTTTCATTTACCTAGGTTTCTTGGACCATCCCATTTGGGCCCTGATTGTGGGTTCTGACCTCTCACATTTTCCTCCCACTGTGCACCCCGGCTGTAATGTCTGTCTCTGACTGAACCTGGGTAGGGGGGGCATTCCCTTCACCCTTCTCTCCAGTTGGGGGTGGAGGATGGGGGACCTCTCCAAGTAGGGTTACGTGGTGGAGGATCTTGTAAGGGAGCAAATCGATTCTGAGTTGGGACAAAATTCCCCTGATTGTAATGATCATTCCTTCCTTGGTAGTAATTACCATCATATTGAGGGAGAATTGTTTTTGGGGTAGCACCCTGTTGTGGAACCCTATAATGGGTATTGTGCGGTGGGTATGTATTCACTTTACCTTTTGTTCCCACTTTCTTATTTTTTCTTCCCCTTCATTGAGGGGTAGAAAAACCTTGGGATGACAGCTAATTAACGTCATTAAAAGATGGTCCATTATGTGCACCTTGTGCTACTGGCATAATTACTTCAGTTTCCATCGCCATGTCTCCAGAATCACTGGGTTTGATTTCACTGGTAGACTACCACTTATAAATTAGATCATTACCAAAGTCATTAAGATCCCTCAGGAATTTTTTTAGTTTTTTTATCCTGGGTCTCTTTATCCCATTTAGCTTGTTTAATTTATTAATTCATCTGATAATTTTTTTTTAAATCAGCATCGTCTTTATGGGGTTCTATGAGATCTTTAATTTGATTCTCCAATAATTTCATCTTACGTTGTTTCCTCAATAGTAAAAGATCAAGGAGTTCCAATTCCCTTTTAGTAAAAAAAATCTCCCCATTCTTTAAACGCTTCCTCATCCATCAGACCATCATTTGGTGGGATATCCCATCTCAAATGTCTAGGTATAGTTTTGGCGGTTATATATTGCTGAAATGAGACAATATCCCACCAAGCCTTGGTCTTTTTTTCAAATGCATTTCCCAATTTCTTAAACAGATACTTGAGATCTCCTGAGTTGTAATTGGAGATATCTCTCAAAAAAAACCTCAGTGAGCTTGACTTCTCTATTGTCAAAATACTGAAAGATCTCCATTATTTGCAAGCTAAATATGATAGAATTACATGGAACAATATAGCAAAAAGGAAATATATTTAAATCATTTTCACATTCCTCAAGTTTTATGTATAAAAGTTCAGGGTTATATTTGCACCTTCAAACTGTTTCACTAACGTTGAGCCTGGTAACATTCTCCTGTGGCTGTATCCTACGGCGCAGCGCTGGGAGAGTCCTCTCACTGCGACTGCGTGGTGCCTTTTGGATCACTGACTTTGTTGTAGGAACCGTTGCCATGCATCTTCTATATAACAGCAGATCTCCAGCGTGACGCCATCCCCCCAGCGCAACGTAACGTGTACGAGGAGAAGGAGTCACGCATGACGTCACCCGCAGCCATCTTAGAGGAATGTGCCTTGTTTACCCATGACTGCATGCTCACACTTGGATATAAGTGCTCAACATTGTAATTGCAAATTTTTAACTTTCTTTTGACAATACATTTTAAAAAGGAGAGCACTAGATCTTTAATTTTTTTCTTATATGTGGTTCGGTATCCCATGCCCTTCACTGGAGCCAGCTCTTTTTTAGGAGATTTGGATTTGGTAGTGATTAGATGTGTGATCCGTATGGGTCGGATCAGTAAGGTGAGAGGCTCATGTTGTCAGTGGTGCATGGGATTATCTCACTAGCGATGCACATTGAGTGACGTGTCTGCACCTACTTCACAGAGGGGATTGCTGCCTTGTGGACCACTTTTATATGGACTGTTGTTTCAATTATATATAGTGCTGCACTTTTTATTGTTTCATCTATGTTACATACAGTACATTGGCTGCACAACGAGAAGACTGAGAGACAGATTTTATGAACACCTGTATAGTGGAGGGAAAGAGGAAGAAATTGACTAATGTGGGACGACACTTTAAAGATCTACATGGGGGCAATTTATTAGCGATGGGAGTTCAAATCCTGGAAAAAGTAAATGTACCTAGAAGGGGTGGGGATATTTTCAAGCTTCTCTGTAAAAGAGAGGCATTTTGGATTTTTTATTTAACCACTTCAGCCCCGGAAGGATTTCACACTTTAGGACCAGAGCACTTTTTGTGATTCAGCACTGCGTCGTTTTAACTGACAATTGTGCGGTCATGCGACATTGTACCCAAACAAAATTTGTGTCCTTTTTTTCCCACAAATAGAGCTTTCTTTTGGTGGTATTTGATCCCCTTTGCATCATTTCTGATCATCACTATAAACAAAAGAAGAGCGACAATTTTGCAAAAAACCCCAAATTTCTTACTTTTTGCTAAAATACAAATCCAAAAATTATATATATAAAAAAAAAATTTTTTTTCATCGATTTTGGCCGATTTATATTCTTCCTCATATTTTTGGTAAAATAAAAACGCAATCGGCGTTTATTGATTGCTTTGCGCCAAAGTTGCTGCGTTTAAGGATGATGAGAATTAATTTCTGGGCTTTTTCATTTTTTACTAGTAATGGAGGCGACATTTCGGACCATTTTGACACTTTTTTGGGACCATTGGCATTTATACAGCGATCGGTGCTATAAAAATGCACTGATTACTGTGTAATTGCCATTGGCAGTGAAGTGGTTAACCTGCAGGGGGCGCTCTAAGGGTTAACTGTGTTCCGTGGGAGTGTTCTAACTGTGTGTGGGCTGGGCTGGCAGGGGGAAGGGAGTGATCACGGCTTCCATATTCAGGAAGCCTGTGATCACAGCCCTTCCCCCTCTGTCAGAACGGAGATCTGTGTTTACTTACACGGACCTCAGTTCATTCACTGCAGGGGGGCCATCGCGGGTAGCCGGCGGCGATCGAGTCTGCCCTACCCACTCCCTGGCCCCCCGAATCACAGTGAGTGCGCAAGCGCGCCTCCAGCGGCGCGTGCAGGATCTCGCAGCCGCCGTCATATGATGGTGGTTTGCTATATCCAACCACTTTGTCGCTGTCAGACACCGGTCGGCAAGTCGTTAAGGACCCCTATACCCCTAGGTTTAAACCACGAGTGGGACATTACCCACTTCTACGAATAAGATATCTTAGTTTGACAACTATAAGGCTTCATGCACACAGGACATTAAAAAAATTTCCTAAAACATCAGTAGCTTATCAGTGATTTTTCTCAGCTTTTTTTAGCGTTTTTACGCCGGCGTTAATGGGCGTTAGTGAGAATTAATGAGCATTTTTTAGCACTGGCGTCACACTTCGATATATGTGGGATACACTAATATAGTGGGAATTACACATATATCCAAATATGGTGCATTTGTCAGTAGTATTTCCATAAGAAGTTTTCCGCTGGATTTTTTGGCCCCCAGGAAAAGGGATACACTTTACCTAATCTTTCTTAAATGCCCAGTATACATATTAGACACAATATTAGACATAAGTTGGACTTGTACCGATTTTGTCTATGATAAAAATGTATATATCAATTTCCCCTTCACCCCTTTCACAGAGTGGATTCATCTCGTGTGATGTCTCTCTCTCCGGGTTTTATTCCATGTGATGTCTCTCCCTCTGGGATGCCTTCTATATTGGTTGATGTGTTCTGTCAGAGAGGTAACTCCAAACTTGTTTTAACACTTGAATGGTTTTTATATGGTATCCATTTTCCACTCAGATTGATATATATCTGCCAGTATACAGGCTTTAGTTTCAGGCCACCTATTGAATATCTATTCTGTAGATGCAGTGTCCAGTTTATATGGACACCAAGTGTTTTAGCATTACAGTTCATTTACTCAACCTTAAAGGATGTTGGGTTGAGATTTTTGGGTTGTTGACTATACTATACATATATAAGTGTATGCACGAATAAAGGATGTCTTAATTGACACCGTTACCATCTGTTGGATGCTGGGATTGATGTGGTCTATTATAGGTTTCGCCCTCTCCCACCACCCCCCTATATGTAACATCTTATATATTGATGGGAATGGTTATATCTACTTCAACACGGATTGTTTGTGTTCACACATAGTCAGCATAAAACTTTTTTGGTTTTTGCCCTTTTCCTTTAAAGGGTTAATGCTACACACATTCACTTGTTTTTCTCCCCCTCCCCTCCCCCTTCTTGTTCGTCAACATCCATATGTTAGAATTCAGAATTTCTAATCTTGACAGAGGATAGTCCGAGGTCTTTATATTGGATGGGTTTTTGGTCTCCCCTGGTGATGGCATTCCACAATTTGTGCCCCCGTGGGGGGATACCATGACCATCCATAAAATAGCATGATTTCTATAAGTAAGTGATGGACATATGGACCACTTGTGACTTTGACATAATAGATTCATGTAGAGTGGAGTTTATATACACACACATACGATGAGAAAAGTCACGATGTGGGTCCAAACACTTTTTCTATCTTTTTTGTTAAAAATGTTTTTCTCTTTTTTTGTGGTATTGGTTACCTATACACAATTCACATTTTTTTCATTTTATGTTAATCTCTCTGTATGTGTTTTATATATATAATTTGGATTGTAATGATTTTGAACTGTTTGTCTGCAGTATATGTTCATTTTGCAATTATGTTACCTTTCATCAGCAGATTGGGGGAGTGCCTGTCATGGGCTGCACCCTCAAATAGCTGATCACTCACTCTATGTCTTTGTAATGATTAAAGTGTTTGTTAAGCCACTTGTATAAAAATGTCCCATCCGCTCTACATTATAACAAGAAGTTGCCCTGTATCTGTGTTATAACATATACTGTATATACTTCTCTGTATAGATAACACACCTTCTTACTAGGATCAGTTGTCGTTTTTCAGCTTTTTTCTCTCAGCTCAGAGTTCCTGAGGGAGGGGCTGAGCACTGCTGCTAATGTCAGCTGGAGAGAGAGAGCCGTGCTGTGTTATCTATATAGATGTGAATATTTCTGATATAACACTAACACAGGGAACTTATTCTTCTAATACAGAGGAAATAGGAGCCTTTAGAGTTAATTATGAGAGCAGAGAGGAGAAGCTACGAGTGGAAGAGGGAGGGGGGAGGAGGGGGGATTTGAAGACAGGCACACAGGAGAGCTGGGAGTGACATAGCCTGCATAGACCACGGGGCTCTCAAGATAAGCTATATACAGGGGGAATAAGTAAACAGGGGGGAAGTCATGACCTGGCATTATCAAACAGATATTTTAGGGGATACAGAGGGATAATTTAAAAAGCAAAAGCACCATGCTGCTAGTTGCACATTAAAGAGACAGGAGCAGTATTTTTTTTTTTGGATTAACTAACGCTTTAAGCTCATATTGATCAAGTGAAACGCGTCTACATTTCCCCTGTATTCTTGGCTGTTCGTGAATAAACTGCAAGATTTTGGAATCATTCTGTGGAGTGCCGCCAATCTGTTTCTTTCGTATTAATGTATGGTGGCGAGCCGAGGCGTGCACCCATGATTATTTGTTGATTCACCTGTTAGCTATCTGAGTGGTGTGCTACACCTAACTGGACTTTCAAGCACATAAACTCATGTGGACAGTTTGGTCTCATTTCAGATATTCTTCTGACTTTGATTCCTTTATCTCCAATATCGTTTGAGGTTCCACGGTGTTCTGGGATTCTCCCATTGTATTCCCCCCCAGATGTATCTGTTCAGTCATAATTTGTGTTTGCACACTTGTATTTTCTATAAATAATAAACAGATTAAACAAACAAAAAACAATCTCTGTTAATGGTGGGGGAAATCAGATGTGAACATCCTGGCCTCCAGGATTACCAACAAGCTGAACAAATTTGTTGCCAAGACCAGGAATCCTCTAGCCTTTGCAGTAGATGCTTTGGGGATTCTTTGAACTTAATTCAAGCTGGTTTATGACTTCCTGTTGATGAAAGTCCTCATTTGACTCAGTTGACAAAGAAGGAAAGGGTTCTGATGATTTTCTTCACACCAAATTGGCCCAGAACAACTTGGTACATAGAAATACTTAGATTTCTGGTGGATAAGCATTGGCCACTTCCAAACAAACCTGACTTTCTGGCCCAAGACCACTTATTCCATTGCGCATCTCAGTTGCTGGCTTTAACAGCATGGCTGTCATGTACCTGGTAGAAGACTGACATGACGAGGTTGGCCTCCCTTGGGTCTCCAGCCCAGGCCCCACAGAGGGTGGAACAGATGGTGCCAAGGAACAGGCGGAACACGAGGATACGTGGAGGTATCAGAGCTCAGACAGAAGCAAGGTCAGGAGTAAGCCAGAATGAGGAACCAGTAATCAGTAGTATAAACAGAATCCAAGCTCAGGTCAGTGGTAAGACAGTTCAGCAACGGATATCAAGCAGGATACGAGCAGGGCACAAGGAAACAGCTGAAGGCCAGTCAGCATTGAGCAGGAGTCAGAGCACCCTTTAAATAGGCCGTCTGGTGCCAATGGGGACTGTGGATGTGCTCCCGCGAGTGCATGCATTCCTTTGCGCATTGACACATATGCGAGTTCGCCTGTGCACATGCGCACGTGTGTGTGCCCGATGTGTCAGCAGTTCTCTGACATTGCCCCCTCCTTATGGGCAGCCTCCGGATGCCCTTCAGGGCCTGTTTCTCTGGATGATGCTGATAATAAGCTTGAACCAGACATGGGGCATGCACATTTGACATTGGTTCTCAAAAATTCTCTTCTGGGCCGTAGCCCTTCCATTTGATAAGGAACTACGTTTGGCCACTTTTAATTCTACAGTCCAGTACAGCGTCCACTTCGTATTCCTCATTGCCTTCGCTAAGCAGTGGAGAAGGGATCTGTGGATCCCGGTCTGGAAAGGGATTTGGCACTGCTGATTTTAACAAGGAGACGTGGAATACAGGGGGGATCTTCAGGTTCTTCGGTAACACCAACTCAAACGCCACTGCATCAGTTTTTCTCTTGAGCGGAAAAGACCACAGATATCTCTGGCCAAGGTTCTCAGAGGGACAGCTTAATTTCAGGTTTGCTGTTGACAACCATAATTTATCCCCTGGTTCTAGATTCAAGTTGCCTTTCTTCTTTTTGTCAAAAAACTTTGTATTGTTAGCCTGGGCCTTAGAGATGGTGTCCTGTAACAACTGATTGTTGAAGTTGAAAAAGTTCAATCTGTCTTGTACAGAAGTTATGGAAGATTCCACAGACAACTCAGGCAGAAAAGAAGGATGATACCCATTGTTAGCATAAAAGGATGACTGCTTGGTGGCAGAATGAATGGAGTTGTTATATGCAAATTCCACCAGTGGATGGAGTGGCAGCCAACCACTTGTGCAAAAAAAGAAAAGCACTGCAAGTACTGTTCAAGGTTTGGTTTGTCCTTTCTCTCTGTTTGTTTGAGGGTGATACACGGTGGATAGACGACGCTCAATGTTTAAAGCTTCACATAAAGCCCTCTAAAATCTGGAGGTGAACTGTACCCCTTGGTCGGAGACAATGTTGTCAGGAATACCATGTAATTTTACAATTTCTTTAATAAAAACAGAGGCAGTCCCTGAAACTGTATGGTCTGTTTTTCGAAATCACATTTTTCAGCCTTCGCATAGAGATGTTGTTCAGAGTCTGCCCAATACCTTTATCATATGGGTTCGATGTAGTTCCACAGATTCAGAGAAGATAAGGATGTCATCCAAATAAACAATGATGAATAAATCAAGATAGTCCCAAAAAATATAATTTACAAGGTGCTGGAATGTAGCTGGAGCATTACAGAGTCCGAACCGCATGACCAAATACTCAAAATGTTGTGTCCTGAAAGCCATCTTCCACTCATCTACTTCCCTGATCTTGACTAGGTCGACTTAAGCACATCTTAAGTCCAGTTTGGAGAATACACGTGTACCCCCACAATCTCAGAAAAAGTTCAGAAATCAGGGGAAGAGGGTACCGATTTTGGACAGTGACTGTTAAGGTCTCGATAATCCATGCAGGGCCTCAAGGTGTGATCCTTCTTTTCAACGAAGATGATGCCGGCACCTCCGGCGAGGTAGAAGGCCAGATAAACACCTTTTCCAGGCTTTCATCTATATATTTGTGCAAGGCTTCTAGTTCAGGCTCAGAGAAAAGATAGATTAGACCGAATGGAATCTCGGCCCCTGCTAAAAGTTTTGATGGAACAATCATAAGTCCTATGGGGAGGAAGGGTATCTGCACTTTTCTTGTTAAACACATCCAAGTATTCATGATAGGCAACAGGAATTAACTTCATAGTTTCAGGGTCAGGATGGATACCAAGGAGAGGAGCAGTGTTAATAGTCCTTTTCAGAAAACAATGCATCTCACAGTAATTGGATGAAAAAAAACTATCTCCTGTAAGCTAGTCAATGTGAGGGTTATGTGTCTTCAACCAAGGTATGCCAAGGATAATTCAAAACATGGGAGAAGTTATAACATCGAAACGTTGAAATTCGTGATGACCCAAAGAAGTCTGGCAGAGAATAGGTACAGTCTCTTGGGTAACCGGGCCTGATTTAATTCCAGAGCCGTCAGCCACGAAGTCCACAAAACAGTTGCAGGCCCCAGAGTCTATAATTGCAAGCACAGAGACAGTCTTTTTGGAGAATCGTAGCAGAAGCAAATGAGAGATGTGTAACTGATCTCTCCCCGGGAGGTGCATCATATGTGACTGATGAGGAAAGGATTTGCAAGATTTTACCGGACAAGTCTGTATGAAGTGAACAGCATCCCCGCAATTAAGGCAAAGATTGAAATGTTGTTGCCAGAGACGTTCACAAAGAGAAAGAGGTGGTCTTCGAAAACTGCAACGGGGTGGTTTTTCGTGTTCCCTTTTTCTGGAGGGCTTACTTGGCATCCTAACAGCAGATGAGGAAGCAGGAAAGTCAGTCCTTGAGGATAAGGGAAGGGTTCCACATAAACGTTGATTGATCTGAATGGCAAGATTAATCAGATCTTCCAGGGACGCTGGTATCCCCACTCTGGCAAGTCATTCAAAGTGTCAGAAAGTCCTAGACAAAACTGATGATGGAGTACAGAATTATTCCATTGAGTGTCTGCACTCTATACACGGAAATCGGTCACATAGTCCTCGACAGGCCTTAGACCTTGTTGCAGTTTGCCAAGCATGAATTCTGCAGTCTAGTGATAAAGGGAATCAGCATATAACTGAGACATGGCTGAGAAGAAAGAGTCAGTAGCTGCAAAGACAGGATCATGTGGCTCCCGAAGATGATGAGCCCAAGAAAGTGGTTCATTCAAAAGAAGTGCAATAATAAACCCCACTTTGATGTCCTTTGATGAAAAGGTTTGTGGTAACAGGGAAAAATACAGTTCACAGGAGTTCCGTAAAGTACAGAATTTCTTACGATCTCCGGAAAAAGGTTCGGGTATAGGCACCCTGGGTTCCGGAGGGGGAGTAGCCTCGCGGAACAGGCCAGACTAGGTGTAAACGGTGGAGTTTTTGACTGTAGGAGGAGCAGAGGCAGATGCAGCATCCATCTTGTCCAGTAGCCAACCTTCCATGCGGTATGAGGTATGCTTGTAAACTCTGCACAATGTAAAATAATGCTGAGATTTGCTGACTGGTACTGTCACGTACCTATTAGGAGACTGAAATGACGAGGTCGGCCTCCCTTGTATCTCCAGCTGTCACGTACCTGGTGGTCAGGTCTGAATTGTGCAGGGGACAACCTCTCTTACGGCCCTGGTTCGAGAACCCCTGGTAGTGGAGACAGGGAGTTCTGGAGCACAGGGGGGCATGAGGGCTGGACTTAGTCACTGGTGGTAGCTGAGGGTCCACTGGAACTCGTGCAGACAGAAGAATGGTGATGCAGGCCGGATCGGTAACAGGCTGGCAGTGTGGTACAAAAGGATCAGGCAGGCGGATGGTCAGGTGTAGGCAGGGTCGGCAAAGTGCGGACAGCAGAGGTACAAAGGGGCAGGCAAAGAGTAGTCGTAGACAGGCCGGGGTCAGGGCAGGCAGAAAGCATACAAAGTTCAAGGGAAGCCGAGGTCACAGATACAGGAAGTCTTTTCAGAGTAAACGCTGGGTCACAGGATACAGGAACGCTGCAGAACGGAGAGCACTGGTTGCAGGGTGCTGTCTGCTTAAATTGCCGTTTTGGCGCAAATGCAGGCACATACGCGCCCAAACGCGCACAGACGCGCGCACACACTACGCACGCCCACGCATGGTCCTCCCAATGGCCACGGATGGTTCCTAACACCAGCCCAGGCCCCACTGAGGGTGGTGCCCAGGGACAGGAGGAATGCGAGTGTCTGTAGGTGTTGATTGCAGAGCTTGTGGCAGGAGTTGTAGACTCAGTGATTCAGGCAGAACATCAGGACAGGAACTGCGAGGGTAAAGGGGAACTCCACCAGGCTTGCAGGTTCAGGATATGTGGCTTGCCGGAGCTTACCGTAGTCTGGAGACAGGAGCACACTGTGTCCAATGGAGCTGAGATGAGAGGCAACCAGCACAGGCACTCTGAGGTAGCATGGAGCCAAACAGGAAACAGAAGCGTGGTCAGTAGGATAGCCAGAGTCAGCAGCGAGTGGGCAGCAAGGTACCAGGGCATCACACAGAAGCAAGGTCAGGAGTAAGCCAGAATCAGGAACCAGTAATCAATAGTATAAACAGAATCCAAGCTCAGGTCAGTGGTAAGCCAGGTCAGCAACGTATATCAAGCAGGATGCGAGCAGGGCACAAGGAAACAGCTGAAGCACAGTCAGCACTGAGCAAGAGTCAGAGCGCCCTTTAAATAGGCCTTCTGACACCAATGAGGACTGTAAACGTGCTCCCGCTAGTGCGCACATTCCTTCGCGCATACGCATTGGAGCATATGCGAGTTCGCCTGTGCGCATGCACACGTGTATGCGCCCAATGTCTCACAGCAGTTCTCTTACAATGGCTGTTGAAACCTAGAATATAGGGTATTTCTTACGTAGTTAATGAGGTTCAATAAGGACTCCAGTTCATCCTGGTCAACCTGTGTGGGTGTGTGGATGTGTTAATGTCAATACCATTTCCCATATTCCTGTATATTGCTTTTGCTAAGATACCCATTTAAAAGTTTTTTTTTAAATTATAGACTCTCCTTGCCAACACCACCAACTGTGGAAGGGTGTTCCACATTTTTACCGATCTGAGAGTAAAGAAACCCTTACGCAGCTTAAGGTTAAACCGCTTCTCTTCCAACTTCATTGAGTCACCATGTGTTCTCTTAAATGACCTGAGACTGAATAGCATTCTCCCTATACTAGAAACACCATTGAGGTATTTGTATGTTACTATTGTATCTCCTCTTAAGTGTCTTTTCTCCATGGAAGTTTAATGCTTGCATAACTGAGGTCCTCCAGTTCGCTTATTAGCTTTGCTACTCTTCTCTGGACTCTCTCCAGCTCCAGCTCATCCTTCCTGAGGACCGGTGACCAGAACTGGCTGGCATACTCAGAATGTGGCCAGACCAGAGTTTTGTAGAGTGGTAGAATTATAGATTTATCTCTTGAGTAAATACCCTTTTTAATGCATGCTAATATTCTGCTAGCTTTGCTTGCTGCAGCTTAGCATTAAAGTGCCTGTGATCAACTTAGACCCCCAAATTCTTTTTCCATCCTTGATTTCCCCAAAGGTTCAACCCCCAATGAGTATCTTGTGTTGGTATTTTTAGCCCCCTACATACATTAATTTACATTTTTCAACATTAAACTTCATTTGCCATGTAGTTGCCCATCCCTTAATTTATTGAGGTATTCTTGTAAAATTTCTATATCCTGCTGTTAAGTTATTACCCTGCTTAACCAGTTCAGATCCGTGCTATAGCCGAAAGACGGCTACAGTGCGGCTCTGAAATGCCCGGCGGATGTCTATGGACGTCCTGCCCTTGTGCACGCTCCCTGCAGCACTCGCAGCCTGCGGCGGTGCGCTCTCGCGGCCGCCGCACGCTGCATGTGCGTGCCCGTGGGTCGGGCGGACTCGATGTCCGCCCGAGACCCGCCGATCACCTGTAACAGCTGCAGACCAGGGAACCGCCGATGTAAACCAGTCGGTTCTCCGTTCTGTTAAGGGGGACATAACAGATCTACTGATCCCTGTCACTGGGATCAGTTAGATCTGTTATGTCCCGACCAGCCCAGCCCCCACACAGTTAGAACACATGCAGGGAACACAGTTAACCCCTTCACTGCCCTCTTAGTGTTAACCCCTTCACTGCCAATGACATTTATACAGTAATCAGTGGACATTTAGATTTCTGATCGCTGTATAAATGTCATTGGTCCCAAAAATGTGTCAAAAATGTCACTGTGTAAAAACCCTGGTTACTGTAAATATGTCGCTAGTCTTTAGATTTACAGGTGACTAATGACATATT
>BLSH010099778.1:7898-27414 GCA_018402905.1 Glandirana rugosa | reverse complement strand
TATTACCCTGCTTAACCAGTTCAGATCCGTGCTATAGCCGAAAGACGGCTACAGTGCGGCTCTGAAATGCCCGGCGGATGTCTATGGACGTCCTGCCCTTGTGCACGCTCCCTGCAGCACTCGCAGCCTGCGGCGGTGCGCTCTCGCGGCCGCCGCACGCTGCATGTGCGTGCCCGTGGGTCGGGCGGACTCGATGTCCGCCCGAGACCCGCCGATCACCTGTAACAGCTGCAGACCAGGGAACCGCCGATGTAAACCAGTCGGTTCTCCGTTCTGTTAAGGGGGACATAACAGATCTACTGATCCCTGTCACTGGGATCAGTTAGATCTGTTATGTCCCGACCAGCCCAGCCCCCACACAGTTAGAACACATGCAGGGAACACAGTTAACCCCTTCACTGCCCCCTTAGTGTTAACCCCTTCACTGCCAATGACATTTATACAGTAATCAGTGGACATTTAGATTTCTGATCGCTGTATAAATGTCATTGGTCCCAAAAATGTGTCAAAAATGTCCGACATGTCCGCTGCAATATCACAGTCCCGATAAAATCGCAGATCGTCGCCATTACTAGTAAAAAAAAAAAAAAGTAAAAAAGCCATAAATCAATTCCCACAGTTTGTAGACGCGATAACTTTTGCGCAAACCAATCAATATACGCAGATTGCGATTTTTTTTACCAAAAATACATAGAAGAATATATATTGGCCAAAACTGATGAATAATTTTCTTTTTTAGATTTTTTTTTTGGATATTTATTATAGCAAAAAAGTAAAAAATATTGTTCTTTTTTCAAAATCGTCACTATTTGTTTGTTTGTAGCGAAAAATATAAAAACTGCAGAGGGGATCAAATACCACCAAAAGAAAGCTCTATTTGTGGGGAAAAAATGATAACAATTTTGTTTGGGTACAACGTCGCATGACCGCGCAATTGTCATTCAAAATGTGACAGTGCTGAAAGCCTAAAATTGGTCTGGGCAGGAGGGGGCCCAGTAAGCAAGTGGTTAACTTTGTATCATCAGCAAACACTGAGATTGAACTATTTATACCAATCTCTATCTCATCTATGAATAAATTAAACAGAATTTGGTCCCAGGACCACGCCAGAGATGTTCCTCCTGTTTCTGCTCACTGATCCTTTCCCCCTGCTCCTGCTCCCTGAACGCACGGCACCCAGCGTCCACTCCTTCTCCTCCCAGTCACATGGTTCTTGGCATCCTTTCCTTATACTCCCACTTACACAGCCTCTGGTGTCTGCTTCTAATATTCCTGCTTTCTGATCACCTGACCCTCCTAGTTTCCCTTCTTCCTTGCCCATCTTGCTAATTACACAGTCTTTCCTCCTGCACAGTGCCCCTGTACTCAGTGCCCAATTACTCACAGTGCCTCCTTATTTTCAGTACTCATTCACTTACAGCACCACAACACTCACAATATACCAGTTACTCAGAATCCTCAGTATGCACAATGCCCTAATTACTTACAGTCCTAAGTACTCACAACCCTCAATACACACAATACCCCCAGTTACTCACAGCCCTCTGTACTTAGTGCCCCAGTTACTCACAGCCCTCAGTACTCACAATGCCCCAGTTACTCACAGTGCCTCAGCACTCACAGTACCCCTGTCGCTCACGGTACCACAGAACTCACAACTCACACCTGTTATTCACAATTCTCAGTACTCACGAAGCCCCAGTTATTCACTGTCCTCGGTACTCACAATGCTCCCAGTTACTCACAGTCCTTAGTACTCACAATTCTCCAAGTTACTTACAGTCCATAATACTCACAATGCTCCCAGTTACTCAGTACTCACAATGCTCCCAATTGCTCACAGTTCTCAGTACTCACAATGCTTCCAGTTACACACAGCCCTCAGTACTCACAGTGCTCCCTGTTATTTACAGCCTTTAGTTCTCACAATGCTCCTAATTACACTCAGGCCTCAGTACTCACAATGCTCCCAGTTACTCAGTACTCACAGTGCTCCCAGTTACTCAATATTCACAATGCTCCCAATTGCTCACAGTTCTCAGTACTTACAGTTCTCAGTACTCTTAGTACTCACAAGGGGAGGTCCATCCATTAAGGGCGCACGGGCGCCGCCCCCTCTGTCCTCATCACCCCCATCCATGCTAAATGGATAGATTCATGCATAGCATGAATCTATCCATGGCCGCCGCGACCACCCCCTATTCATGCGGCTGGCCTCTTTCAGGACGTCGGCCGCAAGAATTACATCAGAGGTTTTTTTGAATCACCTGATTAGAGCCAAATGTTCTAATAGGCTTCAATATAGAGGGGCTCGTGGCGCAGAGCATTGCGCCATGAGCCCACTCACGTGTGTTAGAAAAGCAAATCAATATTTGCTTTTCTAACACTAAGTTGCCTCTCCGCCAATCAGGAAGCATGGGTATGTTACCCATTTCCCGATTGGCTGAGAAGTCAGGCAATCTTATTGTATGCCTTTGTCAGAGGAGGAGGGGGATGTACGGCCGAAGCCAAGCTGCTCCCGCTCGCCGAGACACCGCTGCCTGCCTGCCCGCTTCTTAGATGGGGTAAGTGCGGGACTTTAATATCCCGACTGCCCTGGGGGGGTTGGATGGATCTACTGTCAGTGCCGCGAGCCCCGCGGCGAGGGTGGGGGGATGGTTTGAGTACTGTATATACTCTATCTGGTGCTGTATACTCTGCTGTATATACCCTATCTGGTGTTCTATACCCTGCTGTATATACCATATTTGGTGCAGTATACCCTGCTGTATATACTCTATCTGGTGCTGTATATACCCTATCTGGTGCTGTATACCCTGCTGCATATACCCTATCTGGTGCTGTATACCCTGCTGTATATACCCTATCTGGTGCTGTATACCTTGCTTTATATACCCTATCTGGTGCTGTATACCCTGCTGTATATACCCAATTTGGTGCTGTATACCCTGCTGTATATACTCTATCTGGTGCTGTATACCCTGTTGTATATACCCTATCTGGTGCTTATATCCTTAAAAACCTCAACATAAAAACAGTTTGAGCATGATAAACAGCGCTTCCAAAGTTCTTCAGCGAAGTGTGCAATATAATAGAGCCAGGCAAAAGTTCAAGTGAATTCAGGGAGAAGAGAAAATCACACACAACTAATGTGCCAGCCACCAGGGTCCACACTGTCACCACGAGTGTCCTGTTCCCGTTGTAGTGCCCACTTACCAGACACTTGCTTTGGATTGGCCCGTAGTGCAATCAATAAATAGCCTGCTCATCCATTAAGCAAACTCTCCTTAGTACCAACGGAGAACCCAGAAAACAAAAAGGCCGCACATAGTGTACTCCCGTTCACAAAAAAATGTATTTATGCCCCGCCATAAAACACATTTACAAGATTAAAAATACAATAAGCGTAGAACAGTCAATCACTCCAATGTGAACATCACCGCTCTGCCGACCGTACGGTCCCAAACAGGAAATTCCGCGTTCGGCCTTGGAGCGCACACGTCACTACCGGTTTGCCGTGGGGTCACGCCCTGACGCGCTTCATCATCACGACTTCTATGGAGGGAGTCTGGTAAGTGGGCACTACAACGGGAACGGGACAATCGTGGTGACAGTGTGGAGCCTGGTGGCTGGCACATTAGTTGTGTGTGATTATCTCTTCTCCCTGAATTCACTTGAACTTTTGCTTGGCTCTATTATATTGCACACTTCACTGAAGAACTTTGGAAGTGCTGTTTATCATGCACGAACTGTTTTTATGTTGAGGTTTTTATGTGTATGTTTTTTATTCTGATTTGATTTTATGTAAAATGGCAGCTTGATATTCGTACTATTTCCGTAGCGCTGATTAGTGTGATTGTGTGGAGATAGAGGGCATTATACCAATACACTATTATATTTATGCTTATACCCTGCTGTATATACCCTATCTAGTGCTGTATACCCTGCTGTATATTCCCTATCTGGTGCTGTATACCCTGCTGTATATACACTCTATCTGGTGCAATATACCCTGCTGTATATACTCTATCTGGTGCTATATACCCTGCTGTATATACCCTATCTGATGCTGTATACCCTGCTGTATATACCCTACCTGGTGCTGTATACCCTGTTGTATATACCCTATTACCCTATCTGATGCTGTATACACCCTGATGATGCTGTATACCCTATCTGGT
The DNA here is from genome assembly GCA_018402905.1 of Glandirana rugosa. Classification (NCBI taxonomy): domain Eukaryota; kingdom Metazoa; phylum Chordata; class Amphibia; order Anura; family Ranidae; genus Glandirana; species Glandirana rugosa. The sequence goes on along the minus strand of BLSH010099778.1, from coordinate 23,233 downwards.
GATGCTGTATACACTATCTGGTGATGATATATACCCTATATCTTTTTTTTTTTTCAACAAAAATGTTTTTATTAATCCACAAAGGCATCAAGTTTACAACCATAAAGCATTGCATCATCCAGCATACATCCACCTTAGTTTCATGTAAGAATGCACACAATGAACATACATAGGTTATGTCATCACATCCCATGAAGGCACAAAAGTTCAGTCTGGAATAACAGATTGACATTTTACCCTTACCGTGGCTACGACCCCTACCCCAGCCAGGTGTTTTACTTCTACTTGAGCCTATTATATTTCCTACAAGAGCAGCCTGTCCATGATCAGATCAGCCGGGGCAAGGCCTGGCGCATCTAACCACGGCACCCATAGCCTCTCAAATTTGCCACCGGTTCCCCTGTGCTGATATACAAGTTTCTCTAATCTAAGAGTGTCACCCATCTAGTTCAGCCATTCTTTAACAGTAGGGGGTTCAGTCGACTTCCAATGTTTTAAAATTAACAATCTGGCCTGAAAAAGTGCTCTCCCTATAGCCTGTCTAGCCATCTCCTCTACCTGCGGAACATCCACTATCCCTAATATACAGCATTTGGGATCCTCAGGAAGTGTCATTTGAAATACTTGATTAAGTGTATTAATAACAGACATCCAGTATCTGTGTAGCCTGGGACACCTCCATAGAATGTGGATCAAGTCCCCGTGATTTCTAGAGCATCTAGTACAGGAGGGTGTTGTTTGTAGACCCATTCTGGCCAGCTTGTCAGGTGTATAATGAACCCTCAGAACAATATACAGTTGTGAAAGGCGTTGGGCCACATTCATCGAACACTGTGTGGCTTTCAATAAGACCTCTTCCCATTGATCCTATTTTAAAACGCCCACATCCTACTCCCACTGCGCTATCGCTCTAAGGTTGGATTCTGGCAGAACAAGATTCAAAAGCATTGCATAGCTTGAGGATATAAACACCTTGTATGTGGTAATCCCGTACATAAAATTAGAATATAGGGGTCGGGTCCATTGTCCACACCTCCACCTCCCATTGTGCTTTAACCGCATGTTGGAGCTGTATGTAGTAAAAGTACATAGTTGGCGGGAGCGAAAAGGCAGACTGATTATCCAAAAAAGATCTCAGTCACCCTTCTGAGAAAATATGCTTCATGTGTGTAATGCCATAATGTTTCCATATAGCTCCGCACTCTAGCTTCACCAGTTCCTGGTATTGTTTGTTATCCCAGATTGGGATAAACCTAGTGAACCCTGCTATCTTCTGTAGCATCCTAGTTTTGGCCCACACTTTTTGCATTAAAGCGTAAGTTGGGTAGAGTTTGTTTGGTTTATCGAATTACAATTCCTCCAGTCCCTCCACCACCTCCATACCCACCGATTGTTTAACCACTTCCTTACTGGGCACTTAAACCCCCCTCCTGCCCGGACCAATTTTCAGTTTTCAGCGCTGTCGCTCTTTGAATGACAATTGCGCGGTCGTGCGGCGTTGTACCCAAACAAAATATGCGTCCTTTTTTTCCCACAAATAGAGCTTTCTTCTGGTGGTATTTGATCCCCTCTGCGTCATTTCTGATCGCCGCTATAAACAAAAAAAGAGCGACAATTTTGAAAAAAAACACAATATTTTTTACTTTTTGCTATAATAAATATCCAAAAATAAAAAAACACATTTATTCATCAGTTTTGGCCGATATATATTCTTCTACATATTTTTGGTTAAAAAAATCGCAATCGGCGTTTATTGATTGGGTTGCGCAAAAGTTATAGCGCCCACAAACTATGGAAATTGATTTATGGCGTTTTTATTATTTTTTTTTTTTTTACTAGTAATGGCGGCGATCTGCGATTTTTATCGGTACTGCAATATCGGGGCAGACATGTCGAACGTTTTTGACACTTTTTTGGGACCAATGACATTTATACAGCGATCAGAAATGTAAATATCCACTGATTACTGTATAAATGTCATTGGCAGTGAAGGGGTTAACCTGCAGGGGGCAGTGAAGGGGTTAACTATGTTCTCTGGGTGTGTTCTAACTGTGGGGGGGCGGGGTTGACAGGGGCATAACAGATCTAACTGATCCCAGTGACAGGGATCAGTAAATCTGGCATGCCCCCCCTCACAGAACGGGGAACCGCCGTGTTTACTTCGGCGGTTTCTCGTTCCTCCTCTCTGTAAGGAGATCGCGGGTCTCCGGCGGACATCGGGTCCACCCGACCCATGGGCACGCGGGAGCGCACCCAGCGCGAGCCAAATGGGAGGACGTCTATTGACGTCCTCCCGGCATTTTAGAGCCGCGCTGTAACCGTCATTCGGCTATAGCGCGGATGGCAGGAGGTTAATGAGCTGTGCGGTCAAATCTCTAAGATTCAAGGCACAGTCAGTGTGGGGGTTAATAGCCCTTGCCAAATGTTGTAACTGTGAAGCTAGGTAAAATACCCATGGGTTGGGGAGTGCAAGGCCTCCAGCCTCCTTAGGACGCTAAAGCTGTTCAAGCTTTATCCTGGCCACCTTGGCTGGCCATATCACTGACTTGAAAAGAGAGTTTATTTTCTTTCAAAACATTTTATTGGTGATAAAATATAAGACATACAGCAGTGGAGGTCTTATAATGCAGAGCAGAAGGAAAGGCATTAACCGCAGTTAAGAAAAAGGTCTACATGGGAGATGAGTATTCAACTTATAAAATTATAATAAGAATGATGCATAGCAGTTGGGAAACAATGTAAGATCCGTAGTCCGAGCGGAAAGGGTGGAAGGGGTGTGAGCATTGTAGTCTATAGGCTACAAGACAGGTAAGTGGAAGTCAGAAGGGAAGAGGAGAGGGGGTTTAGAAGAATAGAGAGGGAATATCCTTGCACCCATCCTCCGGTTCTGGCTGTAGTCAGTGAAAAATAGAAGGTCCACTACCCTTGTTGGGGTCCGACATATGGCCCAACCTGGAGGTGGTGCGTGATCGTGGTCTGTAGCATCAGGTAGGGGATAGGGCATGTAGGTGTAAGTGGACGAGAGTGGGCAAAGGCAGGGGGGAAAGATGGAAGGCAGCATGGAGAAAGAGGAGAGGGAGAGGAAGAGAGGAGGAATGAAAGAGAAAGGAACAAAAAAAAGAGGGAGGGTCTCCAGAGGGGGGTGTCTATCCAGGTGAGTATACGGTGGATGGCAGCCTAAGGGGCTGAATCAACCATTGTCAATTATCAATGACTGGTCGAAGTTCGGGGGGAGACCATGGATAATCCAGGGGTTCCAAAGCCTTTCAAACTTGGAAAGTTTGTCGAGATAGATCGCTGCAGTTTTAGCGTGTATAAAGGCCTGAGTAATCCTTAGTTTAACAGGTATCATGGAGAGGGTGGGAGATTTCCAGGCCTTTGCTATGGATTGTTTGGTGACCGTTGTTACATAAAGTAAGAGTTTAAATTGCCTATGTGTCAGAGCCATGGGTTTGCTATTCAAGAGAGCAACTGCCTGATCGGGCGATAGAGGTGTATCGAACATGGTGGATAGGAGTTGGAAGACCTCAGACCATAAGCTTCAAGATTTTGGACAATCCCACCAGATATGTAAGTGGGTGCCTTGATCTGTGCAACCCCGGAAGTAGTTAGGGGGGTAGGTCAGGTGGAATTTGGAGATCCTGGCGGGGACCAAGTACCATCTGGTAAGAACTTTATAGTTGGTCTCTAAGGCTACAATGTTGGGTGATGTGGATTTAGTTGCTAACCATATTTGGTTACCAATCAATGTCATCCGGGCGCTGGGATAGATCGTGCTCCCATTTCGTTGTGTAAGTGAGCGAAGGAAAAGAGAGTTTATAATGCAAAATTTTTTAAGAAGGATGATGGCCAGGGTATTATGCAGGACATACAGCAGTTGAGGCATTAGGATCATTTTTATGAGATTTATCCTGCCAACTGGGGAAAGCTTTAATCTCATCCAGAGCCCAATCCTATCCCAGGATCTATTCAGCAAAGGTGTAAGATTAAGGGAAATATAGTCTTGGGGGGAGGGGGTAACCCATATGCCCAGGTATTTAATTTCAGTGGAAATCTGTATCTCCTGTATTTGTTTCATCTGTGGGTCTATCTGTCCATCCAGAGGCATCAAGGAAGACTTGGACCAATTAATAATAAGTCCTGAATACTTCCCAAATTCTCCTATGACTCTCATCGCCTCTGCTAAGGATAAATTGGTATCTCCCAGAAAAAGCATGGTGTCATCAGCATACATCATCACCTTTTCATGGATGGTCCCATACATAAATCCCTTAATAGCTGCATTCACCCTAATCACAGCAGCCAAGGGCTCTATGGCCAGGGCAAACAGGAGAGGGGACAATGGGCACCTTTGCCGTGTACCCCTATACAGTTTGAAGTCCGAGGATATTTTCCCCGCCTCTCTTATGGCTGCTACGGGAGTAGCAAGAGTCTAACCCAGGAGATAAAACCTTCCCCAAAGCCAAACCTCTGCATGGCCGCACACAGATAGTCCCATTCAATGCTGTCAAAGGCCTTGTGGGCATCTAAGGAAAGTACTGCTCTACCACCCATATAGTCTCATGCTGTCTGGATATTGAGAAACATCCTTCTTAAATGTATGGCTGTGGATTTTTGAGGCATAAAACCCAGCTGATCAGGTTGTATATTGGATGAGATAACAGCATTGAGTTCCAAGGCCAATACCTTAGCCAATATCTTTACATCGGTATGTAGGAGTGATATTGGTCTGTATAAACCTGGATCTAGAGGGTCCTTATCTGGTTTTAATATTAACACTATATTAGCCTTCGTCATGGAGATGGGCAGTTTTCCTGATTTTCTAGCTTCATTAAACACCATTAGCAGCTTGGGTGATATTTGATCCATGTATTGCTTATAGACCTCTATTGGTAACCCATCAGCTCCTGGGTCCTTTGCATTAGGGAACAGACCAATCGCCCTCTGCACTTCGTCAAGGGTTACAGGGGCATCCAATTGACTTTTAAATGCTACAGATAAGCTAGGAAGGTTAATTTGCCCCAAATAGTCATTCAGGGATTCAGTGGAATAGTTTTGTTTAGACGTGTAAAGGGTGAAATAATGATTTTCAATGCGGACATTATCTCATCAGGAAAGTTCGCTATCTCACCCTTCTCAATGCCCCAATAGACGGAGAGGACTGGTGGGAGTGGGCAATTTTTGCTAGCAGGTGACCGGTGTGTCCCCCCCTCTCCATAGTATGCCAATCTGTTAAAGAAGCGTTTTTTTTATCTGTCGCAGAGGCAAGGACTTCATCCAGAGCCATCTGAGCAGAGATACACGCCTCCCTGCCATCATCGGTTGGATCGTTAACAAACTCAGCTTCGAGATCATGTACCATTTTTTCCAGCCCCTCCCTCTGAGCAGCAGTGGATCTCTTTATAGATTCAATTTCTGTGTGAAAGATGTCCCTAAGAAGGGCTTTAAAATTCTCCCACGAATGGGACACGTCCATCACACCAGTGTGCCTGTTCCAGAATTCCCTTATTTTTGAGACTATAGGCGTATGGGAAGGGAAAAGCCGAAGACAAAATGCATTTAGTTTCCATGTGGTCTTTTGCAAGGTCGATGGAAGGCGACCTCTAATTGTGTGAGTAAGGACAAGTTGTCTGAGATGCTGCGTACAGCATATTCTACCCCTGCTATGTATCTATCCGCTGCCATGGAGCACAGGCATAGGTCAATGCGGGATAAGGATGAGTGTGCCTAAGACCCTTTCACACCAAGGCTTTTTTCAGGCATTTTTGCACTAAAATTAGCACATAAAAAGCACATCAGAAACACTTCCCATGCATCTCAATGGATGCTTTCACACCGAATCGTCGCGCTTGCTAGGCGTTGCTAAAAGTCCTGCAAGCAGCATCTTTTCAGCTTGTTTTGTGCACTCAAAATAACGCCTCAAAAACGCCCATGTCCATTGAAAATAATGGTTAAGCGCTTGAAAAACGCTTGCAAAGCGCATGAAATGTGCACTGAGGCTGTGGGAAAGGTCACATGATCGAAACGCTAACGCTTGAAAAGCGCTTGCAAAACGCTTCAAAAGCATGGCAAAAACCCACACTAAAATCATGGCATTTTAAAGGATTTTACAGGCTTTTTTCCAACGCCTTGGTGTGAAAGGAGCCTTATAGAAGCAAGAGAATTGCCTTGTATTGGGGTGTCTGTTCCTCCAGCGGTCCATCCAGCCCACCTCCTCAATAAACTTTAACAAGCCAGTTCTACGGGTCATCCCCCCCAACTGTTGAAGGGGCATGTTTATCTAGTACTGGGTCTAAATAGCAATTGAAATCCCCCACCATGAACAAGGGTCTGGGTGTCTCAACTGGTACTCCAGCCGTCTCCAGAGGGAGTGGCTTCCATAGGGGGGTGGGATGTAGAAAAAAGCAAGTGTACATTTCAAAGAATACAACCTACAGTGCAGAAAGACGTATCTCCCTTCAACATCTATCAAAGAGTCATACTCTTCATAATCCAAAGCTTTATGTATCAGTACACTTACCCCTGTAGAATATGAGGTGTGAGTGGAGTGATAGGATTTCCCAACCCATGCAAATTTTAAACATGACACAGTTTCACTTGTGAGATGGGTCTCCTGTAGGGCACATATAGCCGGCAGGTATTTGTGCACTAAGGAAGATACCATAGTACGTTTTAAGGGGTCATGAACTCCCCTAATATTTCAAGATAATACCGGTACCGCCATCAATTAGTTGGGGTGGTCATGAATAGGATAGGATAGTTCCCGTAACGGGGCTCAGATAAGTCACAGAGGTTCCGAAATCCCCCTGTCACGATCTGTTCCGGGTCAAACCAAAATGTTCCAGACTTGAACAGTTTATTAGAGAGCGGTGCCCCCCAGTGGACAGGAGAAAAAGCTGATGCTGCTTCATGGATTAAGGCAGAATGACAGTATTTGACTGAAAGACACAACAGTGCCAGTAAAAAACAGTAAAGAATAACCAGAAACAAAGATTGCCATAGAAACGCTTGCTATATGGTCCTGCATTATCCATAGTACTCATGTTTCAAAAAGGCAGTCATGCGAAGCCATAGGCAAGAACTATTCCTCTTCCTCCTCCTGTAGAGTCGCTGGTCCCCTCCTCATTAGTCATTCCTTCAGTAAAGGCGACAAGGCTATGCAAACAAGGGAGTAACAGTCTCCCACAGGCAGAGGCATGATGGGACTTGTAGTTTTGCAACAGCTGGAGGGCCGCCAGTTTGACACCCCTGAGGGTAACAAAAAACACAGTTCCGGACTTGATTGCATTTAATTGCTTAGCATTGTAAATTTCCAGTGTTGCGCTTATAAGTGTATAGGCCTCATGCCTGTTTGGTGTGTTGCACCATATCTCTCGCCTAGGTATCCTGTCATCAGTCCTCTGCAGCCGAAGGTCTCCGGGCTCGTCTCAGCTGCTGCTCATGTGCGTCTAGCCAGGTAGATGCTGCTGCGGCCATTTAAAAAAAATGGGTCTGACGGTCTGACCCTCTGCAATGATTTGAAGCTTGGCCGGGTACAACATAGCATATGAGGCTTGCAATTTTTGGAGGCATTTCTTGACTGCAGTAAGCGGGCTCTCTGTTTTTGCACCTCAGCAGAGAAATCTGGATAGAAGGAGACCCTTGCCCCATTATACTGGATATTCTGCTTTTCTCTGGACAATTTCAATACAATCTCCCTGTCTCTATGATTCAAAAGCCTTGCTAAGATTGAGCAGGGTGGATAGCCTGGTGGTAATGGCCTTGTGGGAACTCAGTGAGCTCTCTCCACCGCGTATAAATGAGTGAAAGTGTCTTTCCCAAAGATCTCTACCAGCCATTTCTCCACAAATTCGGTGGGGTCACGGCCCTCCACTTTTTCGGATAATCCTACTATGCACACATTATTCTGTCTAAGATGGTTTTCAAAATCTTCTGCTCTTAGGGTGTTAGCTTTGGTTTGGCGGGTATTAGCTTGTGTATCCCTAATGATAGTGGGAAGTTTGTCTTCCATGTCACAGATTCTGCTCTCAGCAGCCGTTGTGTGTTCTCAAATTTTTTGAAAATCCTGTCTTATGAGACTGACTTCTTCTTTTAGGCCCCCAAAGCGTGCTTGTAATGTATTTACTGAGCCAGTGCACTTGTTAACAGCTCTCAGAATATCAGCCAGAGTCCGTTGTTCTCCCTCCATCTCGTCTGTGTCCTCAGTTCCCACTATATCCATGCTGTTGTCCTCCATATGTGAGGTTATGGCTGCAGCTCCCTGCACCTCCCCCTCCTCTCTCAGCTCAGCATGCCATGCTTCTGCATCCTCTCCGGTATCTGAGGGGCCTGCCCGGACAGCCGACTCACTGATTTTTATGGCATAGTATCTCATGTCTTTAGGGGTATCACCCACCTGGTCCTTGTGTGGCTTTGGTGTCTTGCAGCTGCCGTCTTTCGTTTTGTCCTGGCCTTTAGTGCATTGTGGCAGGGCCGCCGCGGTGCCATGTTGGATCTCCGTCCGCGGACTGTCTCCTTTGCTCGCCCAGGTCATGTCAGCCAGCCTGAAGAAAATGATATCTTCCCCCACAGAAGCAACTCCGCAGGTATAGCAGGTGGTACAGGGGTCAAAACGAGCCTTCTGCAGCGCTGGAAAATGGATTGTTTCAGGGTAATGTGCAGGAGCTCTGTGAGGAAGTGACTGCTCACATGCCCTGCTCGGCCACGCCCCTCATGAATACCCTATATCTGGCGATGCTGTATACCCTATATCTGTCGATGCTGTATACCCTATCTGGTGATGCTGGGCTGTATACTCCTGACACAATGGGTGGCATCTATAAGGGTGGGGCTTATGAGAAGTAGGTGGGATCAAAAGGAAGGGCGGGGTCTGGCGCCTCCCCAAACTAAAATTTCACCAGCCGCCACTGGTACTCACAACCCTCAGTGATCATAATGCTACTTATTACTCACACTGCCCCAGCTACTCACAGTCACAGTGCCAGTAGAGCCCCCAATACACTTAGTTCCGCTACAGCGATCCTCTCACACAGCCTCAGCTCTCACCCCTCCCACTTCTGATTTAAAGCACCACCATTAACCTCTGGGTTCACTGCTCTCTGCCCAGTCTCATATAGCTTCTTCTCAGTGTGTCCTTCGTTTCCCACATCCTCTCAGCATGTCCTGCAGTTCCTGCATCCTGCAGGATGCCTTATTCCCACCAGAGCAAGGAAATAAAACTCCCAAAATAAATGGTATGAGGACAGAAAGCTGAGACCCTGGGAATACTCTTTCACTTATATTTTGGCCTTTCTCCAGTCTCGTCTTTACCACAATGTGAATACAAGTCCTGTGTCCTGTACTCCAAGATAAGGAATTTACATGTCCAAATCCCTATTTTTTTTTTTGCTTGATTTTCTATGCATTGATTGGGATCACAAAGTCTCTGCCCTCTTAGTGATATGCAGGACCAACAATGGGTTGAAATCCCCTAGAGTAGTGATATCACCCAGCGGCTTCCACTGCTCTAGGCAGTGTGGAGGGGGATAGACTCTCCTCCCACCAGCCAGGTGTTTAAATTGTGATGTGTGCTTAATTATATGCAGTGCGATGGGTGAGGCCACCTGCATATCTCCACCCCCCACTGTACTGGCCCTTGCCAGCACCTGTAGGGTACGATCACTTTGCAGCGTTGCCAGTTGCTATATTATATATCTGGCTTTTCAAAAGAACAATCTGCTCACGTTTTTGCGCAGCTTTCTTTACCCTTGAACGGTTGCTCAAGGAACGTATACATGGCACCATGTCACAAAACCATTCCTGCTGGACATGTTACCCATTAGTGTAATGGGGATAATCCAGGAAATATAAGGAATTATATTTTTACACAATTTAGTGTTAGTTATCTGTTCATATAGTTAATCTTCCTTCCTGCCATTATTTTATTCCCAGCACTAGTTGTTCCCTAGCTGATTAGGATCTCCTGCTCACCAGTCACACAGTCCCCAGCCTCCTCTCCTCCTGCTCTTGCTGACTGATCACAGGACCCCCTGGTGTCTTCTCCTCCTATTCCCTGTTTCTTACCAGAAAGCAGGGCCGGACTGGCCTACCAGGATACTGGGAAATTTCCTGGAAGGCCGCCTGCCCTGGGGTCGCTTTAAACTGTGGCTCAAGCAGGGTCAATCCTGCGCCAGGATGTTGAAGCTTCCATGCTGTCCTCCCCTTCCTCCTCCTCCCTTCCCTCTCCCGCAGTGTCATGGAGTCGCGCGTCTAAGCTGTTCAGCGGTGCTGTAAGATAGCCCCGCCTCCTAGACCAGCGTCTGTGATTGACAGAACACTGATCCAGTGGAGCATTGAATCAGTGTGACATGTGTCACAGGAGGCGGGACTTTCTTAAAGTGGCCGCCCAGGTGGGCAATTTAAATCCAAGCTCCATAACACAGGAGATCGTGCTCCAGGTACTGGCGGGCACTGCACTGATCGGCTGCATTTGGCGGGGTACTGCACAGGTAGGCTGCATTGGGTGGCTACTGCACAGGTGGGCTGCATCTCGTGGGCTGCATTTGGTGAGCACTGCACAGGTGGGCTGCATTTGGTGGGCTGCATCTGGTGGGCACTGCACAGGTGGGCTGCATTTGGTGGGCACTGCACAGGTGTCCTGCATTTGGTGGATACTGCACAGGTGGGCTGCATTTGATGAGCACTGCACATGTGAGCTGCATTTGGTGAGAACTGCACAGGTGGGCTGCATTTGGTGGGTACTGGACAGGTGGGCTGCATTTGTTGGGCACTGCACAGGTGGGCTGCATTTGGTGGGCAATGCACAAGTGGGCTGCATTTGGTGGGCACTGCACTGGTGGGCTGCATTTGGTGGGCAATGCACAGGTGAGTTGCATTTGGTGGGTACTGTGCAGGTGGGCTGCATTTGGTGGGCACTGCACTGGTGGGCTGCTTTTGGTGAGCACTGCTCAGGTGGGCTGCATTTGGTGAGCACTGCACAAATGGGCTGCATTTGGTGGGTACTGCACTGGTGTGCTGCATTTGGTGGGTACTGCACTGGTGGGCTGCATTTGGTGATCACTGCACAGGTTGGCTTCATTTGGTGGGCACTGCACAGGGGCGCTGCATTTGGTGGGCACTGCACAGGTGTCCTGCATTTGGTGGATACTGCACAGGTGGGCTGCATTTGGTGGGCTGCATTTGATGAGCGCTGCACAGGTGAGCTGCATTTGATAAGCACTGCACAGGTGGGCTGCATTTGGTGGGCACTGCACAAGTGTGCTGCATTTGGTGGGCACTGCACAGGTGGGCTGCATTTGGTGAGCACTGCACAGGTGGGCTGCATTTGGTGAGCACTGCACAGGTGGGCTGCATTAGGTGGGCATTAAACTGGTGGTCTGCATTTGGTGGGCTACATTAGGTGGACACTGCACAGGTGGTCTACATTTAGTGGGCACTGCACTGGTGGGCACTGCACAGGTGGGCTGCATTTGGTGAGCACTGAACAGATGGGCTGCATTTGGTGGGCACTGCACTGGTGTGCTGCATTTGGTGGGTACTGCACTGGTGGGCTGCATTTGGTGATCACTGCACAGGTTGCCTTCATTTGGTGGGCACTGCACAGGGGCGCTGCATTTGGTGGGCACTGCACAGGTGTCCTACATTTGGTGGATACTGCACAGGTGGGCTGCATTTGGTGGGCACTGCACAGGTGGGCTGCATTTGATGGGCCCTGCACTGGTGGGGTGAATTTGGTGGGCACTGCACTGGTGGGCTGCATTTGGCGAGCACTGCACAGGTGGGCTGCATTTTGTGGGCACTGCACTTGTGGTCGGCATTTGGTGGGGATTGCACTGGTGGGCTGCATTTGGTGAGCACTGCACAGATGGGCTACATTTGGTGGGCACTGCGCAGATGGGCATTGCACTGGTGGGCTGCATTTGGTGGGCATTGCACTGGTGGGCACTGCACAGGTGGGCATTGCATTGGTGGGCTGCATTTGATGGGGATTTCACTGGTGGGCACTGCACAGGTGGGCTACATTTGGTGGGCATTGCACAGGTGGGCTGCGTCTGGTGGACATTGCACTGGTGTGCTGCATTTAGTGGGCACTGCACTGGTGTGCTGCATTTGGTGAGCACTGCACTGGTGGGCTGCATTTGGTGGGAACTGATAAGGCTGCATTTGGTGGGCACTGATAAGGCTGCATTTGGTGGGCACTGATGAGGCTGCATTTGATGGGCACTGATGAGGCTGCATTTGATGGACACTGGTGAGGCTGCAATTGATGGGCACTGGTGAGGCTGCATTGATTCATTGATCGTTTGCACCTGACAGGGAGTTCAGCATCAGCCCAGCCAAGCCAGTCTGATGGGGATCAGTGATGTAAGGGGGGAGTGAATACAATAATGTAAGGGGGCACTGATATAAAGGTTTCCCCCTTACATCAGCCACCCCTTACCTTAGTGTATTCTTTTTGCGGAAAGTGGTCTCTGGTCACCAGAGCCCCTCTGCCCCTCCCAGAGTCCCTGGGGCCCCCCTTGATGATTGCTACACTTTTACCACTTTTAACTGGAATTTGCTCTTATATATACAGTATCTCACACAAGTGTACACCCCTCACATTTTTGTAAATATTTTATTATATCTTTTCATGTGAAAACACTGAAGAAATGACACTTTGCTACAATATAAAGTAGTGAGTGTACAGCTTGTATAACAGTGTACATTTGCTGTCCCCTCAAAATAACTCAACACACAGCCATTAATGTCTAAACCGCTGGCAACAATAGTGAGTACACCCCTAAGTGAAAATGTTCAAATTGGGCCCAATTAACCATTTTCTCTCCCTGGTGTCATGTGATTCGTTAGTGTTACAAGGTCTCAGGTGTGAATGGGGATCAGGTGTGTTAAATTGGTGTTATCGCTCTCACTCTCTCATACTGGTCACTGGATGTTCAACATGGCACCTCATGGCAAAGAACTCTCTGAGGATCTGAAAAAAAGAATTGTTGCTCTACATAAAGATGGCCTAGGCTATAAGAAGATTGCCAAAACCCTGAAACTGAGCTGCAGCATGGTGGCCAAGACCATACAGCGGTTTAACAGGGCAGCTTCCACTCAGAAGAGGCCTTGCTATGGTCGACCAAAGAAGTTGAGTGCACATGTTCAGCGTCATATCCAGAGGTTGTCTTTGAGAAATAGATGTATGAGTGCTGTCAGCATTGCCGCAGAGGTTGAAGGGGTGGGGGGTCAGCCTGTCAGTGCTCAGACCATATGCTGCACACTGCATCAAATTTGTCTACATGGCTGTTGTTCCAGAAGGAAGCATCTTCTAAAGATGATGCACAAGAAAACCTGCTAACAGTTTGCTGAAGACAAGCAGACTAAGGGCATGGATTACTGGAACCATGTCCTGTGTTCTGATGAGACCAAGATAAACTTATTTTGTTTAGATGGTGTCAATTGTGTGGGGCGGCAACCAGGTGAGGAGTACAAAGACAAGTGTGTCTTACCTACGGTTAAGCATGGTGGTGGGAGTGTCATGGTCTGGGGCTGCATGAGTGCTGCTGGCACTGGGGAGCTACAGTTCATTGAGGGAACCATGAATGCCAACATGTACTGTGACATACTGAAGCAGAGCATGATCCCCTCTCTTCAGAGACTGGGTCGCAGGGCAGTATTGCAACATGATAACGACCCCAAACACATCTCCAAGACGACCACTGCCTTGCTAAAGAAACTGAGGGTTAAAGTGATGGACTGGCCAAGCATGTCTCCAGACCTAAACCCTATTGAGCATCTGTGGGGCATCCTTAAATGGATGGTGGAGGAGCGCAAGGTCTCTAACATCCACCAGCTCTGTGATGTTGTCATGGAGAAGTGGAAGAGGACTCCAGTGGCAACTTGTGAAACTCCGGTGAACTCCAGGCCCAAGAAGATTAAGGCAGTGCTGGAAAATAATGGTGGTCACACAAAATATTGACTTAGGGGTGTACTCACTTTTGCTACCAGTGGTTTAGACATTAATGGCTGTGTGTTGAGTTATTTTGAGGGGACAGCAAATTTACACTGTTATACAAGCTGTACACTCACTACTTTACATTGTAGCAAAGTGTAATTTCTTCAGTGTTGTCACATGAAACGATAGAATAAAATATTTACAAAAATGTGAGGGGTGTACTCACTTTTGTGAAATACTGTATTTATAAAACCCTATGTGCTTTCATATCTGTCTTATCCATATATAATAAACTCTTCAAATGTGCTTTAAAATACATGCTTTTCCCTTTTATGAATAAGAAAATGACAATGATGTTAGGCTGGTATAATAATGCTCTGGGGCTGGTATGAATTTTTTTAAAGGGCTGGTTTTTATTCCCAGTCCGGCCCTGCCCCTGAGCACACAGCACCCGCATCAGCTCCTCATTCTCCCTGTCACACAGCCCTTGGCATCCTTTCCTTTTCCGCTCCCACTTTTACCGCCTCTGGCTTCCACTTCCAATTGCCGGTCACCTGTCCGTCCATCCCCCCGGCTTTCTCTCTTTCTCCCCCAGCTTTCTGGTCACACACTCCTGCTCACAGTGCCCACATACTCACAGTGCCTCCTTACTCTTAGATTGTAAGCTCTAACGAGCAGGGCCCTCTGATTCCTCTTGTACCAAATTGTGACGTAACTGTACTGTCTGCCTTCATTTTGTAAAGCTCTGCGAAAACTGTTGTCGCCATATCCTGTATAATAATAATATTCAGTGCCTCAGTAATCTGAACTGAAGCACTTGCTCAGAAGGAACTTGTTGCTATTTATTTTGTGGATTTTATTTATATGATTACATCATAACTGGCCACTTTATTTATTCACAATAATGTATAAAATGATTTGTTTGTCACATTGTAAATAGTCACATGTAATTGGTGCTCGACAGTTTTGCACCAGGTGAAAAGCAAGGTGTTATTGTGCTGAGGAACACAGTTTCATAAATGGAAGGACATAGGTCCACAAGAATTGATTTTGTCTTGATCTAACATGCCCTACTTAAAGCGGAGTTCCACCCATTTTTTTATCATTGTCTGTGCTGCATGCCCTTATCTGCTAGTTTTCATAATGGCCATTTTTTTTTTTTTTTTAATGCTTATAAATACCTTTGTTTGCAGTTATTCATTACTTCCGTCCCCTTCCTAGCCTAGGCGATTACGTCACTAGGCGATTTGCAAGGGTTCCTGGGATAGCAGCATCATGTATCCCAGTCCTTGGGAACGTTTAGCGGATCACTGCATTAGCGGATCCGATCCTTCCCCTGCCTTCATTACTTATTGACGTTTGTTTCCATAAATATTCGTAATTTTTTTTTTTTTTT
>BLSH010099766.1:116539-159676 GCA_018402905.1 Glandirana rugosa | reverse complement strand
AGAATGGGGCTTAGTGTATCAGAGTCACTGATTTGAATATCTTTTAATGCATGACGTATTTGAAGGTACTGGTAAAATGAAGTACGGGGAAGCTGATAGGATGAGGAGAGGTCTTGAAAGGAGCAGAATACCTTATTGGAGTATAATTGTCCCACTGTGGTGATTCCAGCCGAGGTCCATTTTTGGGTGTTGAGGTCCGGTATTATTTTTTCCAGGGAGGATAGTGGGATGAGATCCAGGGTGTTTTGGGACAGAGTAGTTGCTATGTTTCTAAGCGAAGACCATACTGTGTGGGTTGCGTTAATGGTGTCCAGAAAGTGTCTCTGGGGGTGGGGATGAAGGATCAAGGCGCCTAGGTAGGCTTTCAAGTCCTGTTGTAAGATCTCTTTGTCAAGTTGTAGCGTGGGTGAGGAGGGGTTGGGGGACCACCATGTTCTCGAGTGGTTTAAGATACTGGCTTTGTAGTAAAAGGAAATGTTCGGGGCCCCCATTCCACTAAATGTAACCGGGCGGAGGAGGTATGTTGTTTTGAATCTGGGGCGCTTCCCTTGCCAAATTGTGTTACTAATAATAGTTTGTAGTTTCTTCAGGTGAGTTGTAAGAAAAGGTATTGGAAGGGCGCGAAAGAGGTACAGAATGTGAGGTAAGATAAACATCTTTACTAGGGCGATGCGGCCTGTCCAAGAAGGTGTTATCTTTTGAATTGAAGAGGAGATGCTGGAGATTTTCGATGTCAGTATATTAAGTTAGTGTGGAACATATTAGAGCTTGGTGTAGTCAATTGGATCCCAAGATATTGAAGAGAGGATGCTGGAGCCCACGAGAAAGGGGTACGTTTAGAAATATATTGTTTAGTGAGAGGGGGTAAGTTGATGGGGAGCATTTGACATTTATTATGATTTAATTCATAGAGCGAGAGCGTGCTGAAGTGATCTAGAAGTTGAGTTAAGTGCGGGAGAGTGAGAAGGGGATTTGTAAGGAAGAGAATCACATCGTCAGCATATAGACCTATTTTATGTTGAGAATTTCCGATTTGTATACCGGTGATTGAGGGGTTGGATCGGATATGTTCTGCTAGGGGCTCCATAATCAGGGAGAATATTATTGGGGAAAGAGGGCAACCCTGCCTTGTTCCATTAGTAATGGGAAAGGAGGATGAGAGGAATCCCGACGTCCACACTTTGGCTGTTGGACATGTGTATAGGGCTGTGATTGCTGATAAAATTCGTCCCTGGAGGCCAAACCCCCGGAGGACTCCGATCATGTACTGCCAATGAACCCTATCAAAAGCTTTTTCAGCGTCTAGAGAAATTGCTAGGGCCTGTATATGGTGATGTTCAGCCCATTGGATAAGGTTAATTGATCGCCGTGTTCCATCCGAGGTTTGGCGACCAGGGATGAATCCAACCTGATCGGGGTTTATGAGGAGGGGGGTATATTGGGAAAGCCTATTAGCAATGATTTTAGCGAATAGTTTTGTGTCCGAATTGAGCAAGGATATAGGACGGTAATTTGCAGGATTGTCATGGGCTTTGCCTGGTTTGGAGATGGTGACTATAGTGGATTCTAAGAATTCTTGGGGGCAGGTGCCTGTGTCCATGATTTTGTTGTACATATTTACTAGGTGGGGTTTTAGTTTATCAGAAAATAGTTTGTAATATTCATTTGTGAATCCATCTGGGCCCGGTGATTTGTGAAGCGGTAATGATTTAATAGATTTGGATACTTCAGTTGGGGAAATTGGGGCAGAGAGGCTTGAGAGTTGTGATTCTGAGAGGGAAGGAAGTTTGATCGAGCTTAGGAATTGGGTCAGGGTTTCTGCATTCAGGGTCGGGGAAGAAGGGCTGTCTTTTAAGTTATAGAGGGAAGCATAGAAGTCTTTGAATAATTTTGCGATTTCTGCAGGGTTGTATATTTTTTGGTTTTGCTTGTGCGAGAGGAACGCAATTTTTGATGTTGCTATTTTTTGTTTATGCTGTTTTGCAAGGAATGTACCGGGTTTATTGTTTGAAGTGTAGAAGTTAAGCTTTAATCTCTTAATATAATATTCAAAGGATTTTTTAAAGATTTCGCTCAGTTGAGTCCTAAAGTCTTTCAGTTTATCAGTAAGGAGTGGGTCAATTTTTTGTTTGTTAAGGGTTTCCAATTGATGAATTTGGGTAGTGAGCTGGGAAATGGTGTGGAGGTGAGTCCGTTTCTCGTGGGCTGCTAGCTTTATAAGGGATCCTCTTAAGACTGCTTTGTGACTATTCCACAGTATATTGGGATCTGCGACTGTACCTGTGTTCAATTCAAAAAAGTCGGTTATGGCAGAGTTGATCTGTTTCTGGCATTCAGGTTTGGTTAATGTGGGTTCAGTCTCCATGGTGAAATAATATTTTTATCAGTTGTTGCAGGGAACTTTAGAGTTATAGGAGCGTGATCGGACCAGGTAATCAGACCGATTGACATGGAGTCAACTTTTTGTAGTGTGAATTTGTCTACCAGAAAGAAATCAAGTCCGGAATATAAATTATGAGCAGCTGAAAAGAAGGTATAATCCTTCTCATTTCCATGAGAGCATCGCCAGGGGTCAAAGAGATCTTCTTGAGAAATTAACGAGTGTAGAATTGAGGAGTGTTTTCGTTTGGGATTGGTGGAGTCCAGATTCGGATTTATAACTTCATTGAAGTCTCCACAGATGATAATGGAATTAGATCTATAGGGTTGGAGCTTATTGAAGATGGATTTGAAGAAGGTATTCTGGTGGGTGTTAGGGGCGTATAGATTAACAATAGTAAGGCGATTATTATTGATGGTCGCCGTGAGGATGAGGTATCTACCATTGGGGTCCGTTTCTATAGAATGGAGGAGAAAGGAGGCAGAGTCGCGAATAGCGATCATGACTCCTTTCCGTTTGGAGTCAGCGTTAGAGAAAAATATGTGGGGGAATTTTGGGTGTGAACACTTCGGTGGGTTGGAGGAAGTGATGTGAGTCTCTTGAATACAGATGATTTCGGATTGTGCTTTAAGTGCTTCTTTCCACATAAGGGATCGTTTGAAAGGACTATTGAGTCCCTTAACATTTAGGGAGAATATTTTCAATGCCATTGAGCGTGATTGAGGGGGTTATGGGCATGTTAATTGGTGCTGCAGAAATGAGAAGGATTTTACCCCTCCTAGCTGACCCAAGCAAAAAAAGATAAATACATTTGACATTATAACAGTAGTACCTGAATTTACAACAGTTATGTATGGAGGGCTATACCAGTTCATGGGAGAGGATGGGGGAGAGACAGAGGGAGAAGGGAAAGAGAAAGAGTTAAGGAGAAAGAGAAGGAAGGCGAAGTGTATGTTCGTGTGCCTTGCACACCAATAAACCGGGGTGGAGGGATTCAACATTGGTATTAACATCTTTTCGACAGATAATCTGTGAGATAAGACAAATATAACAAGAAAGAAAATCGAAGAGGTACAGTTAGAGAAAACAGTTAAACCCATTTGGGCTCTCAGCACAGGGAAGTGGTGGTAAACAATGATTGTGCATGGTTCACCTGCTGAGATGAGAGTACCTGAACGGAATCAGGTGTTGTTTGAGTGATGCTTGCCATCCATGAGGTGTTGTGGGAAAGTGAATTTTGGTGGAGAGATCAGGTTCGGAGGAGACAGGCCCCAATTTTGTAATTGTTTCAGGCCTTGTTTGAGGTGGTAGATAGTCACAGACTTTCCTTGGTATGTGACGATGAGTTTGGTGGGAAATCCCCATTTGTAGACGATGTGACGGTCTCTTAGGATGGTCGTCACCGGTGAAAGATCTTTACGCAGTTGCGCTGTGGCTGCAGATATGTCATTGTATACAGTGAGGGATGTGTACGGATCCGGGAAAGTCGCTATGTTTCTGGCGGAGGCTATGATCCGGTCTTTGGCTTGGAAGAAATGTAGCCTTGCCAGCACATCTCTGGGTTTTTCCGCCGGGATGTGAGAGGGTTTAAAGATTCTGTGTGCTCTGTCAATAGTTAGGTCCATTGGGGAGAGAGTGGGAACCAACACTTTAAAGAACTGTTGCAGATATTGTGAAAGTTCCCCAGGGGTGACAGACTCAGGGATCCCCCTGATTTTGAGATTGTTTCTGCGCGAACGGTCTTCTAGGTCCGCCATTTTCCCTGTGATGCGTTGTAGTTGTTCTGTTTGGTGTTGGTGTGCGTCCACTAGTTCGTTATATGCAGTGGCGTAGTTACACATTTGATGTTCAATCGTGTCTGTTCGCTCGCCAAGCTCGTCTATTTGGTGTTGCATGTGGGCGACGGCTTGATTGATATCTTTTCTGAGGTCTTTCCTCAGATCTTTCTGTAGTGAGAGTAACATATGCTTAAGAACGTTCTCTGACACTGGATTATCTGTGGTCGGAAGCGAAGCGAGCGATTCCGAGCGTTCGGGTGATTCCGAACGTTCTTGGTCCGAACGTTCTTGGTCCGAAAGTTCGTTCGCGGTAGGATCGCGGGTTTGGGAGAAGGTAAGATGTTTCTTGCTTACCGGACCCCAGTGAGATGGCGAGGCGTGAGGGGAAGATGCGGCCCTCTTAGTGGAGTCTCTGGCTCTGCTCCCCTGCGGCGCTGTGGAGTCCATGTCGTCAGTGGGCTCTCCGGAGGAGGTGGAGTGGGGATGTGGGAGAGATAGTTTACTGGAGGCCCCGGCTTCGTTCTGCCTGCCCGCATGGCGGGCCTCACTGAAAAAATTCAGTGAGCTTCCTTGGCTCTGCAGGATGGGATTTTTTCCCTGTCATTTGTGGGGGATTAGTAGTATCCAGAAATGTTATTTTGGATGGTGGATTGTCCAGTTAGCAGGTCCTGTGCTAAAAAATCTTCCCTGTGCTGGGAGAGAGAGGAGATCAGGCAGCCATCGCAGTGTGCGGCCAAGCTCCGCCCCCAACATTGTTTTATTATTATTTTTTTTTTACTAGTAATGGGGGTGACTGCGATTTTTATCAGGACTTTGATATTGGGTTAGACAGGTCGGACATTTTTGACACTTTTTTGGGACCAATGACATTTATACAGCAATCAGAAATTGAAATGTCCACTGATTACTGTATAAATATCATTGACAGTGAAGGGGTTAACATGAAGGGGGCAGTGAAGGGGTTAACAGTGTTCCCTGTATGTGTTCTAACTGTGTGGGGACGGGGCTGGCAGGGACATAACAGATCTAACTGATACCAGTGACAGGGATCAGTAGATCTGTCATGTCCCCCTTCACAGAACAGAGAACCGCCATGTTTACATCTGCGGTTCCCTGTTCTGCGGGTCACGAGCGGACATCGAGTCTGCCCAACCCGTGGGCACACCCACGCAGCATGCGGCGGTCATGCGCACCGCCGCCTGTGAGTGCGCGCCAGCATCCATGGACGTCTGCCGGTCAATTCAGATCCGTGCTGTAGCTGTCTTTTGGCTATAGCACAGATCTGAACTGGTTAAGAGATAGGATCATTCACGCCAAGGTTAGTGTAGGAACCCACTGGAAAATTGGGGTACTCTGAAGCAGTCAGTGGGCTTAAGCACTTCATGGCCATTTAGTGTGACCAAACCCCCATATTGTTGCATTTTTTGCTATATATGTTTAGCTGTTTTTATACAGCTTTGCAGGAGTAAGTGTCATATGTGCACTGTAATATGTACTTTTTTGTCTATTGTGGTCTTACAGTAGCACCATGTGTTTGTTAGGGTGTTCCTCCAGATATATATTTTTGTATGTTGTGTTCCTGACCAGACCTTTTGGGCTGGCGAACCCCATCCTACCTCATTGCCTCCAATCAGTGTCCACTTGAACCATGGTATGAGTCCTATGGTATCCCATAAAGTAGAGTGTTTGCTTCCATGGTTTAAGAGATAGGATCATTCACTCCAAGGTTAGTGTAGGAACCCATTGGAAAATTGGGGTACTTTGAAGCAGTCAGTGTGCTTAAGCACTTCATGGCCATTTAGTGTGACCAAACCCCCATATTGTTGCATTTTTTGTTATTTATGTTTAGATGCTTTTAACCACTTACCAACCGGGGCCCTTTTTTACATTTGTTGGTTACGAGTTAAAAACTGTTTTTTTTTGTTAAAAAATTACTTAGGTCCCCCAAACATTATATTTTTTTTTCAAACACCCTAGAGAATAAAATGGCGATCGTTGCAATACTTTTTGTCACACGGTATTTGCGCAGCGATATTTCAAGTGCTATTTTTTTGGGAAAAATTTCACTTTTTTTGTTCAAAAATAAGACAACAGTAAAGTTAGCCCACTTTTTTTGTATATTGTGAAACAGGATGTTACGTCGAGTAAACTGATACCATACATGTTACGGTTGAAAATGGCAACAAAGTCCGGTACTTAAAAATCTCCATAGGCGACACTTTAAAAATTTTTAACGGTAACCAGGTTAAAGGTGCAGAGGAGGTCTTTTGCTAGGATTATTGCTCACACTCTGGCGATTGCGGCAATACCTCACATGTGAGATTGGAACACCGTTTTCATGTGCAGGTGCGACTTACGTATGCGTTTTCTTTGCTCCGCGAGCTCGCGGGGACGGTTTTGCTTTAATTTTTTTTTTATTATTATCTATTTATTTATTTTTAACACTGTTCCTTTAAAAAAAAAAATTCTGATCACTTTTATTGCTATCACAAGGAATGTAAACATCCCTTGTGATAGTAATATGTGGTGACAGGTACACTTTATGGAGGGCTGGGGGGTCTAAAAGACCACCCCATCCCTCCTTTACACTTCACAGTATTCAGATCACCAAAAACGGGATTCTGAATACTGTGATTTTTTTAAAACTGGCGCTGGGTAAACAGGAAGTGACGTTATGACGTCGATTTCCGGAATTTGCCGAAGGAGACCCGATCAGAACCAATTCCGGCTTCTATCAGGTCTCCTCTGAGCCGGCGGACGCCGGCTAGCTCTGGTCTCCCGGTGGGACAGGAGCCCAGAGAAGAGCGGCGGGAGGGGGGGGAAGGTCCCCTCCCGCCCCCGGGGATAACGATCGAGCGGCTCCCT
The DNA here is from genome assembly GCA_018402905.1 of Glandirana rugosa. NCBI lineage: Eukaryota > Metazoa > Chordata > Amphibia > Anura > Ranidae > Glandirana > Glandirana rugosa. Next base: position 152,653 of record BLSH010099766.1, on the reverse strand, counting down.
AGCCGGATCAGTCGTTATCCCCAGATAGCCGACCGTCAACTCTAAAAAAACGGTACCGGGATATAGCCTGCAGCTGCAGGCTATACCCCAGTACAGCCACTCAAAAGTAGCCACCGCCTATTTACGGCGATTTGTGGGAAGTGGTTAAACAGCTTTGCAGGAGTAAGTGTCATGTGTGCGCTGTAATATGTACTTTTTTGTGTATTGCGTTCTTACAGTAGCACCATACGTTTGTTAGGGTGTTCCCCCCCAAATATATATTTTTTGTATGTTGTGGTCCAGACCAGACCTTTTGGGCTGCCAAACCCCATCTTGCCTCATTACCTCCAATCAGTGTCCACCTGATCCATGGTATGAGTCCTCTGGTCTCCCATAAAGAGGAATGCTTGCTTCCATGGTTTAAGAGATAGGATCATTAGCTCCAAGGTTAGTGTATGAACCCACTTGAAAATTGGGGTACTTTGAAGCAGTCAGTGGGCTTAAGTACTGCATGGACATTTAGTGTGACCAAACCCCCATATTGTTGCATTTTTTTCTATATATGTTTAGATGCTTTTAAACAGCTTTGCGGGAGTAAGTGTTATGTGTGCGCTGTAATGTGTACTTTTTTGAACATTGAAGAAATGACACTTTGCTACAATGTAAAATAATACGTGTACAGCTTGTATAACAGTGTAAATTTTCTGTCCCCTCAAAATTACTCACCACTCGCCATTACTGTCTATTCCGCTGGCAGAAAAAAGTGAGTACACCCCTAAGTAAAAATGTCCAAATTTGGGCCCAATTAGCCATTTTCCCTCCCCCTGTGTCATGTGACTCGTTAGTGTTATAAGGTCTCAGGTGTGAATGAGGAGCAGGTGTGTTAAATTTGGTGTTCTCGCTCTCACTCTCTCATACTGGTAACTGGAAGTTCACCTCATGGCAAAGAACTCTCTGAGGATCTGAAAAAAATGAATTGGTGCTCTACATAAAGATTGCCTAGGCTATAAAAGATTGCCAAGACCCTGAAACTGAGCTGCAGCACGGTGGCCAAGACCATACAGCAGTTTAACAGGACAGTTTCCACTCAGAACAAGCCTCGTCATGGTAGATGTTGAGTGCATTTGCTCAGCGTCATATCCAGAGGTTGTCTTTGGGAAATAGACATATGAGTGCTGCCAGCATTGCTGCAGAGGTTGAAGGGGTGGGGGGGTCAGTCTATCTGTGCTCAGACCATACGTTGCACCCTGCATCAAGTTGGTTTGCATGGCTGTCATCCCAGAAGGAAGCCTCTTCTAAAGATGATGCACAAGAAAGCCCGTAAACAGTTTGCTGAAGACAAACAAACTAAGGACACGGATTACTGGAACTATGTCCTGTGGTCTGATGAGACCTAGATAAACTTATTTGGTTCAGATGGTTTCTAGCATGTGTGGCAGCAACCAGGTGAGGAGTGCAAAGACAAGTGTGCCTTGCCTACAGTCAAGCATGGTGGTGGCAGTGTCATGGTCTGGGGCTGCATGAGTGCTCCCAGGATTAGGGAGCTACAGTGCATTGAGGGAACCATGAATGTCAACATGTACTGTGACATACTGAAGCAGAGCATGATCTCCTCCCTTCATAGACTGTGTGACAGGGCAGTATTCTAACATGATAACGACCCCACACACACCTCCGAGACATCCACTGCCTTGCTAAAGAAGCTGAGGGTAAAGGTGATGGACTGGTCAAGCATGTCTCCAGACCTAAATCCTATTGAGGGGCATCCTTAAACAGGAAGGCGGAGGAGCGCAAGGTCTCTAACATACAGCTCTGTAATGTCGTCATGGAGGAGTGGAAGAGGACTCTAGTGACAACCTGTGAAGCTCTGGTGAACTCTATGGCCAAGAGGGTTATGGCAGTGCTGGAAAATATTGGTGGCCACACAAAATATTGACACTTTGGGCCCAATTTTGATATTTTTACTTAGGAGTGTACTCACTTTTGTTGCCAGCGGTTTAGACATTAATGGTTGTTTGTTGGGTTATTTTAAGGAGGCAGTTAATTTACACTGTTATACAAGCTGTACACTCACTACTTTACATTGTAGCAAAGTGTCATTTCTTCATTGTTGTCACATGAAAAAATAGAGTAAAATATTTACAAACATATGAGGGGTGTACTCACTTTTGTGAGATACTGTATGTATTAGCTGTTTTACATAACCATATAGATCAGCTATTGAAGCTTGAGGTACCAATTTTTATTAAACTTAGCATCCCATAAGCCAGGCTCAGTTCAAAGAGCAACAGCCAATTCAACACAGGTTTGTAAGTCCAGATTAACCATTTGACCACTGGGCACTTAAAGCGGAGGTCCGTCTGAAAAAAAAAAATAAGTCAGCAGCTACATATACTTTAGCTGCTGACTTTTAATAATAGGACACTTACCTTTCCTGGAGTCCAGCAATGTCGGCACCCACCCCTGATCTTCGGATCGGGGGTTGGGTGTAGCCGCGTCCATTGTGGGTAAGGGAACCCGGATGTGTAGCATTACAGCTTCATGTCGGGCACCTTACTGTGCACACGCGAGGCTCCACTGTGCTCTGCTATTGGTCAGGCGGCCAGTAGCAGAGCCAGGAGGCAGGAGGGAGCCGGGCTGCTGACGTCAGCCGCTGAAGTTCCCAGCCCGAGCTCCCGGATGTGTGGAAAAGGACACCTGTCTAAAGACAGGTGTCCTCTTCCCCCTCCCCCCTGAAAGGTGCCAAATATGACACCTGAGGGGGGGAGGAATCCAGCCAGCTTTAAACCCCTTCCTAACCAGACCAATTTTCAGCTTTCAGTGCTCTCACAATTTGAATGACAATTAATCAGTCATACTACACTGTACCCATATGAAATTTGTGTCCTTTTTTTCACACAAATAGAGCTTTCTTTTGGTGGTATTTAATCACCCTTGGGGTTTTTATTTTTCACTATAAATGGAAAAAGACTGAAAATGTTGTAAAAAATGCATTTTTCTTTCTTTCTGTTATAACATTTAGCAAATTAGTATTTTTTCTTCATATATTTTGGCCAAAATGTATACTGTTACATATCTTTGGTATAAATAACCCAAATAAGTGTATATTATTTGGTCTTTGTTAAAGTTATAGACTCTACAATCTATGGTACCTATCACTGAAAATTGATCACACCTGATGTACTGATTTCTTGAGACCCTAACAAGCCAGGAAAGTACAGAATCCCCTCAAATTACCCCTTTTGGAAAGTAGACAGTCCAACGTATTTAGTAAGAGGCATGGAAAGTTTTTTGAAGTTGTCATTTTTTCCCAGAATACTTTGCAATATGAAGATTTTTTTTTTTACAAAATTGTCATATGAACAGATTATTTCTCACACCCAGAGGCCCAACATGCAGTAAGCACCGTCAGGCGTTCTAGGGACATAAATTACACATCTCATTTCCTGACTACCTCTTGCACTTTTGAAGGTCCTGGAGCACCAAGGCAATGGAAACGCCCAAAAAATTACCCCAATTTGGAAAGTAAACACCCAATGTATATTCTAGGAGGCATAATGAGTCTTATGAACATGTCATTTTTTTTACACAAAGTTGTGCATTTATACAATATTTTTAACACACAGCATGTACATCCCAAAATATATTCTGCTACTCCTCTCGAGTATAACGATACCACATGTGTGACACTTTTACACAGCCTGGCCACATGCAGAGGCCAAACATGCAGGGAGCACCTTCAGGCGTTCTAGGGGCATACATTTCAAATCTAATTTGATTACCTATTACGCAATTGTGAGGCACTGTAGTGGCACTGATGGGCGCTGTATTAGCATGGATGTGTCACGGATGAGAACTGATGTGGTATGGATGAGCATGAATGAGGCATAAATGAGCACAATTGGGGGTGTCTGAGCCGTGGATGGGGATGGGTGAGCATGGATGCATGGGTGAGCACGGATGCACGGGTGAGCACAGATGCATGGGTGAGCACAGATGCATGGATGGGTGAGCACAGATGCATGGGTGAGCACAGATGCATGGGTGAGCACAGATGCATGGGTGAGCACGGATGCATGGGTGAGCACAGATGCATGGGTGAGCACAGATGCATGGATGGGTGAGCACAGATGCATGGGTGAGCACAGATGCATGGGTGAGCATGGATGCATGGGTGAGCACGGATGGATGGGTGAGCATGCATGCATGGGTGAGCACAGATGGATGGTGGAGCATGGGTGAACACGAATGCATGGGTGAACACAGATGCATGGGTGAGCCCAGATGAGGCTGGATGGGTGAGCACAGCTAGATGGGTGAGCACGGATGCATGGGTGGATGGGTGAGCACGGATGCATGGGTGGATGGGTGAACACGGATGCATGGGTGAGGACAGTTGCATGGCTGATGGATGAGACTGGATGGGTGATCATGAATGAGGCTGGATGGATGAGCATTGATGGATGGATGGGGGTGCAAACTGGCTGATGCTTCTCATCTCTCCCCCTCTCCTTTAGCACTGCACAGATTGGTGTATATCCACCGGCTTGTTTACATCTGATCATTCCGTCATTTGATGGAGCGATCATGTGGTAAATGGCCGCTGTGAGTGGCCATTTACCGCAATCCGTGAAGTGCTGGGTCTACCGGACCCGGCGGTCACGGATGCTCCCGGGTGCACGCCCCAGGGGGCGCATGGGAGCATGATTCTGGGAAGACATTATAGTACGCCCTCCCAGAACAACTGATTGATCTTGTGGCCATGTATTTATATTACACGGTCGGCAAGTGGTTAAATAGATCCAGAACTATGTCAGACAAGTGCACATTGTCAAGTTTATAAAGACCCGAAAATCCACTTTCCAAGTCCACATATATACAGTATCTCACAAAAGTGAATACACCCCTCACATTTTTGTAACTATTTTATTATATCTTTTCATGTGACAACACCAAAGAAATTACACTTTGCTACAATGTAATGTAGTGAGCGTACAGCTTGTATAACAGTGTAAATTTGCTGTCCCCTCAAAATGACTCAACACACAGCCATTAATGTCTAAACTGCTGGCAACAAAAGTGAGTACACCATTAATAGAAAATGTCCAAATTGGGACAATTAGCCATTTTCTCTCCCTGGTGTCATGTTACGTGTTAGTGTTACAATGTCTCAGGTGTGAATGGAGAGCAGGTGTCTGTGTAAGTGACAAACCATGGACTATTGGCATGAATTGTGTCATTGCTCTGTTAAACCGCTTGCAAATTTTTTCAAGGTGTTTAACCACTTCAGCCCTGGAAGGATTTGCCCTCTTAATGACCAGGCCATTTTTTGTGATAGGGTACTGCGTTACTTTAACTGACTATTGCGTGGTCGTGCAATGCTGTACCCAAATAAAATTGTTGTATTTTTTTCCTACAAATAGAGCTTTCTTTTGGTGGTATTTGATCACCTCTGCGGTTTTTATTTTTTGCGCTATAAACAAAAATAGACCATCAATTTTGCAAAAAAAAAACATTTTTTATTTTCTGCTATAAAACATACCCAATAAAATGTTTTTAAAAATCTAATATATTCATCAATTTAGGTCAATATGTATTCTGCCACATATTTTTGGTAAAACAAAAATAATAAGCTTATATTAATTGGTTTGCACAAAAGTTATAGCGTCTAAAAGAGTGGTTCTCAACTCCGGTCCTCAGGACCCACTAACAGATTTTCAGTATTACCTTGGGGAGATGCAGACTAGAATACTGCAATCACTGAGCAGCAAATTATATCACCTGTGATGTATTTCAGTTATCCTGCAAACCTGGCCTGTTAGTGGGTCCCGAGGACAGGAGTTGAGAACCACTGGTCTACAAAATAGGGGATATATTTCTGGAAGTTTTATTATTTATTTTTTACTAGTAATGGTGGTGATCAGTGATTTTTAGCAGGACTGCGACGTTGTGTTGAACAGATCAGACACCTATCTGACATTTTTTTACACCTTTTTGGGAACCAGTGACATTATTACAGTGATCAGTGCTAAAAATATGCACTGACATTGTACTAATGACACTGGCAGAGAAAGGGTAAACTTCAGGGGCGATCAAGGGGTTAACTGTGTTCCCTGGGTGTTTTTACTAACTGCAAGGGGGGTGGGCTGCCTGGAACACAGAGATCCGTCTTCCTGCATAGCAGAAAGACAAGATCTCTGTGTCCTCCCCTGTCAGAACGGAGATCTGCCTTATTTACTTCGGCAGATCCCCGTTCTGTCTCTGCGGTGAACGATTGTGGGTGGGTGGCAGACATCGAGTCCGCCAGACCCACTGATTGGCCAATCGATGCGTGCGCATGGCCACAGATGCTAGTGCACGAAACGTCGTACTGGTACGGTGTTTGATGCAGGCGAGTCATCTTGCCTCAGTGTAACTTTTAAGGTGAGGGGTTACTTCAGATAATACTAAAACAGTTTTAGACGGTACAGAATACAGACACAAAAAAATTCCAACTTAATTTGAGAAACTAGTTCCAAAGTTTTATGTTGACCAATATCATTTCCAGACAAATGATATATGATGACTTGAGGAAAAGGCCAGCGATCATGTAACTGTGATAAAGTCTGATGTAATTCATTCCCTCTCATACCTTGTCTTCTGTACCAATGCACTTTATACAGGGTAGTTAGCAAACTCAGATTGGGTTCATAAATGCTACATTCTGCCCCCTGCTGAGCCCAAAAGTTATGAGTGACCAATAACCCACACTGTATCTGTAAATTAAATAGAAGAATTAGGCCTTATATAAGATCCATAACATATTGACCTCCACCCACCTATTTGCTTTATAACAGCCTCAGCCAAACTTAATTTTGCCACCCCCGTAACTGCCCCAATTCTAAATGAGTGGAAAAAAACATGCAAGTGTTTAAGGCATAATGCTTTAAGACATCTACTCAATAGTAATAAATAGACAATGGCTTTCCAGCGATATGGATTAGTAATTGATTGTCAAAAAGGGGCCTAACATCCAAAATTTGTCGCACTTGCAAGAAAACACAAAGCCATGAACAGCCAATCAAAACAATAATGATTTATATGGGGAAAAACATACTTCTTCCGTAGTAGCACACATATGGCCCAATAGCTCAGTCAATACGGATAATCTAGCATCCGCCACAACATGCATCTTTCAATAACCTTTTAATGTATGCTTAACAGAGAAAAAAGCCATGCAAGAATTGGCCCCTCACATGTGCATGAAAAAGGAGACGCCAGACAAAGTCTTAACAAGATGTGAGTCAGAATAGTTATGGGACATAAAAAAATGAAGGACTCATAAAACGAAACCTTCTAAAAAAAAAAAAGCTTGTTGTAGCTTAGATGATGCCAAGAATGAACACCATAAGGACCATGCTGCTTGATAACATGCCCCCATAGTCAGTGCCACTGATGCGTTTATTGCACTAAGGACAGGAGTCACAGAAGGTCCCATAAGTGTGGATGGCATGACCATCCACCTGGATCCGCTTCTGGTACCAATAGCTTGAACTCTTGAATCTGTAAGCAGGATAAGGCATCTGCAATTACATTTTCAACATGTGGCACATATTTAGCTTTAAACCATATATTGAGTTCTAAGCATTTAAAGACCAGTTGTCGAAGAATAGTAATGACTGGTAATGATTTTGACGACAATTCGTCATGAAAACCACCCCTTTATTGTCCCAATGATGCAATATCCTATGGTTTTTAAAATCAGCACCCCAGAGTTCTAAAGCTACTAAATCTGAAAACATTTCCAAAAGAACAATATTTGTTATTAAACCCTTTTCCAAGACGTGGGCCAAGTATCAGCAGACCAATGAATGTTCCAAAAAGCTTTGTAATCACATGCCCGAGCACCATCAGTATGCAAATTAAGGGATGAAGCAGCACAAAATTGGGTTTGTCATAAAGAACAACCATTAAACAATTTTAAAAAAACAATGCCAAACCACCACATCCAGTGTAATTTTACTTGTAATTCTCATGAAGTGATAAGGAGATAAAATTCCAGAAATGGCGCGATACAAGCGTTTTGAAAAAATGCGACCCATTGGCATACCCCTAGATGCCAACAAACCTAGCAAAGATTGCAGTATTTTCAAACATATTTAATTTTTTGAAAGAATCATGTCCAACAATATCCAAATTTTAATAATTTTTTATGTGGCAGACAGAATTCCATTGAAACTGTATCTATTTGCATACCAAGCAAGAATTCCAAACAAGTAGTAGGGTATACCAATTTTTTCAAGAGCCAATGGCACACCAAAATCCTGACATACAATGCGGAATGCCATGAATACATTTAAGCAGTCCTCTGAATTAGCCTTTCCTATAAAGAGGAAATCATGCAATGCAATAAATTATTCAAATCAGCTCTGCAACTAACTACCCATTCAAGAAATGTAGAAAATATTTTGAAATAGTGGCAAGAAAGAGAACACCCCATCGGGAGACACTTATCAAAATAGTAACTCCCTTTAAAGTGGAAACCCAATGAGTTGAAAGCCAACAGATGGATAGGTAGTAAACAAAATGCTGATTTTATATCAGCCTTTGCAAGTTGAGCTGAATACCTGCCTAATCTTAAACAAAGTATCATCAAAAGAAGAATATTGTACAGAACACAACTCCAGATTGATTTCATCATTCAAAGAAAGACCAATGGGGTAAGACAGATGATGCATCAAGCAAAATGTATTTGGCTCCGTTTTTGGAAGAATGCCTAGCGGAGAAATTACTAAAAGGGGTGAATCAAAAGGACCCTCTATTCTTCCTTCTTGTATTTCTTTCAATATTTTCTCTTTAACTACTTGCATATGTAAATATATTGAAGGCATATTGTCAAATATAGGGATGGGCCCGCGGTTCGAGTTGAACGTAAGTTCAACTCGAACATCAGGCGTTCACCCCTTCGTTGAATTTTGAACATTATGGGGCATTCACAGCGATTTTGCCTGGGCAGACCACCCCATAATGCATTGTGAGCAGATGGCGCGCACAGCTCCTCCATGTGAAGGCTGCCACCATCTGCACTGGCTTTGTTTTGACGTTTTATTTATAGTGCAGGGCGGGCCACCAGGTGATGTATGAGTGACCCCGCCCTCTTCTGATGTCATGTGATGTCATAGGGACGGGTCACTAGATTACATCACTGGGTGGTCCCGCCCTTCCCTATAAATAAAATGTCAAAGCAAAGAGAGCTCAGTCGCGGGAGCCCTCCCATGGAGGAGGAGCTGTTCGGGGTTTTTTTTGGTTTTTTTTCGGGTCCGTCGCTCGCCGTGATTTACGATGGATTACCTTTGGATATTTTTACGATGGAATATCCTTTGGATATTTTTGCTCTGGCTATGTTCTAAACATCACAGAGATGCGCCCTTTTGCAGGTAGACAAAGGGACCCCCTAGACATATTATTTAAAGGAATATTTCATTTTTATTTCACTTTAAGCCAGGGGTTAAGTCCTGGGAAAAAAATGTGGGAACTCACCCAAGATCCCCCCACCTCAAAAATAAAAAAATGTGTGTGCCTGTGTATATATGCATACACACATAGATATATATACCTGCTGGCTGGCACTACTGGGGGTGCTGTCAGATGGTACTGCCGGATGGTACTGCTGGATGATTACTGCTGGGGGTACTGCTGGATGGTACTGCCGGATGATACTGTTGGCACTGCTGGGGGTACTGCTGGATGGTGCTGCTGGATGGTACTGCTGGATGGTACTGTGGGGGGTACTGCTGGCTGGTACCGCTGGGGGTACTGCTGGCTTATACTGCTGGCTGGTACTGCTGGATGGTACTGCTAGGGGTATTTCCAGATGGTACTTCTGGCTGGGACTGCTGGCTGGCACTGCTGGGAATACTGATTGTTGGTACTGCTGGGGGTACTGCTGGATTGTATTGCTGGCTGGAACTGCTGGGGGCACTGCCAGATGGTACTGCTGAATGGTACTGCTGGCTGGTACTGCTGGGGGTACTGCTGGATGGTATGGCTGTGGTTACTGGTACTGCTGGATGGTATTGCTGGGGGTACTGGTACTGCTGGGGGTACTGGTACTGCTGTCTGGTATTGCTGGGGGTACTGGTACTGCTGGATGGTACTGCTGGGGGTACTGGTACTGCTGGATGATACTGCTGGGGGTACTGGTACTGCTGGATGGTACTGCTGGGGTACTGGTACTGCTGACTGGTCCTGCTGGATGGTACTGCTTGGGGTACTGATACTGCTGGATGGTACTGCTGGATGGTACTGGTACTGCCGGATGGTACTGCTGGGGGCACTGGTACTGCTGGATGGTATTGCTGGGGGTACTGGTACTGCTGTGGGTACTGATGTTGCTGGCTGGTACTGCTGGGGGTATTGGTACTGCTGGCTGGTACTGCTGGGGGTACTGGTACTGCTGGGAGTACTGGTACTTCTGGGGGTTCTGGTACTGCTGGCTGGTACTGTTGGGGGTACTGGTACTGCTGGATTGTATTGCTGTGGGTACTGCCAGATGGTACTGTTGTCCCAGATCGCGGGTTCTCGACTCACCATCCCTGAGCATCAGTGTGACAGGAGGAAGCATGCGGCTGCATAAAGAGCGGAGCCTATGCTCACTGTATCTCTCCTGTCACAGTCGGAGTACATTTGGTATCACTCCGCCTGTGACAGAAGGCAGCACTATATAGGAAGTGGATTGCTGGGGGTACTGCTAGCTGGCACTGCTGGGTGGTACTGCTGGCTGGCACTGCTGGGTGGTACTGCTGGCTGGCACTGCCGGCTGGTACTGCTGGGGGTACTGCCAGATGGTACTGCAGGGTGGTACTGCTGGCTGGTACTGCTGGTTGGTACTGCTGGGGGTACTGGTACTGCTGGATGGTACTGATGGGGGTATTGGTACTGCTGGGGGTACTGGTACTGCTGTCTGGTTCTGCTGGGGTACTGGTACTGCTGGATGATACTGCTGGGGGTATTGGTACTGCTGACTGGTACTTCTGGGGGTACTGGTACTGCTGGGGGTATTGGTACTGCTAGATGGTATTGCTGAGGGTACTGGTACTGCTAGATGGTACTGCTGGGGGTATTGGTACTGCTGGATGGTACTGCTGGGGTACTGGTACTGCTGGCTAGTACAGCTAGGGCTAATGGTACTGCTTGATGGTACTGCTGGGGGTACTGGTACTGCTGGATGGTACTGCTGGGGTACTGGTACTGCTGGATGGTACTGCTGGGGTACTGATACTGCTGGATGGTACTGCTGGCTGGTACTGCTGGGGGTACTGCCAGCTGGTACTGCCAGATGGTACTGGTGGATGGTACTGTCAGCTGGTACTGGTACTGCTGGGGGTACTGGTACTGCTGGCTGGTACTGCTGGGGTTACTGGTACTGCTGTGGGGTACTTGTACTGCTGGGGGTACTATTACTGCTAGCTGGTACTGCCGGGGGTACTGGTACTGCTGGGGGCACTGGTACTGCTGGAAATTCTGGTACTGCTGGGTGGTACTGCTGGGGGGTACTGGTACTGCTGGATGGTACTGCTGGGGGTACTGGTACTGCTGGATGGTACTGCTAGGGCTACTGGTACTGCTGGCTGGTACTGCTGGGGGTACTGGTACTGCTGGGGGTTCTGGTACTGCTGGATGGTACTGCTGGGGAATCTGGTACTGCTGGGTGGTAGTGCTGGGGGTACTGGTACTGCTGGGTGTACTGGTACTGCTGGATGGTACTGCTGTCTCATATCGTGGGTTCCTGACCCGCCATCCTCGAGCATCAGTGCGACAGGAGGAAGCATGTGGCTGCATAGAGAGCAGAGCCGATGCTCCCTGTATCTCTCCTGTCATAGGTGGAGTACATTTGGTATCACTCGGCCTGTGACAGAAGGCAGCACTATACAGGAAGCGTCAGCTCTGCTTCCTCTAGCGCCGGCTAACTTATTCACGCTGATGCTCAGGGATGGCAGGTCGGGACCCGCGATCTGGGCTTGCCGACCCACCATCCCACAGCAGGAGGTGGTGGGCCACATCACAGGACACCGCGGGCCACATGGAAGAGGAGCAGACTGGACCGAGCTCTCTAGCCTCTCCTGCTCATGCAGGGGGGGAGAGGGGGGTGTGCTGAGGTCATTCCTGCTGTAGAAAAAGTACAGGAACGACATTCTCATGCGTTCCTGCAGGCCTCGAGCCCTGCTTTAAGTATTATTAAAATCACTGCTCCTGAAACAACAATTTATTTGAAAGACTTTTTTTTGCATTGATATATGTCCCCTAGGGCAGGACCCGGGTCCCCATACACATTATAGGGCAATAACTTGCATATAAACCTTTAAAATGAGCACTTTTGATTTTTCATGTTTGGGTCCCATAGACTTTAAAGGTGTTCAAATGTTCACACTAATTTTTTGCCTGTTTGCAAACTGAACCGGTGGGTGTTCGGCCCATCTCTAGTCAAATATATGGCAACCCATACCTGAGAAAGAAGGTAGTTTAAAACCATAGGAAAAAAACTTAATGCAATATGATTGCTTTCTGACATTCTGAATACAGCTAAATCTATGGTAACATATTTATCAGGATCACTGATGTGATTGCTTTTGAGAAAAAGCTCTTTTGACTGAGCCACGTTACCTGGGTGTGCCCTGTCCAATAATTACATTCATGCTTGTACTTACATGAGTTGGGCCATTTGCATTGCCCATCATTGAAAGTAAAACACACTCCACATCTACAGGGTGGGCCATTTATATGGATACACCTTAATAAAATGGGAATGGCTGGTGATATTAACTTCCTGTTTGTGGCACATTAGTATATGTGAGGGGGGAAACTTTTCAAGATGGGTGGTAACCATGGTGGCCATTTTGAAGTCGGCCATTTTGAATCCAACTTTTGTTTTTTTCAATAGGAAGTGGGTCATGTGACACATCAAACTTATTGGGAATTTCACAAGAAAAACAACGGTGTGCTTGGTTTTAACGTAACTTTATTCTTTCATGAGTTATTTACAAGTTTCTGACCACTTATAAAATGTGTTCAATGTGCTGCCCAATGTGTTGGATTGGCAATGTAACCCTCTTCTCCCACTCTTCACACACTGATAGCAACACCACAGCAGAAATGCTAGCACAGGCTTCCAGTAACCATAGTTTCAGGTGCTGCACATCTCGTATCTTCACAGCATAGACAATTGCCTTCAGATGACCCCAAAGATAAAAGTCTAAGGGGGTCAGATCCGGAGACCTTGGGGGCCATTCAACTGGTCCACGACAACCAATCCACTTTCCAGGAAACTGTTCATCTAGGAATGCTCAGACCTGACACCCATAATGTGGTGGTGCACCATCTTGCTGGAACTATGATGTTGGTGATAGGGAATTGCTGGCCATCAAGTCGGCTTTGGAGGAATGGCGGTACCTCCTGGAAGGAGCAGCTCACCCGGTATTGGTTTTTACTGACCATAAAAACCATAAAAAAAAACATATGCTGTGAAGATACGAGATGTGCAGCACCTGAAACTACGGATACTGGAAGCCTGTGCTAGCATTTCTCCTGTGGTGTTGCTATCAGTGTGTAAAGAGTGGGAGAAGAGGGTTGCATTGACAATCCAACACAATGGGCAGCACATTGAACACATTTTATAAGTGGTCAGAAACTTGTAAATAACTCACGAAAGAATAGAGTTAGGTTAAAACCAAGCACACCATTGTTTTTCTTGTGAAATTCCCAATAAGTTTGATGTGTCACATGACCCTCTTTCTATTGAAAAAACAAAAGTTGGATTCAAAATGGCCGACTTCAAAATGGCAGCCATGGTTACCACCCATCTTGAAACGTTTCCCCCCTCACATATACTATTGTGCCACAAACAGGAAGTTAATATCACCAACCATTCCCATTTTATTAAGGTGTATCCATATAAATGGCCCACCCTGTATACAACCCTGCATTGGAAGTTGGTTTTTGTGGCAACAATAGGTTCAGGCACAATCCTATGACTTTTGTAGCCATTTCATGGACCTATGCACCAACAATATTTGACGAAATGACTCATCATAATAGAACTATGAAAGACCAGAAAAGTTCCTATAGGCTTCAAGGATGATCAGGACATTTTTCTTCTAAAATACTAGCGAAAATACAAAATGCTTGCAAACAGTTGTTAAAAGAATGTGGTGCAGCTTTGCGTTTGTCATCTTCACTTGTATCACTATCTTTCTTATCAATTTTTTTATCTTTGATGGACAGACCGGAGCTGCGGCATCCAGAGACAACTCTTGCAGCAGAGGAAGTTGTCCATGATGCTACCTGGAAATAGCTTAGTGGGAGGAGGAGGCAGTCATATGAGCTGGCCCCGACCAAGCTGGTGATGATCTAGAGCCCTATGGATCCGAAAAGGCCACTGGGCAGCAGCAGTACCTCAGCAGATGAAGCTGCTGACATAGCCAGACACTGCTGCATCCAAGAATCGCCATCTTCGGCTCCAGCCCACACCATCATCCTATGCAGTAAGGATTCCATTTCAACTGCTGCAGTTTTCATTGTCTGCCATGATCCCATAGGTAGTGGGGTGGGGACATTTATGCCCCACCCTTCACCTTTCATTCTGGATGTGTGGCATGAATATATCCTTTTGGAAATATGGAGTTTTTTGAAGGGGACACTGAAGACTTCTTATTTTATTATTTTGTATATACTCTGTTCAACTTGCTACCTGTTGCTGGAATTCAATAAACCATTATACTCTCTGGAAAAGAACCAACGTTGCCTGGCATTTGTTTTGGAGAAGGTTGCATTTTACACCTGTGTCTCCTGTTTCCACAATAAAAATGTATACATTTGTATTATTTATTCACAACAGTGAGGTTAGGTGTTCATAAAGGAAGGGGGTGATTCTAAGCTGATATACACAGAAAAAGTTTGCATAGGTGTATAGGTAGTTTATATGTTATATAATCACCAAAATCTCAAGAAAACACACATATATATACGGCACATACTGTAAGTACATTAACTTATTCTAATATAACTAGGAATGTCTAATACAACACAACACCTAGAGGGAAATCCATATAGCAAAAAAGATGGAAATGGAAGAAAGGGGTTTGGTTTATTAGCTCAAGACAATACAGGTATTTTGTATGCTTTATTCAGATTTTATATTCTCACTGTTAAAGGTGTTCCCTCAGGGCATCTGCATCTCTTTAAAAATCACTGTCCTTTATACAGTGTCCTGAGACTATGAGATATTGCTGGTAAATTACAGATTATGGAAATGTAGATGTGCACTGTCTGCTCATAAAATTATATTCCCTGCTTTTGGCTTCCGAAAGAATGAGGTAGGCAGAAATGACAATAGCGCATTTGTCTCTCTATATTAAACTAGTAATGTTTGAAAAAGAGCACTGCACAATGCAACAAAGGGAAAATGAAAATACTCTACTAGACAACAATTTTCAGCAAAAAGATCAAACTGTCTAGTTAACCATTTAGGTGTACTAAGGTTTTGGCATGCCCACTTTTTAGTAATAAAGCAATGCAATTTACTTACTGGGGGCATGGCATATATCTATGGTATATATTATATTGTTTATACTGTTTAAAGTGATTCTAAAGGTTGAAGGTTTTTAACCTTCATGTATTCTATGTAAAAATCCTTCAGTATGCAGCCCCCCCAATACTTACCCAAGCCTGATAGCGATCCAGTGATTTGCATGAGAGTGGCTGCTCTCCCAGTTCTCTGCCGCCTCATTGGCTGAGAGACAGCAGTGGGAGTCATTGGCTAAAACTGCTGTCAATCACAGTCAGTGAGGAGGGAGTGGGGCCAAGCCCTGTTCTGTGTGTCTTATGGTCAGCATTCCCAAGGTCTCACGGTGGCGGGTCCAGTGATTCCCATGGTGGCTTAACACAGCAGCTCCAGTGGAGGAATCTATCCGGCTTCAGTGGTTCCAGCTGATACATTTCCACTACTCTTCTGACCCTTGATGTCAAACTCTGGTTACTAATAGGGAGGGGCCCGATGTTTGAGTCGAACGTAAGTTCGAATCGAACACCGGGAGTTCGCATGTTCAGCGAATTCTGAACATTATGGGGGTCTGCGGCAAATTTGAGCGCCGCAGGACACCCCATAATGCAGTGTGAGGTGGCAGGGAAATGACACCCGCTAATTGGCCAAAGCATGCACATGCTTTGGCCAATCACAGCACGCTCTGCAGAAAGAGCCATGATTGGCCAAAGGCAGGGTGCCTTTGGCCAATCATGGCTCAGAAGGCTAAGTGGTACCATCCACTAATCAATATTCTAATGAAGTGGAGGTCCAAAAAGGGTAAAATCTAAAATGCTTCACGTCCTGCCAGCTCCCTTGTAAAGCTTCTGATTGGCAGAGAGCTCCTATGACATCAGAGAGAGACTGAATTGGCCCATGGCAGTTACTTATGTCTGTCTTTTCCTGCCACTGCTCCAGGTTGACCATGGTAGCTGGGATCCAAGCTATGCTCCTTCTGCTGCTTTATCAGGTTCTGCTGGGTTGTTGCACTGGTCAGGGCATGAAGCATTTTGGAATATACCCTTTTGCGATCTCCACTTCATTGGCGTATTGATTAGTGGATGGTACCACAAGCTGGAGGATGATCGTTTGATCTGTGCTGGTGAGCTGGAATGCACACAAGCACATATTGACCACTCTAATAGGAGGTCAATGGCTGTCTGGTAAGCAGGATCTAAGCTTGTATGGTGTCACCAGGTTCTCATAGGCTTTCTGCTAATCAACATAGCTGTGAGATTGCTGCACTATTTGAACATTACATTTGGATCTTTTTGGGATTATCCATTTTTATTTATTTAGATGTTTTTATTTATTTATTTTGTATATACAGTGTGTATATATATATGTGTGTGTGTGTATGTGTATATGTGTGTGTGTGTATATATATATATATATATATATATATATATATATATATATATATATATATACACACACGTATATATATACACATACACAGTATCTCACAAAAGTGAGTATACCCCTCGCATTTTTGTATGTTTTCATGTGACAACACTGAAAAAGTGACACTTTGCTACAATGTATAGTAGTAAGTGTACAGCTTGTATAACAGTGTAAATTTGCTGTCCTCTCAAAATAACTCAACACACAGCCAAAAATCTTTAGACCGCTGGCAACAAAAGTGAGTACACCCCTAACTAAAAATGTTCAAATTGGGCCCAATTTGCCATTTTCCCTCCCCGGTGTCATGTGGCCCGTTAGTGTTACAAGGTCTCAGTCGTGAATGGGGAGCATGTGTGTTAAATTTGGTGTTATCGCTCTCACTCTCTCATACTGGTCATTGGAAGTTCAACATGGCACTTCATGGCAAAGAACTCTCTGAGGATCTGAAAAAAAGAATTGTTACTCTACATAAAGATGACCTAGCCTATAAGAAGTTTGCCAAGACCCTGAAACTGAGCTGCAGCATGGTGGCCAACACCTTACAGCAGTTTAACAGGACAAGTTCTACTCAGAACAGGCCTCTCCATGGTCAACCAAAGAAATTAAGTGCACATGCTCAGCGTCATATCCAGAGGTTGTCTTTAGGAGATAGATGTAAGAGTGCTGCCAGCATTGCTGCAAAGGTTGAAGGGGTGGGGGGGTCAGCCTGTCAGTGCTCAGACCATATGCCGTTAAACTAGGCAATAGGGGGGAGGGTCCAGACTTAGTAATAGACAGAGTGGAACAGAGTTTAGGGTGTAGTATTGGGTGTAGGAGTGATAGGCCGAATAAAGAATCTAAATCAGAAGCAAGTAGTATAACAAGTCCTATATGCAAACGAGGATTACCCAGCAAGGAAACAGTAGGTGTCCAGACAAAACTATGTGGCATGTTCACTAATGCCAGGAGTCTGGCAGACAAGATGGGAGAACTAGAGTTGCTACTGTACGAGGATGAATTAGACTTTGTGGGAATTCCGGAGACTTGGTTCAACAGCTCTCATGATTGGCTGGCTACCATCCAAGGGTATTCCCTATATCGCAGGGATAGGGAGGGCAAAAAAGGGGGAGGAGTATGTCTGTATATAAAAAAATGACGTACAAATAAATGAGAGATGACATTACTAGTGGATCTGGGGAGGAAGTTGAAGCCTTATGGGTAGAGCTACAAAGGGAATATACCAGGGGAAAAGTAATACTGGGAATATGCTATAGACCCCTTTAACAGAGGGAGGAGGGGGTGGCAGACCTCCTATCGCAATTTGAAATAGCAGCTAGGATGGGAAGTGTCATTATAATGGGGGATTTTAATTATCCAGATATTGCTTGAGAAGAAGGTACTGCACATTCAGCTAAGGCTCGCCATTTCCTAAATGTCCTGCAGGAAAATTTCATAAGTCAAATGGTAAATGCACCAACAAGAGAAAAAGCCTTATTAGACCTTCTGATTACTAACAACACAGACCTGATCACAGACGTGGAAGTAAGGGGCAATCTAGGAAATGGAGATCACAGGTCAATTAGTTTCAGTATAAAATTACACAAATAGGAAACATAAGGGGAATACAAAGATACTGAATTTTAAGAGCCCCAACTTCCATAAACTACGCTCCTTGCTGGAAGATGTTAGCTGGGATAAAATTCTAGGAACAATAAATGCAGAGGAAAAATGGGAGTGCTTCAAGAACATACTAAACAAAGGTATTAGCCAGTGTGTCCCAACAGGAAATAAATGTAAAAAAGCTAATCAAAGACCAGGATGGCTTAACTCCGACGTAAAGGCATACATAAAAGCAAAGGAGAAGGCCTTCAAAAAATACAAGGCTGAGGGGTCTCTGTCAGATTTTCAAATTTATAAAACACACAATAAGGAATGCAAAGGTGCAATCAGAGCAGCTAAGGTAGAACATGAAAGACACATAGCTGTGGAGAGTAAAAAGAATACCAAGAAATTCTTTAAGTAAATAAACAGTAAGAGAGGGAGGTCAGATCATATTGGCCCCATAAAGAATGATGAAGGTAATCTGGTTACAAAGGATGGAGAAATGGCAAAGGTGTTAAACTCCTTTTTCTCCTCAGTATTCACAAAGGAAACAAGGAGCTCAATTATTCAGAACTACAATGCTGGTCCTCATGGCACATCACAGGAAGCACCCTCATGGCTAACTGAGGATAAAATCAGGAATAGGCTTGAAAAACTGAACACTAATAAGTCATCGGGACCAGATGGCTTACACCCGAGGGTCCTTAAGGAACTTAGCCAAGTTATTGCCAGACCTTTCTACCTAATCTTTAAGAGCAGTTTTCTGACTGGTATGATACCAGCTGATTGGAAGAAAGCCAACATAGTACCAATATATAAAAAAGGACCAAGATATATCCCTGGGAACTACAGATCAGTTAGCTTAACATCAATAATTTGCAAGCTCTTGGAGGGAATAATAAGGGATTATATACAAGATTATTGTAACGAGAAAGGTATCATTAGCGGTAATCAACATGGTTTCATGGATCGTTCTTGCCAAATCAATCTATTAACCTTCTATGAGGAGGTGAGCTGCCATCTAGATAAGGGAAGGCCTGTAGACATGGTGTATCTGGATTTTGCAAAAGCATTTGATACAGTTCCCCATAAATGTTTACTGTACAAAATAAGGTCCCTCAGAATGGATCAAAGGGTGAACACCTGGATTGAAAACTGGATACAGGGGCGAGTCCAGGGGGTGTTGATAAATGGGAAGTACTCATAATGGTCTGGTGTAGAAAGTGGGGTTCCCCAGGGTTCTGTCCTGGGACCAATCCTATTTGATTTATTCATAAATGATTTGGAGGACTGGGTGAACACCTCAATCTCAATATTTGCGGATGGTACCAAGCTAAGCAGAGCAATAAATTCTCCACAGGATGTGGAAACCTTGCAAGAAGACCTGAATAAATTAATGGGATGGGCAGACAAGTGGCAAATGAGATTTAACGTAGAAAAATGTAAGATAATGCATTTGAACCAAGAACATGAACGCAAACTACTCACTTGGGGGAGAGCCTCTGGGGGAATCTAGGATGGAAAAAGACCTAGGGGTCCAAGTAGAGAACAGGCTCAGCAGTGGCATGCAATGCCAAGCTGCTGCAAGCAAAGCTAACAAAGTGTCGGCATGCATCAAGAAAGGGATCAACTCCAGGGATAAATAAATAATTCTCCCACTATACAAGTCTGGTGAGGCCGCACCTGGAATATGCCATCCAGTTCTGGGCACCAGTCCTCAGGAAGGATGTCCTGGTATTTGAAAGTGTTCAGAGAAAGGCAACAAAGCTAATTAAGCAATTGGAGGACCTTAGGTATGAGGAAAGATTACAAGCATTGGGCGTGTTCTCTCTGGGGAAGAGATGCTTGAGAGGGGATATGATTTCAATGTACAAATATTGTACTGGTGACCCCACAGTAGGTACAAAACTGTTTGGCGCAAGGGAGTACATAAAGACACATGGCCATTGACTAAAACTGGAACAGAGGCGGTTTAACCTTAAAAAGCATAGAGGTTTCTTTACGGTAAGAGCAGTGAGGATGTGGAATTCTCTTCCACAAGCAATAGTCTCTGCTGGGAGTATAGATAATTTCAAAAAAACTATTACATGCACACCTAAGGGACCGCAACATTGAGGGATAGACAATGTAATAATGACATAAAAAATACACATAGGTTGGACTTGATGGACTTGTGTCTTTTTTCAACCTCGCTGATTATGTAACTATGTAACTGCATCAAAATGGTCTACATGACTGTCATCCCAGAAGGAAGCCTCTTCTAAAGATGATGCACAAGAAAACCCACAAACAGTTTGCTGAAGACAAGCAGACTAAGGACATGCATTACTAGAACCATGTCCTGTGATCTGATGAGACCAAAATAAACGTATTTGGTTCAGATGGTGTCAAGCGTGTGTGGCAGCAACCAGGTGAGAAGTACAAAGTGTGTCTTGTCTACAGTCAAGCATGGTGGTGGGAGTGTCATGGTCTGGGGCTGCATGAGTGCTGCCGCCACTGGGGAACTACAGTTCATTGAAGAAACCATGAATGCCAACATGTACTGTGACATACTGAAGGAGAGCATGATCTCCTCCTTTCGGAGACTGGGCGTATTCCAACATGAGAACGACCCCAAACACACCTCCAAGATGACCACTGCCTTGCTAAAGAAGCTGAGGGCAAAGGTGATGGACTGGTCAAGAATGTCTCCAGACCTAAGCCCTATTAAGCATCTGTGGGGCATTCTCAAACGGAAGGTGGAGGAGCGCAAGGTCTCTAACATCCACCAGCTCCGTGATGTCCTCATGGAAGAGTGGAAGAGGTCTCTAGTGGCAACCTTTGAAGTTTGGGTGAACTCCATGATGAAGAGGGTTAAGGCAGTGCTGGAAAATAATGGTGACCACAGAAAATATTGACACTTTGGGTCCAATTTGGACAATTTTCACTTGGGGTGTACTCCCTTTTGTTGCCAGCAGTTTAGACATAAATGGCTGTGTGTTGAGTTATTTTGAGGGGACAGCAAATTTACACTGTTATACAAGTTGTGCACTCACTACTTTACAATGTAGCAAAGTGTCATTTCTTCAGTGTTGTCACATGAAAAGATATAATAAAATATTTACAAAAATGTGAGGGGTGTACTCACTTTTGTGAGATACTTTATATTTGGTTGTTACTAGAGTTGAGCGAACACCTGGACCTTCGGGTTCGGCGGGTCCGAACAAACTTTGGAAAAAAGTCCGGGTTCGGCACCGAACGTTGCCCGAACTTTATCCCGGACCCCGAACCCCATTGAAGTCAACAGGGACCCAAACTTTTAGGCACAAAAATGGCTGTAACAAAGTCCTGGCAAGTGCTAGAGGGCTGCAAAAGGAAGTAAAATGGGGTAAGAGTAGGGCAAGTGCCCTACAAAAAATGGGGATAGGGAAAATAAATTACAATCAAATAAAAAAATGGGAAGGGGGGGTGGATGCGGAGTAGGAGCCTAGAGGTTGTCTAGGCCGTGACCGTGGCAGTGTAGGTGGAAGTGGCGGTGGTCGAGGAGGAGGAGGAGGTAGCCAACACTGTTTGTTTTTTTTTTTGTTTGTTTATAATTGGGGTAGCCCCCAAAATATTGAGGCCTATTCAAAAAAACAAGTATATGAATGGCTGTATGAGTCCGGCCTAAATGTTTATTCTGCACAAGGTACAGACAAGTCTTGTGGGATCCATGCCTGGTTCATTTTAATAAAGGTTAGCTTGTCCACGTTGGCTGTGGACAGGTGGCTGCGCTTGTCTGTGATAACGCCCCCTGCCGTGCTAAACACAGGGTCAGACAATACACTGGCTGCAGGGCAGGCCAGCACCTCCAAGGCATAAAGGGCAAGCTCGGGCCATGTGGCCAATTTGGAGACCCAGAAGTTGAATGGGGCAGACCCATCAATCAGTACGTGTAGGAGTATGCACACATACTCTTGCACCATGTTGCTGAAATGCTGCCTCCTGCTAAGACGTTGTCTATCGGCTGGTGGTGCTGTTTGTTGTGGCGGTGCTGCTGACAAAGCTTTGCCACATTTTGGCTATGCTAACCCTGCCTTCCGAGGTGCTGGCGGTGGCACAGCTGCGTTGGTGGCCTCTTACTCCTCCTCCTCTGCCTTCGCCTTGTATTCCACTGAGCCCCCGGTGTCATTTGGGAATGCCCTCAGCAGCGCCTCTACCAGTGTGCACTTGTAGACGCGCATCTTCCTCTCATGCTCCAGTGAGGGAATTAAGGACGGCACGTTGTCCTTGTAATGGGGATCCAGCAGGGTGGCCACCCAGTAATCAGAAGAAGTTACAATGTGGGCAACTCGGCTGTCATTGCGCAGGCCATGTGTGCCAGGCTGCCCAGAGGCAAAGACAAGCTGTCCTCTGTGGGAGGTATATCATCTGTATCCTCCGTTACCCCCCCAGCCACGCTCCAGTGATGCCCACAAGCTGCGTTGGGTGCCACCCTGCTGCGATTCCTCCTCCTCCTCATCTTCCTCGTCCTCCTCGTCCTCCAGAACTGTGCCCTGGCTTGAATATTTTTGACCTGGCCTATGCTGGTGCACTTGTGAATGACTGGCCTGATAACAGTGGAAATGACCCCTCTTCCTCCTCCTCTTCCTCCTGTGCCACATCCTCTTCCATCATGGCCCGAAGTGTTTTTTCAAGGAGACATAGAAGTTGGATAGTAACGCTGAGAACAGCGTCATCGGCACTGGCCATGTTGGTGGAGTACTCAAAACACCGCAATACACTACACAGGTCTCGCATGGAAGCCCACTCGTTGGTGGTGAAGTGTTGCTGTTCCACAGAGCGACTGACCCGTGTGTGCTGCAGCTGAAACTCCACTATTGCCTGCTGCTGCTCGCACAGTCTCTCCAGCATGTGCAAGGTGAAGTTCCACCTTGTGGCACGTCACATATGAGGCGGTGAGCGGGAAGGCCGAAGTTCCGCTGCAGCACAGACAGGCGAGCAGCAGCAGGGTGAGAACGCCGAAAGTGCGCACAGACGGCCCGCACTTTATGCAGCAGCTCTGACATACCCGGGTAGTTTTTTTTAGAAAATTCTGTACCACCAAATTCAGCACATGTGCCAGGCAAGGGATGTGCGTCAAACCGGCTTGGCCCAGAGCCGCTATGAAATTTCGGCCATTGTCGCACACCACCAGGCCGGGCTTGAGACTCAGTGGCAACAACCACTCATTGGTCTGTTGTTCAATGCCCATCCACAGCTCCTGCACAGTGTGGGGTTTAACCCCCAAACATATTAGTTTTAAAACAGCCTGCTGTCGTTTCCCCTGGATGTGCTGATGTTGGTGGTGAAGGTGTTATGCTGAGCGGATGAGTAGGTGGTCGAGGAGGCGGAAGCGCAGTAGGAGGAGGAGGCAACAGGAGGCAAAGAGAAATGCCCTGCAATCCTCGGTGGTGGAAGGACATGCGCCAAATGGCTAGCCGGCTTAGGCCCACCCGCCACTACATTTGCCCAGTGTGCAGTTAGCGAGATATAGCATCCCTGCCCGTGCTTACTGGTCCATGTATCAGTGGTTATGTGGACCTTGCCACAGATGGCGTTGCGCAGTGCACACTTGATCTTGTCCCCGACTTGTTTGTGCAGGGAAGGGAAGGGTTTTTGAAACTGTCCGTGTCCACCAGACGGAATGACAGCATTTCAAAGGCCAGGAATTTTGAAATACTGGCATTCAGGGCCAGAGATCGCGGGTGGGTAGGGGAGTACTTCCTCTTTCTCTCCAGTGTTTGGGAGATGGACAGCTGTAAGCTTCCATGGGACCATGTGGTAATGCTTGGGGACGGTGGCGGACATGGTGGCGTTGCTGTCATATCGTCTGTTTGTTGGGTGGCAGGTGACACTGTCACTGTAGAGGTGGAGGAAGAGGCCGAGGCAGCAGCAGAAGAGGAAGCAGGAGGAGGCAGAGACCTTTCTTGGATTTTGAGGTAATTATTCCAATGCAGCTTGTGCCTTGAATTTAGATGCCTGGTCATGGGGGTTGTGCTCAGGTTGAGAACATTTATGCCCCGGCTCAGGCTATCATTGCACAGCTTGCAAACCACTTGTATCTTGTCGTCAGCACATTGTCTGAAGAAATGCCACGCGGGGGAATGCCTTTGAGCTGCCTTTGATGTGCTATGTCCCTGAGTGCGGTGGGTAGTAGCAGGCATACTGTCTAGGGGACGCTCGCTCCGCTTTTGCAACCTGCTTCCTCTTTTGCTGTGCTGGTGCCTCTGTGCGACCACCACCTCTTCCTTCAAACTGCACATGTCACTCGCATGACCCTCATTCCATGTGGTGTCTAGGACCTCATCATCCTCCACATCATCTTCCACCCACCCTTCACCACTGCCCTCCTTGTGAGTCTGCACACTGAGGCAAGCTGCAGCAGTTGGCACCTGTGTTTCGTCATCATCAGAGACGTGCTGCGCTGGTGTTTCCATGTCCTCATCCTGCAACAGAAGTGGTTGGGCATCGGGGCACTCAATGTCTTCCACTTCTGGGGCAGCGCTATATGGATGGCCCATGGAAAGCACACCAGGAGAGTCATCAAAAAGCATAATAGTCTCTTGCAGGACTTGGGGCTCAGACTGCTTGGCTAATTTACAAGGGTCTGAGGTGAAAGACAGATGGCCATGGGGTTCAGGTGCCAATTCTGAGCTTTCATCAAGGGACCAGGAGGGAGACAATGTGAAAGAACTGGAGGCATTGTCAGCCACCCAATCTACTATCGCCTGTACTTGTTCTGGCCTCACCAATCGTTGAGGGGTATTCGGGTCTACCATATACCGGTGAAGGTTCTGTTGGCTACCTGAGGAAGGTGTTTCCCACTGTGCGTGTAGCTGGCACACCTCAACCACGTCCTCTCCTTCCAACAGGAGGTTCACCAACACCACCAACACCAGCAGCACCAGCATTACCAGCAGCACCGTGACAACGTCCCTTATTTGCTCTCCTCATTGTGCCCGCAAATGTACTATGTAGCCCTATGTAATTATTTATTGATACCAATTAATAGCTTTTTTTTTTAAAACACCAACGTAGACGGACCTTTTATTTTGGTGCAAGAAATGCACCGCTCACACCAACAGCTGGAAGCTCTCCCTTTAGAACTAGGAGATGATTTTTGAATAATGTGTCACTTACAGCAACAGCTGGAACCTGGCCCTATAGGAGTAGGCAATGACTTTTGAACAATAATCTGTCCCTCTAGGCAACAGCTGGAAGCTCTCCCTTTAGAACTAGGAGATGATTTTTGAACAATAATGTGTCACTTACAGCAACAGCTAGAACCTCTCCTTTTAGAAGTAGGAGATGATTTTTGAACAATAATGTGTCACTTACAGCAACAGCTGGAACCTGGCCCTATAGGAATAGGCAAAGATTTTTGAACAATAATCTGTCCCTCTAAGTAACAGCTGGAAGCTCTCCCTTTAGAACTAGGAGATGATTTTGAACAATAATGTGTCACTTACAGCAACAGCTGGGACCTGGCCCTATAGGAGTAGGCATTGATTTTTGAACAATAATCTGTCCCTCTAAGCAACAGCTGGAAGCTCTCCCTTTAGAACTAGGAGATGCTTTTTGAACAATAATGTGTCACTTACAGCAACAGCTGGAACCTGGCCCTATAGGAGTAGGCAATGATTTTTGAACAATAATCTGTCCCTCTAAGCAGAAGCCTCTACCTAGTGCAGTCAGATCGTTGTGTAATGCAGGGTTTGATCTGCAATCTGTCACTCAAAGCAGCAGTATGTGAAATCTCAAATTTCTGCAATCTGTCCCTCAGAGCAACAGTAGTAGTAATCTCCGGATGCAAGATCAGATGTTAAAATGTCTGCAATCTGTCCCTCATAAAAACGCTGGCAGCTTCCTCTCCCTATACTAGTCAGATTCTCAGAGAGCATGTGACTGCAGCATCAAGTGACTCCAGCTTATATAGAGGCTGGGTCACATGATGCACTGGCCAATCACAGCCATGCCATTAGTAGGCATGGCTGTGATGGCTTTTTAGGGCAAACCAGTGAAACGCTTGTTGATTGGCTGCCCTGCAGCTATTCAACATGCGTGATCAACTACAAGAACCCAGAACCCGAACCCAAACGTTTTTTGAAATGTCCGTGTTCGGGTCCGGGACCCCAAAGTTCGGTACGGACCCGAACATTACAGTCGCTCAACACTAGTTGTTACTCATTGAAGCAATATCATTTGAGTCAGTTCACTTTTAGTGCTGCACGTTATATTTAATATTGTTTATTTGTTATTGTATCTTTGGCACAGTGCACAGCTTGGTATACAATATCTGGCACAGATTTATTTTTACTTTGTACAAGAACTGATTGAAGCCAGGAAGTAAATGCTACACAAATCATCTGCCCTTACTCATGATGACTATCAGAAATGCCAGGGGGTGCCTTTCAAAGTGATTTCTCAGCAAAATAAAGCATGGTAACATGGATGGATGGGGCAGTTTGCTTTGAATATTAAAAATGAATTTAAATTGCCTTTTTGGTTTGCGGTGCTCGGATGCATTGTTGTTCCTCTTTAAAGAGCGAGAACAATGCCCCAGCAGGAGGTGTAAATAGCATTCTAACACAAAGAATACAGAAATATACAATGTTACCAAATGCTACACAATAGGTCTTCCAAATACATAATATCTGCAATATACCTGCTTAATCAAAACTGAGTGTTTTATAAATAAAATGGTTGATTTTCCCATTAAGTCCCTCTTCTTGGCCAGTATACCAACCACACAATTACCCCTTCCCAAAAAGGATTTTGGAAACATACTCTGCTATATCAAGTCATTCACACACAATCTCTAGAGAACAGTTGAGTTAGGGACTAGAGTTGAGCGAACCCTAACTGTAAAGTTCGGGTCCGTACCGAACTTTTGGGTGTCCGGGACCCGGACCCGAAGGTCCGGACTTTTAAAAAAAAGTCTGGGTCCGGGGTTCTGGTATTTTACTACACGTGTTAAAATGCTGCCAAGGGCAGCCAATCAACAAGTGTTTCACTGGTTTTCCCTAGAAGCCATCCCAGCCATGCCTACTAATGTCATGGCTGTGGTTTGCCAGTGCACCATGTGACCCAGCCTCTATATGGGTCTGGAGTCACCGTGCTGCATGTCATATGCTCTCAGGATAGTTTAGGGAGAGGATGCTGCTGGCTCTGTGAGGGACAGATTGCAGATATTATAGAACATCTCATCCTGCATTACTGAACGATCTGATTGTGGACTAGGGAGAGATACTAGTACTGGTGCTTTGAGGGACAGATTGCACACCTCATCCTGCTGCACAGAACGATCTGACTGAAGTAGGTAGAGTCTGTTGCTTTAAGGGAAAGATTATTCTTTGAAAATCATCATCAAGTTGTACAGGGAAAGGTTCCAGCTGTTGCTTTAAGGGAAAGATTACTGTTCTAAAATCACCATCAAGTTGTACAGGGAAAGGTTCCGGCTGTTGCTTTAAGGGAAAGATTACTGTTCTAAAATCATCAAGTTGTACAGGGAAAGGTTCCAGCTGTTCCTTTAAGGGACAGATTACTGTTCTAAAATCATCATCAAAGTGTGTGTGAAAACCCCTATATCAGCCGCAGGAAAGCCATATTACTGTTTTAGAATCATCTTCAAATTGTGTGGAAAACCCTTATATCAGCCGCAGAGAAGCCATATTAGTGTTTTAAAATCATCTTCAAATTGTGTGGAAAACCCTTATATCAGCCTCAGAGAAGCCCTATTAGTGTTTTAAAATCATCTTCAAATTGTGTGAAAACCCTTATATCAGCCGCAGAGAAGCCATATTAGTGTTTTAAAATCATCTTCAAATTGTGTGGAAAGCCCTTATATCAGCTGCAGGGAAGCCATATTAGTATTTTAAAATCATCTTCAAATTGTGTGAAAACCCTTATATCAGCCGCAGAGAAGCCATATTAGTGTTTTAAAATCATCTTCAAATTGTGTGGAAAACCCTTATATCAGCCGCAGAGAAGCCATATTAGTGTTTTAAAATCACCTTCAAATTGTGTGAAAACCCTTATATCAGCCGCAGAGAAGACATATTAGTGTATTAAAATCATCTTCAAATTGTGTGGAAAACCCTTATATCAGCCGCAGAGAAGCCATATTAGTGTTTTAAAATCATCTTCAAATTGTGTGGAAAACCCTATATCAGCCGCAGAGAAGCCATATTAGTATTTTAAAATCATCTTCAAATTGTGTGGAAACCCTTATATCAGCCGCAGAGAAGCCATATTAGTATTTTAAAATCATCTTCAAATTGTATGGAAAAAGCCTATCTCAGCCGCGGGGAGCCATATTAGTGTTCTAAAACAGACAATTTGAAGATGATTTTAGAACACTAATATGGCTTCCCTGCGGCTAATATAAGGGTTTTCCACACAAGCCAGATCTCCTTCCATTTATTTGCGTCTAGGTGAACACCAAGGTCTGCTTCCCATTTCTTAACATATGGGGGGGAGGAATGCGCAGGGGGGTTTAGGAGTAGCAAATATAGTTGGGAGATCAAACCGCGCATGTGTGGATCTCGGTCACAGGCGTGTTCAAAGAGTGTTTTATGGGGTAGGGTAGAGTTTGCACGCAAGCACGGGGCAAAAAAGTGTTTGAGTTGTAGATAACGAAATATTTCCGTATTTGGGAGACCATGGGTGTCCAAGAGAGTCGGGAACGGGATATGCCTATCTGGAGTAGTGAAAGAATACGCCTGGATGAGGCCAGTTGAGTGCCAGTTGTGGAAGGAAGATGGGGATGACCAAGATAGGTAAAATTAGGGATTATGGAGGTAGGATAGAAGGGGATTATGCAGAGATTGTAGTTTGTATTTAAATTTTAGCATGTCCCATATGCGGAGTGAATGTTTGGTGACTGGGTTGCGAATAGGTTTGCGGTCTTTAGGTTGTAGCCAGAGTAAGTTGGCTATCGAAAGTGGATCACAGTCAATTGATTCTAAGGAAACCCAAAGGGGAGTTTCTTTGGTGGCATGGTATTTGGCGAGAATAGCAAGCTGAGCTGCCTGGTAATATTTAGTGAAGGAGGGGAGGCCCAATCCACCCTGAGGTTTTGTGATGTAGAGCACGGCTCTAGAGATTCTTGGTTTGGTTTTACCCCAAATAAAGTTAAGGGTTCTGCGTTGCAAAATACAAAGAAAATAAGCGGGAACGGGGAGTACTCTGAAGAGGTATAGTATTTTTGGCAGTATGACCATTTTTACTGCTGTAATACGGCCTAGCCAGGCTAAAGAGAGAGAAGTCCAAGATGACATCAGTTTGGTTAAGTGGAGAAGCATGGGGGGATAGTTGACTGAGAAGAGCTTGGTTGGGTCAGAAGTTAATTTAATTCCTAAGTAAGATAGGGTGTGCGGGGCCCATGCGAAGGGAAGTACTGTTTGCAGATGTGATAGCAACAGGTAGGGTAGGGATATATTTAGAAATTTTGATTTGTGGGTATTGACCACTAGCCCAGAAATATTAGCGAATGCAGTTAAATTGGCCATGAGGTTAGGGGCGGAAGTCAGCGGGGATGTGAGAAATAGAAGAACATCATCTGCAAAGAGACAAAGTTTGTGTATATAACCACCAGCCTCCAATCCCTTGATGTTTGGGTCGTCGCATATCTTCCGGGCTAGTGGTTCAATCGCAAGGGCGAATAGAAGGGGGGAGAGTGGGCAACCCTGTTGAGTCCCTCGTTTTATAGGAAAGGGGTCCGAGGAGTGACCAGCGTAGGTGACGTGGGCTGTAACGAAGCCCCATTTTTGTAAAATGAAGATACGACCATGAGAGGCTATCAAAAGCCTTCCTTATGTCTAGTGAGAGGAGGCACATGGGTATTTTGCGGGATCGGGCTAGGTGGGTTAACAGGACTACGGATGTTATCACTAGCTTGTCTAGAGGGCATGAAGCCCACCTGATCTTTATGTATTAGAGTACCTATCAGGGTGTTAAGTCGGGTTGCAAGAATTTTTGCCAATAACTTGATATCATTATTGAGTATGGAGATTGGGCGAAAGTTCGAGCAGGAGGTGTCATCTGTTTGCGGTTTGGGAATCATTCAGATGGATGTTCTCAGGGAGTCTGGGGTGAATATATAGCCCTTAAGAATTGAATTTAGGGCTTCCGTCAAGAGTGGGGCAACAGTATCTATAAAGTGCTTATAGTACGCAGCAGTGAAGCCATCTGGGCCAGGTCGTTTATTGTTCTTGAGCGTTTTGATCGCATTACAAATTTCGGGTATGGTGATGGGTTGTTCAAGGTGGGCACATTGTTGGGGGGTAAGTGTTGGGAGATCAAGGGAGTCTAGGAAATCAGAGGTTCTAGAAGAGTTATCTGAGGGAGGAGGAGCAGAGTATAGTTCTGATAGGTGTGCACGAAAGATTTGAAGGATTTTAATGGGGTTACTAGTCAGTGAGCCTGGGGTTTTCTTTATCGAATAGGTTTGTGGGGTTTGTCAAGGTTTTTGAGGGTGAGAGCCAGGAACGTATCTGATTGTTTGCTTTTGTGTAGATCCGATGATTCAAATGTCGTATGGCCTTTTCAGCTGCATCTGTCAAGAAGAGATTGAGCTCTAACTTCGCTTTGTCTAGTTTATCTTTATTAAGAGGAGTAGGGGAGTCCTGAAAATTGTTGTGGGCATGGGTGAATTCCTGTTCTAGAGCTTGATATCTGGATTGCCGCTATTTCTTCCTATAGCAAGCTATACTTATTAGGGTCCCTCAAATGACCCGCTTATGGGCTTCCCACACCAAAAGTGGAGATACATTGGTGGAAGTGTTTAAAGAGATATATTCTTTTAGGGCTGTTTCTACATCAAGGACATTTGTTGGGTGGGCCAAAAGGGTGTCATTCAAAGACCAAGGTCTTTTATTATGTGGCAGAACTAAAGATGTCAGGGAGGTCAGAGTGGCATTGTGATCAGACCAGGGAATGGGAACTATGAGAGAGGATAAAACTAAAGGGATGGTGCCTACTGATGTGAAGACATGGTCAATGAGTGAGAATTCACTGTGTGGGTGGGAGTAGAATGTAAATTGTTTTTTGGTGGGATTGAGCTTGCGGCAGGTATCTACTAACGAATGTTTCATTAAAAGTTGCTGAAACGTTAATTTATGTGGACTCGCAAGAGGGGAGAAGGGAGATTTATCTAAAAATGGAAAGAGAACTTGGTTGGAGTCCCCACCAAGCAGGGTGGTACCTTGCTTATGGGTGTCTAGAATTTTGAAGAGATGTGATAGGAATAGGGTAGGGTTCCAGTTTGGGGTGTAATATGACACCACAGTGATCCGGGTGTCAATTAAGTGGCCTATTAAAATTAGGTATCTACCATCAGGGTCGCGTATTTCACCATTCAGGGTGAAGGGGGTAGATTAATGAAATGCTATTAGGACACCTCTCTGCTTAGAATTTGCAGAGGCCATAAAGAATTGGGCGTACATAGGGCTTAAATAGGGGGGGGGACCAGAGACTCACGGGCAGACAGATAACGGTATTGTAGAGAAATGTTCAATGACAACCAACTTAACGTTCATTAACTTTAAAAGTACAAGAATGCATCTTGAAGAGGTTAACTTTTGAACCTGAAGCCATTTTTTAGCCATTCCATTCACACTCATGCACAAGGAAGTTAGTGTCTATGTGCAGATAACCTACATTTTGTTGACATCTACTGGAGCCTAGCAAGATGATTATGTCTGTCTTGCAGCAGTCTATCCACATGCTGGTCTGACTGATACAGGTTTGGGGGGCATTTTAGTTGTACTATTTTAATTTGAACAAGACAAGTTGGTCAGAGAAAATCTCAGAGGCACCGCATTCCCAAGAAACAGGACATTGGGAATGCTCTTGTATAAGAGCTGGGATTTTTTAGGTGCCAATAACTCGAGTCATAGTCATATACTAAAATTCAATCAGTTTGTTTATATATCTCATGTTAAAAGATAAAGAAAAAATATAGACAACAAAAAACATGGAAATAATTAATGTTTGATATCCATAATGTAAATTCATTACAGTTGCTTGACATTGTGTAGCAATCCTGACATGTTTCAACATTTGATAGGCTTCCTCAGGGGATGTATGCTAACAAGGACAGGTAAATCAAATTCAGAGATAAGTATATGTACATAAAAATTGAACATCTACATTCATATGTAAAAGCAATTGTATTCATATATTAGTATGACAGGTTTAACTAAGTTTAATCCTACAGGGATATCAAAATCCACAAAAATCAGCAATTCATCAAAATGTAATAATGTAAACACAAAGATTGTTGAGGGGTATCTTACCAAGGTTGGCAAATGGTTGCAATAACATTGAATCCACAAGGAGTGTTCAAACAGGGGTTAAAATCCAAATTCTACACCAGGGAGGGGGTGGAGAATTGATATCCCTCCATATGGGCCAAGGTGAAAGTTGTTGTGCAGTTAGCCGCAGGAGGGGCAATTAAAACAGGCTGGGAACTGGAAAACGGAGGTAAATCACATAAGGTTTGTTTAATACTAAATTCATTTGCATATATAAATAGGTAGATAATCCTCAATGAGAGTAAACCATCAATTGCAACATTTAGGAAAAGCAGATATATACCTTTAAGTATGGTTTTAATACAGATCAAGCAGAAAGCCAAAGCTTTTAAACACCCCTCACTTGAAGGGTCCAGTCCCAAGGGTACCTCCAAAGGGAATAAAGCAGATTGTACTAATAAACTGAAATGATAAGGAAATAAGAGAATGTATATAGCTCAATTAGTCTACTAGACAAAGGGTTCAAAGCCGTCATGCCACATCACATTCAGTGCATAGCTTACCATCAAATTAGCAGACTTCACTAACCAGGAAAATGCCTGCAGTGGCCCCCCACCGACACTGCCAAGCACCGGGACTCGCTTCTAATATACCCCTCCTATCGTGCCGGACGTGGTGACATCACAGCATGCCATGGATGACAATCCCCCTCTCCACCACGTCACCAGCCCCGGAAGTTGGGCCATGTGCAGTCTGACTTCAGGCTTTAACAGCTATCGCTCTAATTCCGCTGCCAGAGGGGGCAGCAGAGATCAGAGTGCTGTACAGAGACATCTAGTGGTCACAAAAGGAAAAAATCACAACACACAACTACATAGAGAAGCAGCAGCATCATACCTGCCTCCATCCACCCAAAGATGAGCAGCAGGAATATAAAAAAAAGGGCAAAACTATGTTATATTGGGCAAAACATGGTCAAGTAACTCTCAGCTGACCCCACACAGGTTTATTAAGTACATCATTTAAACATTTGTTAATAGATAATCCAAAAGTGACATATGATGAATTGAAACCATCATATCAAAATGAAGAATAAACAAAAACATATCAGATGTTAGATATAACCATCTGTATACTGTGATAAGTGGGGAGAGAGATTTTAAAAGGGGAAATGTTCTAGATTTGGGCCCAAAAGAAGCAAAAAAATAAATAACAAAAGGACAGGCATATTGCCTAATCTTGCCAAATCTTAGAAAATTTAAATACATGTAGTGTAACATTCTAGATTT
This sequence comes from Glandirana rugosa, assembly GCA_018402905.1. Classification (NCBI taxonomy): domain Eukaryota; kingdom Metazoa; phylum Chordata; class Amphibia; order Anura; family Ranidae; genus Glandirana; species Glandirana rugosa. The sequence goes on along the minus strand of BLSH010099766.1, from coordinate 118,589 downwards.
TCAAAAATCCTGCAAAGAACTGAATCACTGGGGCAAGAGATAGAAAATGTTGATGAGTAAATATTACAGGTAGGATTTGAAACTCAAGGACTCATTCAGTCTTGGAGGTTTAGTAGCCTGTAATGTAAAAATCCATTTAGTTTCGCATTGTAGTAGGAGATCAATGTCTCCTCCTCTTTCATGAATTGGTGCATGTTCTAATGCGCAAAAAATAATGTGGGATAAATCAAAATTGTGATGCAGTCCCTCATGGCGGCTAATAGGTCTTTTGGGTCGTTTTTTGGGAAATAAGTGAAACATGATCTTGGATGCATTGAAAGAAAGCCTGCTTTGTATTTCCAACATAGAACACACCACAGCATTGCATGAGGTATACAACACCCACAGTCTGGCAATTAGCAAAGAACTTGAGTGTGTATATACTGCATGGCCATTGGTTAATATGATGGGGTTAGTATGTGGGAGGAAACTACAAAGACTGCATCTGCAGTGTACACTTTTACCCTTTTTGAGTGGGGGCAGCTTGTCTTCCACCTTGCAAATATATTGACTCTGCACCAGTTGATCCTTTAAAGATCTAGATCTCTTAAAATTAATTTCCGGGTGCTGACCTATATATTTTGATACTGTGTTGTCAGCCTGTAACTGACAAGGTGGGAGACAAGCAGCTACTGGGAACTATGGACTGATAAACAAATAAGAATGCTTTACAGAGCTGAGGTACTGAGATCACTGGACAAAAGGGAGTGCATAGAAACACACGGACGCAGGGAACAGGCACACATGGCAATAGGAGTGAATAGTAATGCAAGGATACAAACTATAATCTCTAGGAGAAGGTAGAGGTGCATGGTTACACCAAACAGGAAACTGACTAGAAATGCACTGGGAGACACAGAAGCCGACAGCTAGGAGCATGAATAGGTGTTGAAATAGTTAACAGTTATTCAATTTTAATCAAACTTCCATCTTAAAATGATATAAAAACTATTCAAGACTGGAGATGCTTAATTAAATTGTGACAGGTAACAGGGGATTGCTGGCTTTAACTAGTTGTTTTTGGGAACTCTTGGAGCACAGAAACTTGTTAACCCAAGAGCCCCTACATGTCATAACAGAAAACAGAACAGAAAACATCACAAAGAAGGTCTAGCCCGAGGTGCATGCTTCGGAGCTCCAAAGATGGCCGCTTAGACTGGGAGCTCCGTACGATCCGGCGCCCACACAGGCATACAGCACGCCTGAATCCGCTCTCTACCAGCGGCCCCTGAGAGCCAGTAAGCTGAGATACCCCTCCATGTCAGCGGGACTGATCCGAAGGCCGCTAGAAGCCCAGATCCAGCTAGCAGAGGACGTGGCCAGAGGATCCAAGATGGGGACCGCTCCTCTCCAGGGAAGGGACACACAAGGCTCTGGCTCTCCATCTCAGATGGCGGACATCTCTCCTCTCAACTCCCCCTCACTGGGGCACGTGAGTAACGCTGTGCCAGGTCCAGCCTCCCCAGCGTCCAGATAGTCCCTAATAGGGCACACAATGGAGGAACTCCTGTTATCTCCTATGGAGGAAAGCACTCCAGCATTTCAGGCAGGGGAGGCCCAACTATTGCAGCAGGCCCCCTCACCCCACCAACATAGCGGACATGTTTGCTAAGTTCTCGGAGATGCTCAGTACAGGCCTGTCGCAAACAGCGGCCAAAATTACAGGGGACATTAAGGCAGAGCTACAGAATCTGGGCACCCGCATAGAAACCATAGAGGCACACTTGGATAAGACTATCTCTAGAACAAATCAAAACACGGATAGAATACAGGAGCTACAAGACCAATTAAAGACTGCACTTTCTAAAATCGATGGCCTTTTTTTAAATCAATAGATTTTTATTGAAAGATATTTGAACAACAATAGAGGGAAGGGATTACACGGGGAGGTACATTTGTAGCATGTTAGCATCTGAGTAATACATAAGCCGGACGACGTTATCAACCCGGAGGGGACGGACTTTACGACCTCACGAAAGGAGGTATCCTCTATTGTCCTCAAGGAGGTAAC
>BLSH010099766.1:79449-111089 GCA_018402905.1 Glandirana rugosa | reverse complement strand
CAATGCTCTGTTCTGGGTTGTGTGCTAGGCCCAAGGCCTGGTCTTCAGTACTCACTGTGTCCTGGTGGACGGTGTCTAGGCGCATCCTGGCTTTGGCAGGGCTAGCTGTGGTCGGGCTGCGTCGTGCGGAGGAGTTAAAATGATGGTCAGGAGCTTCCCGTCCTTCATCTGAATCTGCATCGGGGAGATCCGTGTAGGCCGCCACGCTGTACTCGTCCGCGGCTCCGGAATCTTCGCGGAAGTTCCGATCTTTCGTTGCACCACGCGCGCCCCGATCGTTCGGTGCAGGCCGGTGGAAGAAGTCCGTAAGTTTTTGCGGCATTCGGTCCTCTTTTCGTTTCCGCTGCATGTTCTTCTCGGTGTCCGGAACTTAGAGGGTACAGTTGCTAGGTGGGTAGTGCGCTGGGTCTGCTCTGTAGTCGTTTTTTCCCCTGGTCAGTGCAGAGAGCTCTCGGCTTAAGCTGCCATCATGAGCGCTCGCAAGCCACGCCCCAAATCGATGGCCTTGAAAACAGGTCACGCAACAAGAATTACTCCTGACACCAAAGCCTTGGATAAATTGGTCTCCAACATATTTGCTATTCCTGATCCAACACCGCCACCTTCAGGTAAAGTTGAAAAAGCGCGCTTTTTAAGAATTCTATATAAGCTGTTAACATTATCAGACTCTGAACTCTTCTAATGTCACTGGAAATGATCTCACTTAATGTACATGGTTTAAACAGCCCGTTTAAACACTCATTTATGTGGCGAGAAATGCTACTTCTCAAGTGGGATATAATATGCATACAAGAAACGCATTTTTCTAAGGAAAATCATCCGAAATGCTCACACCAAAAGTTCCCATTATCTACGAAGCTTGTGCAGGACTCAAGAAAGTAGGTGTCATGATAGCTTTCAATAAAGGAGTGGCATTTAAACACATAGACTTCATAAGTGACCCAAAAGGCAGGTACCTTATAGTGGTATGTGAAATTAACAACTCAATATATACTCTTGTGAACCTTTATGCTCCAAACACAGGGCAAGCATCATTTTTCCGATCCCTAGCAAAGAAGATAAACAAGTTGAAGTAAGGATCTTTACTCATCTGACTTCAACTGTGTAATAGACAAGAATATGGACTGTTCCTCCCCCAAAAGAGGGCACAGGTATGAACTAAAATCATTTCTCCTGCAAAACAACTTACACAACATATGGAGGTGCATAAACTCCATGGAAAGAGACTATACATACTTTTCAGCTCCCCACAATTCCTATTCTAGGACTGATCTATTTTTGATGGACTTGGATTTATTGCAAAAAAACACTAGAGCTAAGATACATCCAATCTCTTAGTCGGATCACGCACCCATCTCTGTATCCATAAAAGAACAGCATACCCACAAACCGTGTTTTCTATGGAGAAATAACACTAGCATATTGAATAACCCCATGTACAACAAGCGAATAGCGAACTCGCTTAAATAATTTTTTGATGCAAATTTATCACCAGATGTAAATGTAATGACAATATGGCGCACCCACAAGGCATTCACTAGAGGTCTGCTTATCCAAGCGGCATCCAGGGAAAAGAGGAGGAGAGCTGCAAAGTTAAATGCACTGATCTCTGATCTAAATAAGGCGGACTCCACAAACAAAGTAAATCCCACTCCCAAAAACCAAACTATCTTAGCTAACTGTAGACATGAGTTGAGACTACATCTTATTGCACACCACAAAGCCTTCCTAAAGAGATCCAAAGCCACATGGCAACAAGGCGGGCAAGCTATTAGCAAACTACATTAGGAAAAAACAACAGTATTCTAGAATAAGCTCATTAAGAGACCCTCAGACTGAACTTCCGGTTCCGGCGCCTAATGGGAAGGAGGTGAGCAGAGACAGCTCCCACCACCAGCTCCCCTAAATCTGCCTTAAACACCGGCTACACCTCGAAACACACCACCCCACCCCTTTGCCAGACCAGGGAGACCCACATGGATCGCTTTGTAGAGCGATCATACGCCCGGGCACTCACCGCCACGATTCCGGGAACGGGAGACAAGGCCGCGTCCACAGCTAATATGGCAGCTGGTCCAGGGATCACGATCGTTCCACAGGCTCCGAACGAACTTTCTCTGAACGAACTTTCCCCGAACAAACTTTCTTCGGTGCCCACTCCCTCAGATGCAGATCCGGCCGCTCCTGCCAGCATAGCTCAGGCGGTGGTGGCCCTTCTCACCCCTACTCTGACAGCTACGGTGGATGCAGCAGTACAGAAAGGCCTGGAACAACTCCACCTGGAGCTGAAGACTCAAGGCCAAAGAATCACCCAGACAGAGGAGAGAATTTCTCTATTAGAAGATGAAGCCGCTGCATCTGCAGCAACACTCGCACGCCTCTCTACCTCTCATAAAGACATATGGCAAAAATTGGACGATTTAGAAAATCGCTCGCGAAGAAACAATATACGAGTGATTGGACTCCCTGAGTCGATATCCAATCCACAACTCCACACGATCTGCTCTAAAATAATACCAGAGCAACTAGGTCTGCGAACGCCATGCACAGTGGAGTGAGCACACCGAATAGGATATTTCGTTGAAAACCGTGCCAAGCCTCGCCACGTTATAGTTAAATACCTCAACTACGCAGACAAAAATGCAATTATGCAAAAATTTCGCAGATCTCGCTCACTCATGGTTGATGGCGTGAAACTCTTGCTTTTTGCGGATTACTCTATTGCAGTCATGAAGCAGCGCAAAGCCTATTCTGCAATATGCACAACTCTACACGACCAGCAACTCAAATTCACTCTCGCATATCCTGCGATTTTACACGTTCATCTGCAATCGGGAGAACACCTCACGTTCCATACCCCAGAGGAAGCGGATCGCTACTTAAACGAATCACTCAACCCTGACATGGATCAAAGCCCTGCTCCGGAAGGTCCCTCATCCCCAACAGCTTCCCAACGACCATGGCAAGCGGGCAAGTACGGATCTCCAGCTAAACCACCATATAAGCGCAGTCGTGCAAACCCAAGGGATGAACACCCTGGAATCCGCTGAGATCTACATATACGGACTCAAACTGTTCACCTAAAGGATGGGAAGTATAACTCCCCCTTTTGTTTTTCTTTCCTTCCTTGTACCTTCCTCCCATTGATTGATGAGCATTTACCTACCACTAGTTAAAAAACCCAGTTCTTGCCATTCAAAGGCTCACATGGGCTCCATGGAAGGACATTAGGCCTTACCACATTGACGACATTGTCAACCATGGACCATATAGGCAATGGTCCTCTTCCAGCCTGTCTACTTGTTTTGGCACTGTTAATGTGCCCTTTATTACTCATATGTTAACATACTGTTTGTTCTAACCTTTTCTTGGTAGCAACAGGAGTAGCCGGCCCCTCCTCCCCCCAGGAGCACTCTTTTCAATTGATAAACCCCCTGCAAATCAAGCATATTTAAGCCGGGTCTCTACCGGAATCAAGGGCTGCGCGTCCTTCCTAACCTCCCCATCTCCCCTCTCAACCCATCTTCCCCCCCTTTTTCTACCCCATCTTCCCCGAGGTATGAACTACGGCTCCTCGGGAGACGGAATGGCTGGCTGCACCACTGCTCTATGTAATAGTTGGTTCCCGTTAGGAAAAAAGTGAAGTTGTGTTCCATTTTTGTATCCCCCCCCACCCTCCCCTACCCCCATTTCTGCTACAGCGACGAGGTTACCTAATGTACCTTAATTGTATATACCTTGCTTATATTGTTATACCTTTAGCCTCAGATATAAAGCGATCTTTTGGTGATCCCCTGACGGAAAGACACCTTGGCCAAATAGGGTTAGTTCCCTGCCGACCATACATTCTACAATTATTGAACCAAAAATGGCTTCCTGTCCTAACGGGGATCACTTGAAGATCGTATCCTGGAACGTCAAGGGACTACGCTCCCCAAGTAAGCGCATGATGGTGCTTAGACACTTAAAACACTTGAGGGCAGATGTGGCTCTCCTACAGGAGACCCACCTGTCCGTAGATGACCTACCTAGGTTACGTAAGCTATGGGTAGGTGAAGTACATGGTTCTGCAGCGGTGGGTCCTAAAGCTGGAGTAGTCATTTTACTACATAAATCGCTCAGACACACGCTGAGAAAGGTCCACACCGACGATTTCGGTCGTAAAATCACACTCCACCTCACGCTGGCACATAAAGAAATAGCAATTACTAATATTTATGCTCCTTACTCTCCAGACACTACATTTTTCCAGGAGTTGACCTCATGGGTAATGGCAGCCCCAGAATCCCTTCACCTGATAGGTGGGGACTTTAAATCCGTTATGCTCACTTCAGAGGACAGGTCTCAACTACGCTTACAAATACGACCCAAAGCTAAAGAGGAATCTCATACCTTGACGCCCTTAGCGCAGACGATGGACTCAATTAAATTTACTGATTTCTGGCGCCTAACACACCCTACAGATCGAGAATACACCTTTTTCCCCTCCCCATAAATCTTTCTCCCGAATTGATTATTTTTTCACCTCTACGGACATGACATACATAGCACGCAACGCTGAAATCCACGACGCGAGAATCTCGGATCATAGCCCGATCTCGATTCATATATTGGGGACCAAACCATCCACCTCCCCGCCCATCTGGCGGTTTCCATCGTACCTAATGGACAGTGACGATTTTAAACACATGCTTTACACATCCTGGGATGAATACACCTCCACAAATAGAGAACATATCACAGACCCAAACTTATTTTGGGATGCGGGCAAAGCATTCCTAAGGGGTAAAATCATTTCATACACAGCCCAATACAAAAAGCACGCTAGGCAACAATATAACAAAGCCAGTGAGAAGCTGCGTAATGCCCACCAAACTCTCTCCCTCAATAGAACCATGGAAAACATACAGACCTGGCAAAGCGCAAAACAAGAATTTGATACTTGGGCAGAGCGCCAAGAGGCCACCAAGTCAGCATTCACAGCCGTCCACTTTCTTAGATATGGCAACAAAGCGGGCAAATTACTGGCAAAACTATGCTCAACCCCTAGACGCCCAACGTTTATTTCGGCACTGAAAGACAATTCGGGTGACGTTACATATTCTCCCCCAAGAATCTGTAAACTACTTACAGACTACTACACAAACCTCTATGCAGCAGATCCCACTGACTCACTAACAGCACAAAACTTTCTAGACAAGATCCCTCTACCCAGACTGGATCCCGCCAAGACCACAATGCTCAATGCCCCCATTATGCACGAGGACATTCTAACGACTATAAAATCACTAGCGGCGACTAAAGCCCCGGGCCCAGACGGCTATACAGGAGAATTTTATAAAATTACAAAAGACTTTATTCCGGACACCCTTAAACTTGTATTTAACGCTATGTGGGAAGGAGGAACATATCTCCCGTCAGGAACACAGGCCCATATAAAACTAATACCTAAACCAGGAAAAGATCCCTTACACCCTGGTTCCTATCATCCAATCTCACTGATTAATGTAGATGTTAAGATCCTATCCAAAATCATTGCTGCCAGACTAGCCACAATTTTACCCCACATATTACACCCAGCCCAGGCAGGCTTTGTCACTGGACGCTCTGCTACCCTGAACATCAGGAAAGTGTTGCTCGCTCTAGATTACGCAAACCATCACCCAGACCAAGATGTCATAATCCTGTCGCTTGATGCAGAAAAAGCATTCGACAACATTTGCTTTTCCTGGTTGTTCAGGGTGATGGAGACGTTTGGACTCCCCAAAAAGGTCATCTAGTTTGTAAGACAAATGTACGCCTCCCCTTCCGCAAAACTAGTCCCACCAGACTTCATGTCCAACACTATCCCTCTACAAAAGGGAACACGACAGGGCTGCCCCCTGTCTCCTCTCCTCTTTAACTTAGCTATAGAACCTCTTTCCGGACTACTCAACTCTCAGACAGGCATAAGCGGCATCCCAATAGGCAATCAAATTATGCGATCCGCTCTATTTGCGGACGACATACTGTTGTTCTCTACATCACCACAATCAGACTTCCCCAAACTTAAAGAGATTTTCACAACATTCAGACTCTGGTCGGGGTTCAAAATTTACTTTGATAAAAGCCAAGCTTTAGCACTTCAACCCCACCTGGCAGACAGGTGGAAATCGACTTCTCCTTTTACCCAAGCTCAGCATCACATAACCTACCTAGGTATCCGCATTGGACGACACCCTTCCTCTCTATATACTCTTAATTACCCACCTCTCATCGCAAAAATTATTGAAGAGTTAGAAACATGGGCAATCCTTCCCCTCTCATTTTTCGGCAGATGCCACCTTTTTAAAATGGTATCGTTTGCGCGCCTGCTCTACCCTATGCAAACGATACCCCTTTTGCTGAAACATGCTGACATACAAAAAATCAATACAGCCCTTACATCCTTCTTGTGGAAGAACAAAAAGTCACAAATTGCTCTACACAAGCTATGTCTCCCCAGAGAAGAAGGAGGTGCAGGACTGCCCAATATACGACTTTATAATCTCTCATGTCTTCTTAGACAGGGAATAGATTGGTTGACTGGAAATTCCAGATATTCACATAATATCCTTGAGAGTGCCCTGGTCTCCCCCTTCACACTTTCAGGGGTCCTTCATTCCAAATTGAACGCAATACCACATCACCTCAAATCATGTGTACTACTCACAATTATAGCATGGAGGGAAGTGAGAAAACTCTCTGGACTCCCCTCACACATCTCAAATCACCTACTCATACAAGGTAACCCAATGTTCTCTCCATCCACTATGCATAGCATCTTTGATCTATGGTCTATTAAAGGTTTAAAGAAGGTAACTTCAGTTTATCAAGGCCTATGCGTAAAGTTTAAATCTTTTCAAACTCTTGCAATGGAATATAGCCTACCGCTTACTCATGCCTTTTACTATAACCAATTAATGGATTACCTCAGGTCATCTCAATGACAAAGCACCAACCCCTTCCAACAGTCATTTGTTGACCGAGCTATCCAGCAGAACTCTTACTCCATCTCAGAGTTATACCCATATCTTGCAGATCTACAAGCATCTAAACATAGACTACCACTGTTCCGCAAATGGTCTAAAATCCTCTCCGATGATGAGCTGCCTGAGAAGATCATAGAAGGATACAGCCGTATCCGTAAATTAACCATTTCCGAAACGTGGAGAGAAACACAGTTTAGAATTATACACAGAGCATACCTCCCTTATAGACACAGTAAAGACAATCCTAACCAGGCACACTGCCCCTGGTGTACAATGGACCGTCCTACCCTGTTACATCGCCTATGGGACTGCTCGGAAATAGTTACCTTTTGGAAATCAGTCATCAACTACATCGAACAAGTCTCTAAGGATAAAGTCCCGTATACCCCACAGATGTGCCTCTTTGGCTCCAATTCATCAGCACCGTATACTGCTGAAATAAAGGTCTCTAGTCTTTCAAGTTGGACCCACCTGTTCCTTCTAATTGCTAGGAGGACCATTATGCAACAATGGATTCACTCTACCCCACCATCTCTGAATCATGCGAAACAGATCACCCGTTCACTCATCCACATCGAGAGTTTGGACACATCTGTTCTCAACTTTAAACCTACTACCCAATTCTTTAGGAAATGGCGCAACTATATAGAGCACACATTTACGCAAGAAAAGACTTAAAACCTGATGCGACCATTCCGCTACACGGAGTGGTACCTAAAAAGAGACATTGCTAACCAATTGGGCAAATTAAAGGTTATTGATGGCTCAACTACCTAGCCGTCACAGTAGAGAACCGTCTAGACGCACTACTACCCTTGACAGAAATAACTAATATACCACGAGGTTATATTTTATAGTATTACACCTTACGCTATTTTGGTCGGTCAAAAACTAAGGTTTACCACCCTCCCTGGGTGTCATAGGGATTTAACATTAGGCACTCACATTACAATATGGTAAATATGTATCCATGGCTCCAGGGTAACTCTGTCCCTTAAATATTACCCCTCCCCCCCCCAGGTATAGATTTTGTTGTATTGAAGACTCCTTTCGAGTTGTGCTTTGTAATAACATGTATTGCAATACAATGATCTCTGTCTTCGTATCCGTACAAGGCTTGTTTATTGTAACTATATGAAAACTCGCAATAAAAATTATTTAAAAAAAAAGAGACCCTCAGACTAAAGAATTGGTCTTTCACCCATCTAAAATTGCCAATGCCTTCTCTAAATATTACCACAGCCTTTACAACCTAAAAGATGATCCCGATACTCTGCAACCAAACAATATAGGAATAGAGACTTTTTTAGAATCAGTTAATCTCCCCTCCCTGACAGAAGAGGCACTACTACAGCTCAACTCACATTTCACAGAGAAAGAAATTATAGCAGCAATTCGAACTCTCCCTAAACATAAATCTGCAGGCCCTGATGGCTTCTCAGGGGAATACTATCACACCTTCTCGGAAATTTTAGTCCCACATATCAAAGCAACATTTGATTGTGCAGCTAACTCCTCCTCTTTCCCTGACAAAATGCTAAAGGATATGATCATTGCTTTACCTAAACCGGGGAAGACGCCGGATTTCCCTCAGAACTTTAGACCCATTTCTTTACTGAATACGGATCTAAAGCTGTACGCAAATATAATCGCAAACCGCATTGCTCTATATACCCCCCAGTTGATCAAATCGGGCGGACCAAGTGGGATTTGTACAAGGCAGACAGGCTCCAGATGGTACGAGACGCCTATTTAATCTGCTCAAACTCATGGAAACCCGCAGTGCACCCACAGTCATCTTGACCTTAGATGCTGAAAAAGCATTTGACAGGGTGCACTGGGGGTATCTTGAAGCTACAATGGAGAAATTTGGTATTAGGGGATTTATCCAAACAGCAATCTTTGTATTATATAGGAAACCTTCAGCTAGGGTATACAATTTGAACGTCCTCTCTGATAAATTTAATATTACCAATGGCACTCGTCAGGGATGCCCATTATCCCCGCTAATATTCTCTTTACTGATGGAACCTCTAGCGGAGGCCATAAGATCTAATGACTATATCTCAGGAATTCAAGCGGGAGGGCGATCCCACAAAATTGGGCTGTTCGCAGATGATGTAGTCCTCACTCTTATAATAAACTAAGAACACTGCGCTAAACAAAATTAATTAAAGTGAGTGTTTCCACTAAAATATTGTGCAAAAAATACAACAATATTATAAATAAATAAATAAATATATAATTGAATATATAAATAAATAGAAGAAGTGCAGCCGCTATTTATAAAGTCCAAAATGTTCCTCTCACTGTTTGACGGTTTCATTATTTTGAGAGAAATCATTTTACTTCACGAGTGACACTTCACTTGGGTGACACTTATGAGCTTCGCCCAAGCGTGACAAGTCAATTATATTGATACCCACTCATCTGGGATAACTTTGTAACATCACCTACTGAGCTAGAAGGAATAGTCCAGACACACGCCAGGAGACGAGTACACCCTATCTCAACTCAGATAAGCCATGTCCCTCAATATTGTCTCCCTGAACGCTAAAGGTATAAATAGTCCTTTCAAACGCTCACTGCTATGGCGAGAGGCCCAACTTCACAAAGCAGATGTGTTATGTGTCCAAGAGACACATTTTTCTGCAATCAACGCCCCCAAATGCTCACACAAATTGTTCCCACATTGCTTCCATGCACGCACAGACCAAAAGAAGAGAGGGGTGATTATTGCGTTCAGATCCTCTATTGCCTTTACACCCATCTAGAACAAGATCCAGCGGACAGATACATAATTCTAGCCGCACTGCTTAACAATCAACCACTAGTAATTGCCAACATATATGCCCCAAATATACATCAGAAACACTTTTACAAAACAATTCTCGGAAAGCTCCAAAACTTCCCCAAAGATCAAATTATCATCTGTGGGGACTTTAATGAGGTTATAGACCCCCACATAGACTCCTCCAGTATCAAACGCAGAAGGACCACTATTCTTTCATCCCTAACTTCCCACAAGGACCTGTACGACCCCTGGAGATGCCTACATGGCTCCGAAAGGGACTATTCCTTCTACTCAACATCACAAAAATCGTACTCCAGGATAGACCTCTTCCTGACCTCCAAGGTGCTACTTCAAAAAATCTCAAAAGCAACAATTGGTAGCATAACGTGGTCTGACCATGCTCCAACCCCACATTTATGTACTACCCTGAATAGATTTATGGAAACAGGAGAGATTCCCTCGGAATCACTGGAAGCGACAATAACAACCATACACAAACCCGGTAAACCACCACAAGACCCAGCAAATTACAGGCCCATTTCACTCTTGAATTTGGATCTCAAAATATATACCAAATTACTTGCCACACGTTTAGCTAAATTTATTCCCATTCGGATCAGGTTCGGTTTTATACCACACAGACAGGCCTCAGATGCTACCCATCAATTTATAGATATTATTAGCTGGGCGGAACACCATCGGACGCCTTCTCTGCTTATCTCATTGGATGCAGAGAAGGCGTTCGACAGGGTCAACTGGCTTTATCTGTCCATGGCCCTCCAAAAGTTCGGGATCCGGGATTTCTTTCTAAACGCTATACTGGGATTATACTCCACTCCTAATACTAAAGTCCTTGCATCTGGTATGCTTTCATCCCCCTTCCCCATAACCAATGGGACAAGGCAAGAATGCCCTCTATCCCCCCTCATATTTGCTCTAGTCATGGAACCGCTAGCCCAAGCCATAAGAACACACCCATCAATACATGGCCTAGAGATTGGGGGGGACCAACACAAAATTGTTTTATATGCAGACGACATAATTATTTGTCTAACAGACCCCATTAATTCTCTACCCACCCTCTGAGGCCTCTTACACCTATTTGGGCAAATTTCCCTGTACAGACTGAACCACTCAAAATCCTCCATGCTAGGAATAGCCTTAAAACCGCTCCTCAAAACCGCCATTTCAGGTATATCACCTTTCTCCTGGGCTCCCAACTCTTCAATGTCATACTTGGGCATCCAACTGGTAGCACCACTCGATATGATCCTGCGTACCAACCTAGCTATTCTGCAACAAAAGCTACAAGATATCTCTAAAAGCATGATCAACTCTTCAGCATCGTGGGTTGGGAGGATAGCCCTCTCCAAAATGTTTCTTCTCCCCCATGTTCTATATCTATTCAGAACTCTACCACTGACCATCTTACAATCAGACATCTCGAAACTACAAACCCTAATTAACAAATTTGTTTGGTCAGCTCGTAAGCCAAGGATCAAAGCAGCTCTACTCAATACTCCCCGAGATCACCTTGGCCCGGGAGTACCAGATCTGAAAACATACTATAGGGCTATAATTTTAGCTCAATCTAAGACCCAATGGAAACATTCGGAACCACAGAGGTGGGCAGACATTGAAAAGGTGGTCCTTATCCATAAACCACAACAAACCCTGACAGCAATATGGCTTGGGTACCAACCCCCTCTCTCCTTCCTACCCACTCTCAACGCAACAGCAGCCACATGGAAGTATATCAGGCAACTAGCACCAACTATACACCCACTTGTGATTTCTAGCACTCCATTGTCAGCACTTACCTTGATAACGCCAGATCTGCCAATCCAGAGATGGGAATCTCTGGGCATCAGAGCCCTAGGGGACCTATTCGAACAACACCAACTGGCAACTTTCCAAAACCTCAAGGATCTGCATGGCATTCCTAACAGGGACCTTTTTGCTTATCTCAGGATCAGACATATATTATCACCTATTGCCACTACGGATAATCCCACAACCAAAGACATAATAACCTTCTTCAATTCCACCAACAAGAAAACTAGAGGAATCTCTCTCCTATACAATATCCTGATGAACGCTACCCAACCTGACAAACCAACACCCATGGTATACTGGGAAGACACCCGGAAACAGAACTTCTCGGCTACTGCTTGGCGACAAGTCCTATCTGCCCCTTTGAAGTTCTCCAGGAATGTCTCCCACTGGGAGACAGTCCTGAAAATATTACACCGGTGGCATTACACACCAGTGAGACTGGCCCAAATGTATCCCTCTCAATCCAAAAACTGTTGGAGAAACTGTAATCAAGAAGGACACACCTTTCACGTTTTTCGGGAATGCCCCTCTATCATCCCGCTTTGGACTGATATAGCCACGCTCATTGGAGATATAACTGGGAGACACTCCAAATTGACTCCACAAACGGCTCTCCTCGGGCTTGACCTCTCGTACTGGCATTTAGAATTCCATCCTATAATTACCCATGTGCTAGCAGCCGCTCACCTTTCTATAACTAGAGTATGGAAACAGGCACTTCCACCTACAGTGCAAAACGTCGTCACAATATTGAATAACCAATTACTCATGGAATTCCTGCATGCTAAAGCACATATGTCACTAGAAAAATTTTACTCACACTGGCATTTCTGGTTATCAGACCCTAGAGTTAACAATCTTACATAGATTGTCCACATTTTGGAGTCTGGACAATATCTTGAGAAACCCTGGGTTGCCCTTAGAAGTTAATTTATGGAGTAACCCCGAGGGGAGCCTAGAGGAGTCTAAACCTGCATTTAGGTTATAAATGCTCTACTTGGTTTATGCATTAAGGGAAACTTACCATTGTATTAACAATTTCTTAAGTGTCTTTCTCCATCTCCCCTCCCTAATCTCTCCCTCCTCACCTTTCTCAATTCCCATCCCCCTCCTCCCCCCTTCTTCCATCAACGAATGTTGGAGAGCTGAACTCTGTTGGATTGCGACCTGGAGATCTGGGGACCACTTCCGAGACACAGTGTTGATCCCTTCAGGGGTGTCTCTGAAATAGGTTCGCAGATCCCACAAATGATATAAGCTACTTCTAAAAGCCAAAGTGTAATCATTGCTAAACTAACAAACATTTAAACTAGTTCATCAGCAATAACTTATCGTTTGCTTTACTGATTCAAAGTTATACATGGTATAATTGTCTCTTGCATGTATGTTATATTTTAAAAATTTCAATAAAAAACATTAAACAGTATAAAGTCCAAAATGTGATACAAAACTATTAATCCATAGTTCATTAAGCAGCGCAACTGTGTATAAAACAAAAGCACCTATACAAAATAAATAAAGTGCAAATGCTAAAACAGTCCATAAATGTGAAATCTTCAGTGTATAGCGAAAAGAAAACTCCACGATTGAATCCTCCACCTGTGCCACCACGTGAATAGACTAATCACACTGAGGCTCACCAGAACACTGAGGGTTAATCAGCCCATCAAGATAGCCTGTTTAAGCACTCCATCCACTGCTCATTACATCTGTGTTCAGGGTAATCTGCTTACAAGACTCTTGCTGTCCTTTCAACTCCACCAATACTCATGCAGGAGACAAGCAGAAAAAAATACTCCCATAGTGCATCACTTAAAAACTCTTTCAACTTTAATAGTTAAAATGTGCTTACATGCAGAATGGAAGATACGAGCAGATAAAAAGCATCTGAGCTGTCCTCCCCGATCCGTGGCTCGTCCGTGACCGTCCACCAACTCCTATCCTCCAGGTTGTTTACGTCATGTTCGAATCACCAACACGTTCGGGTCAGACTCCACCCAAATGCCAGGCGACGCTTGTTTCACACGTGACTGGGAAGTTGAGTTGCGGGCGCCATCTTGGATTCTGGACGCCGGACACTCTGTGTGCTTAGATGCTGAATAATGCTGATTTTAAACTCCAAAATGTGAGTAATCTCCTGTATGTTTTATACAAATACATTTTTATCAATACCATCTGCACTATTGGATCTTTATATCTATTACATGAATCATTCATCGCCGTTGGAGACCTATTGATGAAATTTGCCCTATCACGTTGTCTGCACAATCTGCAATTTCCTTGGTGTTTTACATCTCTACCAAAGCGCACTCTGACCCTCCGTAATAGAGGGTCATTGGAATCTGGTAAGAAGCTGTGTGTGGCGGTGACATTGGTGACGGGCGTACACATTTATTTGAATCCATAGGATCATCTTCAGTGAATTTTGTTTGGACTTTGTGCTGCAGTTTTTGATATCATTACCTATTGGACTATCTAAATCATTACTATCAAAACTTAAACAAAAATTTCCATTTCAGTGGGAGGCGAAATCATTAGCATATCTAGGTATCTCTATCACTTCTTCACAGGCCCATATATATGAAGCTAATTTCCCTAAATTATTAAATATAATTAAGACGGATACCCAGCACATCAACAAGTATGAATTATCTTGGATGGGTAGAATAGCAGCTTTGAAAATGGTAACCCTGCCCAAAATCATATACTACTTTAGGACCATTCCAATTAAAATCCCAGAAAGATTCTTTAATGAAGCGGAAAAACTTTTTAGAAGATTTATATGGAAAGCATGGAGGGCCAAAATATAATTCCCCATTTTACTTAGACCAAGGGCGAAAGGAGGGGTCTGATTTCCCGACTTAAGGAAATACCACTACGCAGCGCTTCTGGACCAGGCTAAGTCCTGGTTCGATCCAGCTCAGATAAGCAATGGGTACTTATAGAAAAGTTTGCTATGAAGAACAGACACCTCCCCTCCTTACTGCTTTCAACTTTAATAGGCATTAAAAGCTATTATGAAGACTTCCTTTCAATAGAAGCCACCATACATGCCAGAAAAAAGATCATAAGGAGTGCAGGAACTTTGACCTACAAATATATGAATACCTGATACCCAACCTTAGCATGTCACTATGGCTAAATAACAACATTAGAACATATAAAGAAGTGCTCTCCCAACAACCCAAACTCATCTCATACTCTCTGCAGCAAATACTCCATCTCCACAGGGCCCACCCAGATCTACACTATAAAGTTCACCAAGAAGCATGAAACTACTTGAGCTCTAGATATGATCAACCTAAAGGGCTCCCCTGGTTCTATGACAAACTGCATCACTCCACAGACTTGATCAAAACATCTAATATGCTGAACTGGGAGAAAGAAATAGGCTCCCACATCTCAGCATTAGAATGGCAAAAAGCATTGTGGTCACAGTATGTGCACTCCCACTGTATAAACCACTGGGAGCTATTGATGAAAATGTTATATAGAACCTACATGACACCTGTAAGGCTTTCACAAATCTACCAAACGTCCTCCAATGCTTGCTGGAGGGAATGTGGAAGCATAGGAGGGATACTGTACATACTGTGGGGATGCAGAGGATTAAAAGGCTTTTGGAAAGGGGTATTTGAGTTGATTACCAAAATAACTGGACTTATAATCCGCCCAAATCCTAAATTGGCGCTACTGAATGTGGGGATCCACTTAATAGCTCCCCAACTTAGACCCCTCATAACCCACATACTAATTGCCGCAAAACTAACTATCACCTCTAAATGGAAAACTACTAAAGCACCTAATGTTTCTGAAGTGGTATATAGGATGCAGTCTCAATATAGGTATGAAAAGTTTTTTGCAGCTCAATATCAAAAGTTACCTTATTTCAACTGGGTATGGGGCCCATGGGCTGTAAATTCATGAATGAATAGAAGGGCAAGTAACCAGGGCAACAGGAATCTGGTGTAGGAGGACAAAGAACAAGGGCACATATCTTTTCTTATCTTTTCCTTCTTTTCGTCTCTATCTTTCCTTTTCTAATTTCTCCCTCTGTCTCTGCTCTTTCTCTATCTCTTTCTACTGTTGAATTTCTTTTGTTATCTTTAATATTTGGGATACGACTCTTGTTGTTAAATATTGACTTTTGTTAAGCAGTTCGAAGGACTCTGAAACTGTATGATAAAGGCAAAGAGCACAGATTTTTCTCCCCTGATAAGAATTTGTGGCAGAGGTCTGTTTGGCCCTACGGTGCAGTTTGTTCCCATGGGGGCGTCGGGAGGTCCGGACAGACACAAGGATATGGCAGGCTTCGATGGGTCTTCTGTGGGGGGCGAGGTCAAGGTGTTTAAATATCTATTGAACTGTATCTTCACTTTACTGGAAATTCTGTATAAAGCTTCGCACAATATGCGGAAATTGTTATGTATTGGAAAGCATAATTTGTACATTTGAGTCTTGAAAACCCAATAAAAAAAGAATTGAATGAAAACAGGTCACGCAGGGCCAATTTCAGGATCAGGGGGCTCCTGGAAACGGTGACAGATGTCAATGCTGCAGTACATTCCCTCATCCAGGAGCTCATACCAGATATTCCCCAATCTAAATTGGAGCTGGATAGGGCCCGCAGAGCTCTCGGTCCGCCACACGCAGACAGTTTCCCAAGAGATATAGTTGTGAAACCTCACTATTTTGCCGTCAAAGAGGAGGTCTTGCATCGTGCATGAGCTGCCACACACCTGTCAATTCAGGATCATGCTGTACAAGTGTTCGCGGACATTTCCCCAACCACCATACAGAAAAGAAAAGCACTGAAACCGCTCCTTCTGGCTATGACCCAGAAAGACATTGAGTATTGGTGGCCGTTTCCATTTAACCTTAAATTTACCTACAAGAATAAATCATATTCCTTCTCCAAGCTTGCAGACGGAGAATAACGCCTCCTTCAACTGGGAATCATCTCACAAACTCTGAGCCCTCCCCCCAAGGCTCCCAGCCCAGCACATCCAAGAGACAAATGCCCAACAGCCCAATCACCCCACTGTGGCAAAAACTGAAACCCAAAAGGTCAAAGGAGTGACCTGGCTATGACATTTTGATTCCTCTCCTTTTCTACAGCGGCCGTTGGTCAGAGGTTTTCTTCCCCCGAACTACCCATTGAGACTTTTACATTGCAGGGAAACCCCAGGGGTTAATAGTTCTGGCCCGTCTACCTGCTCAACCCATGAGTTGGCGCAGGCTCTCACTATTCCCCATGTTGGAAGATTACCCAGCTATCCCAGACCTGCGGCTGAAGTATTTCCCTCCTCTACATCACCATATTTTCTGGTTATTTTTTGCTGTAGTGCCTTAATGCTTTTCCTTCCTTATGACCTGTGGAACCGTGTTTTGCTCTCCCTTTCCACCATTGCACCCTCTCAGGAGCCTCTGTGATTCAGTCGGAGGAAACTCAGATGGATGAGCTATTGTTCATTATAGGAAAGCCCAGCTACTGAAATTCCGGACCCTACGCAAGGATAGACTGACCTTGGACGATTGGGGATGTAGAGTATTACCCCCACAGTATAGCACCCTCTCAGGGTCATCTCCTTAAAAGTTTGCACCAGTACTGTTGTTAAAGATATAATTTGCTACCATTTTTTTATTTTCTTTTTTACTTATCTTGTTATATGTCTTGTTATTGAACAAGGGCGCTCTGGATGGAGCAGTCTTTATGCACCTCCACCTGATAAGGAGACATGGACTTTGCATCTCTCTTGATTGGGGGCTCTTCTTCTCAGGGAGAAGAAGTTTTTACTGCCAAACCGGAGGTTCTGGAAGGATATTGGTTCCTCCACTCTTCAAACTATGGTTGCTTTCACATGGTTCAAGTTTTTACCTTGCCTCAACCCATTCCTTCTTTCTCACCTTTTTCTTTTTTATAGATGCCCTGTCGTACACTCCCCACTCCTCAACATTCAGAAAACTGTAACGGGAAACACAGCATGAATTTTAGTCCCACACCCAAATGATGTAAGGGTAAGTGATTCTGTGTTGTTCGGGGTTTCCCCCATCCTGCTCCATGGCTGATAACACTTCCCCAATCACACAGCTTCATATAGTTTCCCACAACGCCCAGGGTATGAACTCACAAGTCAAAAGACAGAAAATCCTTCAATATCTGCACAACAAAAAGGTGGACAAAAAGGCGGACATTGTCCTACTCCAAGAGACCCACTTCCCAAGGTCATATTCCCCCAAATTTATACACTCAAAATTCCCAAATTTCTTTCTAGCTAACACGGTCAATAAAAAAAAAAGGAGTGGCAATCTTATTTTCGCTTAAATGCAAATTTTCCCCTTTCTTGTCATACAGGGATCCGGAGGGTAGGTTTATTTTGATTAAGGGGACACTGGATAACCACACCTTCTCTATTGTTTCCTATTATGCGCCTAATCGCGGCCAAGCCAGGTTTTTTGATTCTATACTTAATAAACTCGCTCCTTCATAATCATGGGGGGAGACTCGACTATTGCATTGATGCGGGTCTGGACAAAAAGCGCCCACTAGGGTCTCAGATGACTCGCCCGACCAGGCAGAGCGTCAAAATAGCCAATGTTACGTACCTGACGGTGGAGTCTGTCTTGTGCAGGGAACAACCGCTCTTGCGCACCCGATTCAAGGACCCCTGGTAGTGTAGACAGAGGCCCGAGAGTGCGGGATGGCACGAGGGCTGGATGGTCACAGATGTTGTAGTGAGATTCCAGCAGGTCGTGCAAACAGGAGAATGGTCGTACAAGCAGGGTTGGCAACGTGCAGGCAGAAAGGTACAAAAGGGGTTAGGCAAGCGGATCGTCAAGTTCAGGCAAGGTTCGTTAACGGGCGGGCAGCGGAGGTACAGAGGAGTAGACAAACGGATGGTCGTGGATAGCCGGGGTCGATGCAGGTAGCGGACAACAGGTCAAAGCAAGCCGGGTAGACAGGAAACAGGTGAAAACACAGGAACAAGTAGGGAGCTGAGGCTCGCAGGTCTGGAACGCTGTAGAACAAGCAGCAACTTGGTGCAGCATGTCCAGGGTTTAAATAGGCACCATTTGGCGCCGTTTCCGGCGCGTGCGCGCGCACGGGCGCGCGCACGCGCACGGGAGCGCGCGAGCGCGCACGGATGCGCGCGCACCACCCGGAAACGGCCAGGAACACTGGCAAAGTCCTTTTTACTGACAGCCAAGTTCCTTTACCAAAGGGGCTTAATTGACACATGGAGAGAGAACTTAACACAAAGACAAGGGATTTTTCGCACTACTCACACCCACACTAATCTTTCTCAAGAATTGATTACATCTTTATCTCTTCCCCTCTCATTCCTTTAGCAAAGAAATCTTTTATCAGGGATTCTGCATGGTCAGACCACTCTATGGTCTTGTTGTTGACTCTCCAACGACCACGTAACTCCAAGGGAACCAGAGTTTGGAGACTTAACAAATCCATCTTAAGCGACCCCATTAGACAGGCTAAAATTGAGGAGGCCATAAAGGCTTATTTCTCCATAAATGATACACCCGAAATCTCCCCGAAAACCCTATGGGCAGCCCACAAAGCCTCCATCAGGGGGAAAATTATACAAATGATCTCTCACATTCGCAGGGAGCAGAGAGTGGACTTGGACCGATTGGAAACCCAGTTCCACAATATCAGCAAACTGCACAAAAAAGATCCTGTATCCACTCCCACCTCTAAATTGGATGAGGCTTGTTTGACGTTAAACTTGGCACTTACCACAAAAGCCGAGAAGAGTATAAGATGGAGCGGGGCTAGATTTGATCAAATGAGAGATTAAATGGACTCCTTATTAGCGGCTGGCTTAACCCTAAAGCACAGGTCCCATACCCTTCCAAAAATGCGTATACCAGATGGCTCCAGCACTAGCAACCCACAGAAAATATTGCAGGCATTCCATGATTTTTATAAAAAGCTATATATGGAAGAGACGCAGGCCAAGCAGGTAACACTAGAGGGTTTTCTAGACTCTATCCCAATCCCCAAATTAGAGGACAACCATAAAAAAAATGCTAGACGCCCAAATCTCATCAGAGGAGGTAGCAGAAGTTATTAAGCATTTAAAAAACAAGTCTGACCCAGGCCCAGATGGGTTCTCGAACCTTTACTATAAATACTTTGGCGCCACTCTATCCCCATACCTAGTCCAATTCTTCAATTCACTGAGGAAAGGGGCCTCCCTGGACCATTCACTCAACACAGCTTTTATCACGGTGATTCCAAAACCTGGGAAAGACCCTGGCGAAGTTGGCAACTATAGACCTATATCTCTGATTAATGATGACCTGAAAATTTTGACCAAAATCCTAGCAAATAGATTGTCAGATTTCATTGGCCACTATATTCATAAAGACCAAGTGGGGTTTATCCCAGGCAGGCAGGGCCCAGATTAAGTCAGAAGATCGATAGATGTTTTATCCTTGTTGCACTTGGGGAGGGATGGAGGACAACCACAAAAGGTTTTTTTGCAGTCCTTAGACTTACAAAAGGCTTTTGATTCAGTTTCCTGGAACTACATATTCAACATTCTACAGAGGTGGGGTTTTGGGCATAACTTCCTGAATATATTGGGATCACTTTACTCAAAACCAGAAGCGAGAGTAAGATTCCAGTGCTTTTACTCGGATTCCTTCCAGATATATAAAGGTACAAGACAGGGTTGTCCGCTATCCCCCCTGATATTTGCAATAGCTATAGAAACCCTGGCACTGGCTATCAGGGAGAACCCGAACATTCACGGGGTTAAATGTAGCTCACGCACGCACAAGTGTGCCCTATTTGCGGATGACCTGCTTCTGTATATTACCTCCCCACTTATATCTTTACCGAACCTCTGTCGCCTTCTGGATGACTTTGGAAATGTTTCTGGTTTACAGGTTAACATGTCAAAGTCCCAGGTCCTAACATAAATGTTCCAAAGGAGCTGGCGTCCCGCCTCAGGACACACTTTAAATTTTCTTCGAGTGCATCCTCCATTCCCTATCTGGGAATACATCTGCCAGCCAAATTCGATCAATTATACGCATGCAATTATCCATCACTATTTAAAAAACTTGAAGCAGACATGAAAGACTGGTCAAACTTAAATATAACATGGCTGGGCAGGGTTCACTCCATTAAAATGACACTGCTCCCTCTCATCCTTTATTTGTTTAGGTCGCTACTCATCCCAGTCAACAAAGATCACTTGCGACGATTCCAGGCCAAAATAATCTCCTTTGTCTGGGGCTCCAAGGGCCCCCGCCTAGCGAGAGGAACCCTCGACGCAGAGTAGGTCTGGGTCTGCCCAACCTCCATAAATATCATCAGGCTGCCCAGCTAGCTCAGATTTCTATGGTATATGCCCAAAACTCACAAACAGATTGGGTGTCTATGGAAAGAGAAGCAGTACCACAGATCACGTTAGACTTTTTGATGGGTTGCCACACTAGTAATCGCCCAGCAATTCTGGCCCCAACACTCTCCTTCTCAATGTCATTGTGGGACAAATATAAACTGAATCCTGCACTTGTCTCCCCAACCCACCCCCTCTCTCACCTATTCCACAATCCAGACTTCCCCCCAGAATGGACATAAAAGTGTTCAAATGGTGGACCAATAAAGGGATGTACAGAATAGGCCACTTCTTCAATTCGTGAGGACCCCTCTCACTTGTTCATTGCAAGAACAAGCTTGAAATGCTCCCCTCAGAAACATTTAGGTTCCACCAAATTTTTCATTTCCTACACTCCATTTGGAAGGCAAAACCTCTTCCTCCAGAAATCACACCTTACGAACAATGGTGCGGCCAAATGACAGAGCAGAGGGGGGGGGGAATCTCAACGATATACGAGTCACTCCCTGAGGCCAACGTCAAAACGTCTTTTATGCTGGCATGGGAGAAGGATCTAGATCATGAATGGGAGTTGGCCGAATGGCACATGACAATCGCTAACTCGATCAGGGTCATCGGGAATGTCTCCCTGATGGAGGCAGATATGAAAGTTCTGACAAGGTGGTACTTAGTGCCATCCAGACTAGCTAGAATGTACTCATTGACCTCTCCCTTGTGCTTCCGGAACTGTTTTCATATAGGGACCATGATCCGTGTCTGGTGGGAGTGCCCAAAAATAAAAGGGTTCTGGAACAAGATTTTTGCATTAATTAATAAAATAACAGGTATATCTGTCTCCAAATCCCCACATGTAGCTTTATTGAAATTCCCCATAGGGAATACTAACAAAAGCAATAAGACACTTATCCACTTAATTTTATTGGGGGCAAAAATTACCATTGCAAAAGCATGGGAGCAACCTCAGGTCTCCATATCTGTAGCAAAACAGAAGATCTCATGGATCATGGTCCAGGAAAAAATGGTTAGCGCAATCCTTGATACAGTTAAAAAGTTTGAAGCAACGTGGGAACCCTGGATGAAGTGTATGAACATTTCCCTAAAGCTTACCTAAATTGCTGTTGTTCTGGAGATGGGGAGCCCCGGCAGGACACCTCTTTACTATTCTCTTCCTCTATTCCTCCTTCTTCTTTTCCCTCTTTTCTTCTTTCCCCTCTCCTTCACGTTTAGGTTTGATTGCAGATGTTTTCTATTTTTACTCCCCCACTAGATGGGGGGACTTTTGGGCATAAGTACCAGTTTTAAGTAACAGAGGGACACAGTTTGGGGAGACTCCTTCTGATGAGGGTTGGAAGACTATAAGTACGCTATCTAACACATCCCGATGAGCATGGGGTTCTATCGTTTAGAAGGTACGGCGCTCCAGCCCGATATACGAATCACCTTTGAGATTTGGGGTACAGGGCTCAACCTAGCCTCCTGGAAGCTCCTCTTCCATATTGTATAATTGTATTTCACTGTCCTCCCCTTCTACCTACTTTAATGGACAGACCTATGGCCCTGAACTATACTTGGCTTCCAACCTTTATTTCAGCATAAGTCTCACCCTCCCCACTTTTTGTTTTTCTTTTTCCTTTTTTATTCCCTCCTTCCAGTTTTAACACCCTGTTGCCTATTGCCATATATGGGAAAGTACACCACTGAGTAACAGCTACCCTCTGATATGGGGATTGGGTATCTTAGGCCAGTCTAAATTGGGGGCTCCCTCCCTCTACCGACACAGCCTGATCCCAGTTGGGGTGTCGGGGGGGGGAGACAGATCCCGCATAAAGTTACATTTCTGGAATGTCACAGGAGTATTATTGTAAAGTTCAATCTCCAGGAACTCTCTTATTGTAAGTCTTTAGTTGTTTCTGCTTAAATTGAATTGATATGGTACCACTTTCCTCCTGATAACACTTAATGGTTTTGAACTCAGATTGATGCGAGGTGCGTTGTACCCTCTCTCCTTAGTCACGGCTTGCCCTCTGAGGGGGTGACTGGAGAGGAGGCCTAACGTTTCCCAATTTTCATTTGTGTATTCTCCATTATATAATGATGTTTCACCTATATAAGGCTGTTGTTTCTTTTTCTTATGCCTAATTGTGTTTCCTCTACGTGACTCACTGTATGGCAGATTCTTGCCACCAGCATTTATATTATCTGTTTTTTTTTAAAAATCTTAAAAAAAAAAAAGAGAGGGTACAAATAGATAGATAAATAGATTTTTTTTGTTTTTACATATCTGTACATATGTTATAGTGATATATATAAACAAGAAAAGGAGATATGCATACACTGAAAAACCGGCTTAGCCGTATTAAAGGTAGGTAAGTATAGCCTATTGAAAGCATAAAGTGATAACATACAGGACTCAAACCTGTTAAATGATTTAAAATAAAACAGAAGAAAATAATTTCTTAGAATTATTTCTTACAATGTATAACAATAAGGAGAATAAGGATAATTGAGTCTACGTGTGAGTGTCTTTTTTATGGCCGCACGCACATAGCTCGCACATCATGAAAAAGATTAACGTGCTAAATATAGTTATAGTTAGGAATCAATGGGGGTTTGTGCAGAGTTAGGGGTGAATGAGAGTGAAGGACCAAAAGTGGAGTTATCCCACATAGCCCACACTATATTAAATTGAGCTAGGGTTTCCTCATTAAGGGCCATCAAGTAATCCATAGACCGTATCTCAGATACAGTTGTAATGAGGTGATTTTGTAATGGAATCTCTACTGATTTCCAGTGCCTGGGAATTAGGCATCTTGCTGCAGTCAAAATATATGTGGCTAACCTTTTTTGGAATTTTTGGGAATGCCTTTGAAAGGAAGACCTAGAAGGCAGTGTATAGGGTCAAGGGGTAGATCAGCATCTAAAACTTATTTCAGAACTTCTTGTACAATTACCTAGAACCTCTGTATTTGGGACAGGACCACAAGATATGGGCCATGGATCCAATGTCACCAATAGAACTCCATCATGTTGTGGATAAAGATGAATTTATAAAGTGTAGAAGTGTCTGGGATATATACCAGTGCAGCGTGATTTTGTAGATGTTTTTGTTATAAGTTACATATCTGGCGGTTTTGGATGCTGCCTCCCAGATCATTTGCCAGCTGACTAAGGGTATGGGTGGGTGAAGAGAGTCTGCCCATTTTCTCTTATATTGTATAAGTGCAAACATGAAAGGTAAGTATTACAGTATCACACATATTTGTTATCAAAAAATATTAAATAATAAATAGTAAACAATGGTCTGCTATATAATATTGCTTTAAATGGTCATAAAAACACAACAAGAGCAACACTCAAAAAACAAACAAAAAAAAAACAACCATGTAATGAGCATGCTTGCCTGTTCAGCCTCCCTGATGGAAGAGCTGGGATACAATATAGACAAGACAACATAGAGAAGGCTCTGGGCACTGAAGAATTTAAAAAGAGCCAGGATCAATAGGGTATGTGGCCCAAAGAGTGTAATGAGCCACTACAGTGGTTCCCCACTTTCTATAAAAATAGAACAATGCGGGTATAAGAAATGTATCCAATAGTACATGATGCAAAGTTGAAAAACAATAAGGATATGGTAATGCACTCTTACCTGAATAGGCAATTTTGCAACACTTGAAAATGGTAAGTGATGACAGGTCTATAACGCTAACACAAAAAAGATCAAAGAATATGTGTATAAGTGATATAAATTTACAAATAGTAAATGGATGTAGATAGCTATGTATCCCTAACTCATCTGCATATATCCTAAGGATCGACTCATTGACTATACCGGCGGGTCTACCGTCAAATGCCACATGGGGTAAAGATAAGTAAGACCTCAATGGGATAGATTGTATTGATTTATGGCTGTAAGTGCATCCAGGACTGAAAAAATAGTAATAAACATGGCTGAAGCACCCACTCCATTGTGTCCTGAAGAAGCTTTGTCTTAAAGCGAAAAGCATCGACAGACCAGGACGTAGTCATGTTTGGGTCCATATTTATATAATTTATGACAATTGTTTACCCTAGACTATACCATACCCCATTTCTCCTTCCTTACCTGATCCTATGGGTGGTGCTCAGTCCTTTTCTTACGAGGGTGCTTTTTTATGTTTATTTGTATATGTCAATTTTTAAGCCATTTTTGTAATAAAGTATATTCATTTTAATTTGTTGTATCTCCATTATTTGGCATGCTCGTAAAGTCCAGCTACTTTTTGGGAGACTATCTCTTCTCAATCCTTGGTATTGACAAATTGGATGTTGGCATGGTTAGGGTCTTCCTTTCCTATGCTGATTTCTTAGTTCATCAAAGGACATCAATGTATGGGTGGTTGGGTTAACCAAATGTTGTAATTGAAATATACCTGCTTGTGCCCAGGGCAACATTTGAGTATTTGACAAACTGTCAGGTGTGGCAGGGTTGTATAAGGCATTTGTCAAATAAGAGCAGGGTGGTGCTAGGGCAAAAGCTTTGTTACATCACGCCATATCTTTCTTGTAAAGATCATAGAATTTAGTAGGTTAGTAGAAGATAACATTTTGGATGAGAGCTTGGAAGAATTTAATAAAGAGGAAAGAGCAGAGTGTCCAATTCTAGGTCTCTGGTTACACCAGATAAAGCGAGACGTTGTAGATTGCATAGTTGAGCCTTGGGTACAGCAACTGGCAGCGTCTCAAAGAGATAAAGCAATTTTGGTAAAATGGACATTTTAATCCTGCCCAAGAAATATACACTATATTACCAAAAGTATTGGGACACCTGCCTTTACACGCACATGAAATTTAATGGCATGCCAGTCTTAGTCCGTAGGGTTCAATATTGAATTGGTCCACCCTTTGAAGCTATAACAGCTTCAACACTTCTGGGAAGGCTGTCCAAAAGTTTTAGGAGTGTGTCTAATTTAATGTTTGACCATTCTTCCAGAAGCACATTTATGAAGTCAGGCACTGATGTTGGGCGAGAAGGCCTGGCTTTCTCCACTCTAATTCATTCCAAAGGTGTTCTATCAGGTTGAGGTCGGGAATCTGTGCAGGCCAGTCAAGTTGCTCCACCCCAAACTCTCTCATCTATGTCTGGTCAAACATTCCCATAGACACACTCCTAAACCTTGTGGACGGCCTTACCAGAAGAGTTGAAGCTGTTATAGCTGCAAAGGGTGGGCCAACTCAATATTATACACTATGGACTAAGAGTGGGATGCCATTAAAGTTCATGTGCGTGCAAAGACAGCAATTACAATACTTTTGGAAATATATTATATATCATAGGCATTCCATTGAGAAATGAGGGGACGTATTTGTTTAAACAAAGGGGGAAAATTGGCTATGCACAGGAGAGAGTATCCAGCAGTGTTGTGCGTGCCTAGGTATTTGATGCACTGGGTGCACCAATGATAAGCATAGTTATGCTGTAGCATAGGCAGCTGAGAAGAGAGGGATGTTTAGTGGTAGAGCCTCCATCTTAGTTGGATTCATTTTGTAACCTGATCGATCACTAAATGTATGTAAAATATTGTGTAAAACAGCTAAGGATGTGTGGGGTACTGTAAGTGTTAGCCGGATGTCATCGGCGAATAATGAAAGTTTGAACTCTTGTTGTCTGGTTTTCACTCCTTTAACATTTGGATGTAATCTAATTGCTGCAGCTAAAGGTTCTAGACATTACAGATAATCAGGTACAGATAATCAGAGTAACAGGTCGCTTCAGGAACACACAAACGTTGTAAAACGGACAGCACTTGCTACCTGGTGCTGTCTTCTTAAATGGCTGCTATTGGCGCCATTGCCGGCGCATACGCGTGTGCACACGCGCACACGTGCATAGGAGCGCACAAGTGTGCGCAAACGCCTACGGGCGCGCACACATGCTATGTGCGCCCGCGCATAGGCATTCCAATGGCCCGAGAAGGTTCCTTACACCTTCACAAAGCTCCCAGATGGAGAGAAGATACTCCTGAATCTCAAGCTGATCTCACAGGAAGCAGCCATGGATTTTGCAAACTCTTCAACAAGCTCCACTAAGTGCCCACCTCCATCAAGCCCTCTCATGCCAGTATGGAATACAGCAAAGTCTAAGAAAGTGAAAGAACACAGATCCCCATAACCGTGCATACAAAAGCTGTCAAGGCCTTATCTGTCCTCCTATTCTCTAAGACCCTTTAGGGTGGTATCACTTGAGATGGGAGCTTCTGGCTCTTTATATACTTCAGACAAGTTTCCAGTGTTTTAGACGTAGTTGTTTTTTCTTTTTCTTTTTTTTTCCATTGATTACCCACCATAGGGGGAGAGGGAGAAGAGTCATTACATGTTCATTACTGTTATAACTAGCTGTGATGTCTAGGATTGCCCCCAGATCTTGAAATCTCCTTTAATGTCTTGGGGTAGGGCCTCCTCTCCCTTCCAAGGTATAGGTCCGGGGACATTTAGCCCCCGCATAGAAACAATACGCTGGTAAAATGTTTTTTCAAGTTTTAACCAGAAGCCTGGGCTTGAGGTGGCCCCCATGCGCCTCCACCTATCCCACGGTTGCAGTTTTCCCGTTACTGTGGGCTAGGTCAACAGTCCCCTCAAGGAGTGGGTGATTCTTCTGTTGGTGTCTGGACAGAGTTTCTCAGCCAGGCCCGTTAGGTCTCCTAGGAGACTTTTTGTTCTTTTCTACATGCCTTTTCTCAGTATTCTTCCCCTTTTTCTCTTTCTCTTTTCAAGCCAATTTCCAGGTGAGGAAATTTGAGATCCAGGTGAGATCGCTCCACAATCTCCTCCCAGTTGACCACCATCTGCATTACTTACCCTGAGCGAAGCACTCAAGGAAACCCAAGGGTAAGTGGCGGTAATCTTGTAAGTACGACACTCCTTGGAAACCATGGCTAATCTTAACACCCCCACGAACCTCCTAAAAATAGCTACACATAATGTGCAGGGGATGAACTCCCTGATTTAATGGAGAAAGGTGTTTGAGAGCTTGAAGAAGGATTTCAAGAATCAAACCAGACCACAGTGTAATTGCCACACCCCTTGAATCTATGATTAGAATGAATACCTCATATATGGGATTTTAAAGGCAATTTAAATACGTTTTAGATAGAATTTGAATTGTTTAAAATATGTAGATTTATTATCTCCAAGTTAAAAACATAATTCAGTAGGAAATTATACATTTTAATGAAATACATTTAATAGTGTGACACAAAATGCGTAAAATACAGGTATATAAGAAAAATTGAATATTCATATCTTGGTATGGTATTTCCGGTAGGCTACTGTACCACTGATGGCTAAGTGGCTTGAGTATAACATGCAAGGCTAAACAATATGGAGCTTTTGAACCTCATATACAGCAGTCCTGGGAATGCCATGGTTTATTTTCAACATCTGTAAGTTTGTACATTTTGATTCAGAGGTTGGGAAAAAAGGGAATTTTTGAAACTACATGTGTTATTCTCATATTCTAATGGATGTTTATATTTGCAGAGATGGTATAATATCCCTGATGAAAATGTTTTTTCTATGAAGTTCGAAACGCGTTGGGTGTCCCTGATACTACAGCCACTTAGCCATCAGTGGTACAGTAGCCTACGGGGAATACCATCCCAAGATATAAATATTTCATTTTTCTTACCTACCTGTATTTTATACATTTTGTATCACACTATTGAATGTATTTCATTATGAAATGTATAATTTCCTACTGAATTATGTTTCTAACTTAGAGATAATAAATCTATAATTTCTTTTTTTTCCTTTTAAAAGATTTTTATTTATGACAAGATAACATAGGTACATAACAAGAGAATTCCGGTAATGCAAGGTTGATACAATATGTACACTATTAGCTAGGTACAACCGGTATATATAAAAAAAAAACTGCATCCCTTTTTTAAAGTGACATATTATCTCTGACTACAAGGTCCATGATTCTATATGCGCTACAATTAACTTTGACAGAGGTCTTCAATGCGCAAGCAAATTTGTGACATTTTCTTTTGGTGGTTAGTAGCCCTGCAAAGGGCCCTCGACACTAGACTAAAGAGTCTTAAAGAATAAGTAGTTTGCCTGGATCAGGAGACAGTGGTACGGAAGAAAGTCAAGTGGGCCATGAGATATTACGATAGAGTTGTAGGATGTGTGTGGGCCAGAAAAAAGAAAAGAAAAAAAAAAGGGGGGGGGGGGATCTTGTTATATCTGAATAGGGATAGGTTGTAGCTTGGTGTCCATGGAGAGCCAATCCATCAGACACTATGTTCTCTCGACGGTTTTGTTTGCATTCATTCATGAGAGGAGCAGTTATGTGCGCGAACAGAATAGACTAGGGAGAGGGAGGGGGTGAGGGGGGTCGGAGAAAAAACAAGGGGATGGGGATGAGGAAGATGGGGGAGACGGAGAGAGGGAAGGAAACATAAGAAAGGAAGGGGAAGATAAAGAGGAAAGGGGAAAAAGAGAGGGATAGGAAGGGGAAGAAGAAAAGAAAAAAAGAAAAAGAAAAAAAAAAAAAAGGGGGGGGGGAGAAGAAGAAGGTGAAGGAGAGGAAGAATAAGAAGAAGAAGAGGAAAGAGAAGAAGAGAAGAATAGAAGCTCCGCAGGTCTCCACCGTCGACCCGGTAATCGGGTCTACTCGAGGCATTTTGGATTGAAGGGATTGTTTATGTGGTAGATGGGGGTATGGTTCAACGAGTAGATCCTAGATTTTTTTGTGTTTCCCCCCCTCGACACAGTTGAAATGGCTGAGTTCAGGGATGTTGAAAGGTTAAGATGGGTGGGAAGGTCGTGTGTGAAATCCTGAGATTCATATTATCTTGCGTTAGCCTATGTTTAGCTGTGGCTTGACAGGTTGGTGTATTCTTGAGTTGTTTTGAAGTGAGTCCAACAAGCCCAAGTGTGAGAAAATTTAGAGGGGGTTTCCTTAGCAATGTGAATTAGTTCCTCCATTTCACGCAATCCTGTTTATTTTCTTACACCATTCTGCCATTGTTGGGGGGGGGACGGTGAGTTCCAATGGGTTGGGATACAGAGCTTGGCTGCGTTGATTAGGTGGATAGCAAGTGACTTGCGGTAGGTGTGTTCTGGCAAAGATGTGTGATGAAGGAGGAGTTGAGCTGGGGAGAAATTTAGAGTGTATGTGGATATTCTATTGGTCAGGTCTCGGACTTGAGTCCAAAATTGTTGCAGGCGCGGACAACTCCACCAAATATGTAACAGAGTAATTGTTTTCTTGTATAGCGACATTTAACGAACCTTTATGTATCAGTGAGAAGATTTTTTCTCATTGATCGTCTGAAATTTCTTCCTGTAAATCCCTCTCCCATTGGGAGCACGCCGTTCCCGAGCTAGGGGAGATACCCGAGAAGAGCATGTTGTGAATAATGGATATAAGGTGTCTTTGTTCGCCCAATTGTGAGCATAACTTCTCGTATGGGGAGAGTGTCCGGGAAACCTCAGAGTGCTTGTTAATTTGTTTTATGAAATGGGGAATTTGGAAGTAGACCCAAGGGGTTATTGGGGTGTTTGGGTCTGCTGTTGTGATGCTTTCCCTGTCTAGTAGGGTGCCATTGCTGAAGAACTGGTGAGCGTTCATTTCTGGGCTTGGCCATGTCCCCTCTAGGAAGTGGTGTGACATGCCGGGGGGGAAGGCTGGGCTGAGTTTTATCGGGGTGAGGGGGCCTGGATTGGTAGATATACTCGTTTTCTTACATGCTTCTTTGAAACAGCGTAAGGAGGCGCAGATAAGTGGGTGTTCTTTGAGCGGTTGGGGGGTGTGTTGCATGTTGATCCATGGTATTGATTTAAGTGGAATGTCTGTAAAGGCGTTTTCAATATGGACCCAGTTTCTCGGGTTGACATGTTCTGACTAGAGTTGAGCGAACCCGGACTGTAAAGTTCGGGTCCATACCGAACTTTGGGGTGACCGAGACCCGGACCCGAACCCGGACTTTTCAAAAAAAGTCCGGGTTCGGGTCCGGGGTTCTGGTAATTTTACCAAAAGTTCTGAAAATTGCTGTAAAAAAGTCCTGGAAAGTCCTCGAGGTCTGCAAAAGGAAGGAAAATGGGGGTAAGGGTGGGACAAGTACCCTACAAATAAATGGGGACAGGGAAATAACTAAAAGCATTTTTTAAAAAATAAAAACCTACAAAAAGCAAAAATGGAGGTGGATGTGGACCATCTTCAAACTGGGTCTGAAAAGTATAAATAAGCCGGGAGAACCCATATCACTGTTCTGCAAACATCTGGAAACTGTGTGTGTCACTTTAAATAAAACCGGGACTAACTGAACTACTGTTCTGCAAACTGCAAACGGTTTTATTTAAAGTGTTACACAGAGTTTCCAGATGTTTGCAGAACAGTGGTTCAGTTAGTCACGGTTTTATTTAAAGTGACACACACAGCTTCCAGATGTTTGCAGAACAGTAGTTCTGTTAGTCCCGGTTTTATTTAAAGTGACACACACAGCTTCCAGATGTTTGCAGAACAGTAGTTCAGTTAGTCCCAGTTTTATTTAAAGTGACACACACAGTTTACAGATGTTGTAAATAAACATCCCATGAACAGGGTGGGAATGGGGGTAAAAGGAAGGAAAACGTCTGGAGCTC
>BLSH010099766.1:40655-77222 GCA_018402905.1 Glandirana rugosa | reverse complement strand
AAGTGATACACACATTTTGCAGAACAGTGATATGGGTACTCCCGGCTTATTTATACTTTTTTGACACCGTTTGAAGATGATTTTAGAACAGTTCTATGGCCTCTAATGTTAATTAATACTTTTCAGACCCATTTTGAAGATGATCTCCATTTTTGCATTTTTGATGTTTTTATTTTTTAAAAAATATTTAAAGTTATTTCCCTGTCCCCATTTCTTTGTAGGTCACTTGCCCCACCCTTACCCACATTTCCTTCCTTTTGCAGACCTCTAGGACCTTCCAGGACTATTTTACAACATTTTTTGTACCTAAAAGTCCGGGTCTCCATTGATTTCAATGGGGTCCGGGGTCCGGGACAAAGTTTGGGTTCTGTCCGGACCCGAACCCGGACTTTGTCCCGAAGTTCGGCCGAACCAGCAGAACCCGGACTTCTAGAAGTTCGCTCAACTCTAATTGAGAGCGAATGATTTAGCAGCATTGATTTTTAGGTTGGAGATTTGTCGAAAAAGCGAGGAGTCTTTTATGAGATTGGGGAGAGAGATATGGGGGTCTCTTAAGAACAGAAGCATGTCGTCTGCAAAAGCTGCGACTTTGTACGTTTTGCCCGGTATGTCTATACCTTTTATGTCTGTGTTTGCTCTGAGACGATTCAGGAAGGGTTCTAGAGTCAGAACAAAGAGGATCGGGGAAAGGGGGCAACCCTGTCTGGGCCCGTTGTGTATGGGGAAGGCATTTGACAGGTGGCCGTTGACTCTCACTTGGGCTGTGGGGCTTGTATATAACATCATAGTATGTAGTGGAACATGTTATGCCCAATATCGATGTGTTTGAGTGTAGCTCCCATATAGTCCCAGGCCAACCTGTCAAACGCCTTTTCTGCGTCTAAGGATAAAAGGAAGCCTCTTTAGACCGCATCCAGTGTTGTATGTTGATTGCCGCGATAGTATTATCTCTGGCCTCGCGGCCGGGTACAAAGCTGACTTGGTCGTTGCTGATAAGTGATGCTAAGAGGGGGAGAATGCGATTGGCCAGGACTTTAGCGAATAGTTTGATGCCTACATTCAACAAAGAAATTGGTCTGTAGCTGGTGACCGAAGTTGCGTCTTTTTCTGTTTTCGGGATGACCGAGATGTGTGCTTCCAGTAATCGGTTAAAATTGAGAGTTGAAGTGGGGATTGAATTGAAGGCTTTCTGAAAAGGGGTCAAGAGTATGTCTGAAAAGGTTTTGTAGTATGTTGGTGTCAGACCATCGGGGCCTGGGGTTTTGCCTGGTTTCATTTGGGTCAGTGCTTTTTTAATTTCTATGTCTGAAATCGGTTGTTCTAACTCTTGTGATTTCTCTGGGGTCAATGGAGTGGGGCTGTATTTGAGAAGGAACTCATGGATGATTGATTGGCATTTGGAATTCTCGCCTTGTGTGGGGAGATTATATAAGTTGGCATAGAATTTCTCAAACTGGGAGGCTATATCTGTGTTTTTAGTAAAAGGCTTTCCCTGGGGGTCAGTAATGGTATGGACCGTTGCAGACGCCTTTTTTTTCTGAATAGCTCTGGCTAGGTATTTACTACATTTGTTGCCGAATTCGTGACAAAAGTTTATGGCTAAGAGTAAATTTGCGTCTAGTTTTGCGGTCGAGTTCATCTCTTAGGAGTTCTCTTGCGTTTGTCAGTTCTGCGTAGTTTTGGTCTGATTGTGATCTCTTGTGTGCATTTTCCAAGTGCTTTATTTTGGCAATCAGATCATCTATTGTTTTTTGTTTGTCTCTTCTGCGAGTGGCTTTTAAAGCAAGAAAGTGTCCTCGGATTACACTTTTGTGTGATTCCCATAATGTGAGAGGGTTGATGTCAGGCATGTCATTTTCTGAGAAAAACAGTGCGAGACTGTTTCGTATGTGGCTTCCATCTTGTTCATTTGTTAGTAATGAGGAGTCTAATCTCCATATTTTGGTAAGGGAACGCTCCTCGGGTAAAGGCAGGGTGATTCAGATTGGGTGATGGTCTGAAATTATCATTGGTTCAATTGACGCTTGGGAGAGGAGGTGCAGGTCTTTCTGGGACAGGAATAGGTAGTCTATCCTGGAGTACCTGTTATGCGGGGGCGAAAAGAATGTTTAGTCTTTCACATTGGGGTTTAGAGTGCACCAAGAATCATGGAGGGATAGCTCTTGTAGCTGGGATTTGATTTGACAAAGGGCTTTATATGGAATGGAGGAGGTGTTGGAAGAGGTATCAAGTAGGGGGTAGAGGGCTATGTTGAAATTTCCCCCGAGAATTGTGAGACCATGTTGGAAGGCCATTAGTGTCTGTGTGATGTGTCTGAAAAAGGTGACTTGTGATGAGTTGGGACTGTAAACATTGGCAAGCGTAACGGGGATGCGTCCAATGTGACCCTTGAGAAAAATATATCTCCCGTTGCTGTCCGTGAGGGAGTCGGTCAGCTACCATTGGGTATTTTTAGAGATGAGGATTGTAACCCCTTTAGTTTTTGCTTGGCTATTGGAGGCATGGAATGCCATTGGTAAAAATGTATTAGTAATTTTAGGGATGTGTTCGGATCTGAAGTGTGTCTCTTGTAAGAAAATGATGTCTGCTTTCAGTTTATGCATCATGTCTAGGACCTTACTGTGTTTTTTGGGAATGTTTAGGCCTTTTGCATTGAAAGATATTACTTTGAGCGTAGAAAGATCAGCTAAGGAGTTGGGTGTAGCCATTATGTCTGGGGTAGACAGGTGTAACACGAATCAGGAAGTTTTTGTAATTAGCTTGATTTGTACCGAAATTAGAGGTTGCTATTGTACTTTGCAATAAGTTATGGGTCCAGTGGATTAAAGTTTTCAACCTTAGAGACGGTGGGGACCCACGGAGCAAAGTGAAGAGACAAAAGTAGGTTGGAGCTAAAGAAAAGATTGGGGTGGAGGGGAGGGAGAGAAGAAAGGGGTGAGAGAGCGGGAGGGCGGGGAGGTAGGAAACTGGGGTGAGGAAGGAGGAGTGGGAGGGGGCAGGTAAGGGACAGGGAAACCTAGGGGTGGAGACGGGGGGGAGAGGGGTGGTGTGACCAGTAGTAGGTTTGCAATGGAAAACCTACTATTACGTGTTTTCTTTTTTCTGGTTAGGGTCAGCTAAGTCTCAGGTCTATGACAGGGACCTGAAAGCTTAGCTGGGTGGGGGCGGGGGTGTCTGGCGTCTGGTTTAGAACACAGCAGATGGGTGGAGGTCTTCTGACCCAGGGTGGCTATGGTTGAGGAACAGGTTGCGAATAAGTAATGGAGCATGTTGTGGATGAAGAATCGAGAATGAAAGATAGGGGAGCGGACTGTTATTGAGTCATGTTCTTGTAGCAAGCTGTTGGTGGGTGTTAATAAGGTATGTGTCATACCTATCTCTGCTTTTTCTTTTGTTTTTTTTTCTTTCCCCCTTTTTATTTATTTTTTATTTTTTAAATTGTACCTAAGTGGGGGGAGGAGCAAGAACGAAGAGGTGTTGCTATTACATCTGGGGCCATGAGAGAGAGATGAGTAACGTTTGTATGAGGGAGGAAGGTATTACCAGGTGGGGTAATATTGGTACTTGATGTCTAACAGCTTAGTCCTTAGGTCAGAGAAACAGGTTTCCTAAACGTGTGTCATCAGGATAAAAGGGATGTTTAGGTAAATATGTTGTAAAATGTGAAATAAGTAACGTGTCATTAGTTTCCGGAGGGTAGTTGTTCAGGAAGACAATGAGTTTGTGAACTTGGAAGTAACACAGATGAAACATTTAAACAAATTCGCTAAATACCTTAGTTCTGGTCCGTTCTCTGGGACCAGAGTGTAGGAGGCCCGTCTCCTCTCGGGGTTGTATCCACATGACCAAGCATCGAAATGTGTTTGCAACTTTGTGACGGTGTTGGATTTCTCAGCCTCCTAGGACTTGGATAAGTACGAAGCATTCAGGCGTACATTGGGTGGACTTTTTTTCTTTTTTATTGATTGTTGCATTTCATGAGAGTCTTGTTCAGGCTACATGGGTCCCGAGAAGCGACGAACCCCCGCTTCTATAAAGAACTTCTAAGTATTCTGTAACAACATATAAACTTGGAAAAGAGAAAAAAAAAAAAAAGAAGAGACGAGAAAACAAGAAAAGAGATTGCATAACCAGAACAAGGTAAATCACATATACATGGTAAATGACAGATGCATGGCCACTACACCGAGGTACATAAGTGGAAAAGTCAAAATAGGGTGTGGGGTAGGGGAGATCTTCTTATGAGTCTGATGGGGAAGGGACAGTGTCGCAATTCTTCTGGGGTATGGAGCTGCCAAGGTTGTCAGTCCGGGTTCTGACAGTGTCTGGGAGGGTGACGGAGGGGATCATTGGATCAGTACTGTCATTGAGGCGATATGATATGGATGGGTATAGAAATAGGTCTGCGTCTCGCCCATAAAAAGGCGTGAAGACTCTTGAGAGCCGGGTCTGCTTTATATAGAACAGCAAGCTGGGAATCAGATAGGGTAAGTTTCCTCGGGGTAGTGGCACAAGTCAATAGAGAGATTTGTTTCTGTAAAGGTACTCAAGGTTTGAAATAGGAACCAGACTTTCGGACATTGGTGTAGGGTAAATTGTTATTCAACATTTTCTTGGCGGGGACGCCTGTGGATAAGGGATGCCGTGGGGCTGGTGTAGGCATGGGGCAAGCGTTGGGCCTTGCAGATCACTATACCACTATACCCTGGAAAGGTCTTCAGGGACTCTGAGCTGGCTGTGCGTCCTTGGTGTGATGCTGACAGGCAGAAAGGGAATTTCCACTTATACTGTATGTTCCTTGTGCGTAGTTCTTCCAGAAGAGGGCGAAGATCTTTCCTGTGTTTCAAAGTTATTGGGTAAAGGTCTTGGTAAATTTTGATTTCTGTGCCTTGGTATAAGAGTGAGCAGCGTAGCCTCGCGTTTCTTAGGATGTCTTCCTTAAGCTTGTAATTGACAATACAGCAGATGACATCCCTGGGTGGATCTGAATCTCTGCCTCTCGGTCTTAGTGCCCTGTGTAAACGCTCAAAGTCGAAGGGTGTTTCTGGCGGGCAACCTAAGAGGTCATTGAATATGGATATGGTGGCTTGTGTAATCCTTGTCAAATCTACAGTCTCTGATATGCCCCTTACCCGAACATTGTGCCTGCGTCCGCGGTTGTCCAAGTCCTCTACTTGGTGGTGGAGGTCTCTGAGTTGGATGTCATGGAAGCTTGTTTTGGATTGTAGTTGATGAAGCACAGTATTGTGGCGTGTTGTAGTGGTTTCAATGCTGTCTATGCGTGTGACCACAGATTGTAGGCCTTGCTTCAAGTCTGTGATGGCTGCCGCCAGTGTAGCCTTGATGTCATCTGCCACCATTCTAAGGTCTTGTAAGTTGAGAGGTTGAAAGTGGCTAGGCTGCAGGTGTATGAGGTCGGCAGTGGGCTGGGATGCCGTGTGACCGTTTGGAGGGTTCGGGCTAGGAGCGCGTGTAGAAGGAGCGGAGATTGTGGAGGCCCGAACTGAAGCTGGGGCCTCGCATGGCTGGGACCAGAACATCTCCGTTATGTTGTAGCCACCTTGGACGTCTTTGTCCCTCGGGGACCTAGAGTGGGATTGGGGTGGGGTGCCATTTGATTTCCCCATGTTTTAAATGTCTTATGCTCCGTTCAGCTTGGGTGCTCACCACTGGGTCCAGTGCCACTGTCTCAGGCCTCCATCTTAGAGGAGCGCCAGGCCGCGCTCTTCTCTAATTTTGTTTTCCCTTTATCCAGTGTAGTTAGTCACTTTCAAGTGATTGTTTGGGGCCCAGGAGGGTAAAAGGTAGTCTCTGGCTTGTGTGCAGTGGGTTGGTGCACCAGGGGCTGTGCCGTTCGTTCCAGGGGCTGTGCCGTTCGTTCCGGCGCTAGTAGGCTGCAAAGCCGTGGCCTCGATTTGTGGCTGCGCGGAGGCCGGTCACCTATCTGCCCGATATCGGGCTTAAAATGTAGCTGGAAGTGCGGGTAATGTCGATGGGGTGTTTTGGTGTCTCACCCTTTCCTCCAGTGCCAGGATTCCCGCAGATTCTTTCAGGCTTCGGCGGAGCTCTCCGAGTGAGCGTCTGCTCGTGCCGTCAGGCCACTCCCCCCTATATATTCTAATCATAGGTGTTTGAGAGCTATCACTCTAGTAAAATAGACGTAGCATTGCTCCAAGAGACCCACTTTCCGGCTCGGTTCAATTCCAAGTTCCTCCACTCCCACTATCCCACCTTCCACTTCACAAATGTAGAGGACAAAACCAGGGGGTCTGCCATCCTATTCTCCAAAAACATACCAACTTTACTTGTCTATCTGATTTCAAAGACCCAGAGGGTAGATTTATTTTGGTCAAAGGCACAATTGAGGGATGCTTGTACTCAATAGTGTCTTACTATGCCCCGAACAAGGGACAAGTTAACTTCTTCCACTCCGTCTTCAAAACCCTGAATACCCTACTCAAGGGGGAAATAATCTTCGGTGGGGACTCAGACACAGCATTCGACCAATAGTGGGATAAATCTAGACCACTATCAGGCCAACTCCTACGCCCTACTAGGGCTAGTCTAAAGATAGCTAAAATCATTAACTCACAAGGCCTGGTAGACAACTGGAGGGAACTAAACCCTTCAAAATAGGATTACACATACCTCTCCAACCCCCCACCAGACATATGACAGTTTTGACTGCATTCTAATACCCCCAAGACTGATCTCTTCAACAATAGCTCCACTATCAGGGATACAGTTTGGTCAGATCACTCAATAGTGATCTTAAACCTTCACCGAACCTGAACAAAACAATCTTTTTCTCACTGGTGCCTAAACGAGTCTATCCTAAGAGACCCCGTCAGAGCTATAGAGATAGACAGGGCACTGAAGGAATATTTCCAACACAACAATGTTGAAGGAACCTCCCCCGAGACCTTGTGGGCAGCCCACAAGGTGGCTATCAGAGGTAAAATTATTAAAATATCTTCTCAACTTAAGAAAGAGAAGCAGATAGACATTGAGAAAATAAAGAAGATCTTTAAATCCCTTAAGGCGGCCAACAAGAACAACCCAACAAAGGCTTCCCTCGCACAACTAGACGCGTCCAAGCTAGAGCTTAATCTCGTGCTCACAGCAAAAGGGGAGAAACATATCCACTGGAATGGGGCAAAATTCTATGCCCAAAAGGAAAAAATTGGCTCCATGCTTGCCGCAAAACTGTCTCCCAGGCTCCACACACACTCCTTACCTGAAATCAGAGTGGCGGGACAACCTCCCACCGCGGATCCCTGTAAAATAATTAATGCTTTTCGCGACTTCCATGACAACCTATACTGCCCCTCTACAGTAAACCATGCCCCAATCTCAGACTTCCTGAAAGACCCACCCTCTCTCCCGAACAAAAGAATATCCTAGAAGAAGCTTTCTCGATGGAAATTCTAGAAGTCATTAAAAACCTTAAAAAAGGTTCAGTCCCAGGGGCGTGGCCTGGCACCGGAGAGAGATGTCGGCTTAGGTTGAGAGCTCCACCGCCTGGAGACAATAATAGGCTACAGCGGAGCAGAGAGACCCGAGATACACCACCCCTGACCGAGCTCTGACAGCGCTTAATTGAACGGTGCACCCATGGAGCCGTACACACAGCTCAGCCGGACCATACCGGCAATGTTCCACACTCAGCATGGGGAGACACGGGCCACATCCCAAGCCTCGGAACACAGTACACCATGCCTCCCACCGAGTATGGAGCCTTCGGGAATGCCTGTGACGGGTACGCAACACCCGCACCCCTCTCCTCTGCTATGCCTAACAGATCTACAACAGGTAGTGGCAGACATTAAGAATACCTTATCTGCAGCCTTCTTGGACCTAAAGACTGACATCAGGGCAGTAGCCATGAGGCTGGAGGTGGTAGAAACGGCGGCCATGACACATGGAGCAGCCGTGCAACAATTAAAGGCAGTCTCTAACAAACATGCTCTGCACTTGATTGATATGCACTGCCATATGGTGGATCTGGACAATAGGGGGCACAGACACAACCTGCAGGTGCGGGGAGTCCCGGAGTCGGTGGACGGACCGCAACTACAACCCGCAGTATGGGCGATCTTCAATACAGCCCTGGGCTGGCTGGATGCGCCGATCGATATGGAGCATTGCCACAGAGCACTCAGACCGCATGGAAGAGACACAGATCCCCCTAGGGACATAGTTTGTTGCCTGGTGAATTATGCACAAAAAGAAGACATACTGCACCAAGCTCGAAACTATGGGCAGCTGATGTATGAGGGGACGCATGTCCAGATATTCCAAGATCTATCGGCTATCACTCTCCAGCACAGGAGAGATCTACGACCGCTCTTACAAGTTTTAAGAGATAGGCACATTGCCTATAGATGGAAGTTTCCATTTTGTCTACAGGCTACAAATGGCAACCGCTCTGCCTCTCTAAGGAACCCAGACAAACTATCCTTGTTTTTTGCTCTACAATCGGTATACCAGAAGTGCAGGTACACGACTGGTACAGTGCATTCCTCCCTTCTGAACCATGGATTGCAACCCAACATGAGGAATCACAGCGATCACAGAGAAGCAGACAAAGATGCCGTAGGCTCTCTGCCAACTCACCGCATAGAATACGAGGCAATATGGAAACTGATGAGAGCCCAAGAGCATCCCCTTCTTCGGTCAGACGCAAGACAGGTCTGTGAAAAGAGATCCACACACCTTTTTCCGCAATGACACACTTGAGCTTTGCTTTGATCAGCGTTTCGGAGGTCATTTTGTTCCGGTCCTTCATGTCTCAAGAATGAACATAAGCGACTATCTGTTTGAGCGGGACAGATTGAGACATCTGCTGTGCCACCTGCTGAGTGACCAGGCCCATCTGGCATAAAGAACTGTAAGTACCCAGCGTAAAATTTACTCTCTAACTATGGGGGGAAGCTCACATATGGTTTAAGTGATCAGTACTACACACAGAACTGAGAGCCTGGATCAGAAAACTGGCTACCAGGCATCAGGAGTCATTTTAAGTAGATCCTAACAGGTCCCCTAGAGCGGGAGCTCTTCAGCCAGGATTTATAACTGGCCACTGGGGGGGTTCTGAATCCATTTGAATCCATGTGGTATCATTTACACTAGCTAGCATGTCAACCCTGAGGTCTTTTATCCCCTCTGTGTCTATCCTTAGCTGATCACTCCTGCTCACATAGGAATATGAAAACGGTTGATCCATGGTATGCTGAGGAGGAAATACTCTGCGCACCCCATCATCACATAACAAACTATCCCATGGACATGGGGCTTACAGGTCGCAACAGACTGAAGGGCTTAAGGGACAGACAGTCTGCCCTCAACTATACTAACTTTCAGAAGGATACATGTTTGTAGTTCAGCAGTGGGACGTGAGTAACTGGATCCCCTTTCGTTATACTTTTTTCCCTTTGGTGTGTATGAGTGCATACTAATTACCAATGTTTGTGCTTATGTGAACTTAAAAGCATATGACCCGGGAGGTTGATGCACCAGCATGGTCTTCAGTCTCAGCTTATAGGACAGAG
This sequence comes from Glandirana rugosa, assembly GCA_018402905.1. NCBI lineage: Eukaryota > Metazoa > Chordata > Amphibia > Anura > Ranidae > Glandirana > Glandirana rugosa. The sequence goes on along the minus strand of BLSH010099766.1, from coordinate 67,671 downwards.
TCTTCCTAGTTAATGGTGGTGGGAGGTAGGGGAGGTTCACGCCTGGTGTCATCTCTTACCCCCCCTCCCTGCTCAGAGCTCCGAGGGATAGATCCCATGGTTGGTGTATTGTGTGACCTGAACAGGGTCTACAGCCGTAGGTGGGCTCCATGTGCTGGGGGAATGCAGATGCCCCAGATGGTGTATCTCAACCAAGAAGAGGATTATAAAGAGAGGCTCCCAAGGAGATGTTTCTTTTTTTTTTTTTTTTTACATGTCACATGTTCCATTTTTGTTGGTTAAAACTTCCCTATGGCAGGACATTCTCGTTGCAATTAATAGGTGCGACTAGAATGTGCGCAGGGGATATCTTGGAAACTTGGGAACTGTCCGGGGGCAAACTGGAAATAGTGATTTGGATATTAAAGTGAACACAAGGGGAAAATATCCCTGGCACTTATGAGGGGAGGATCATAAATCATCTCTCCCACTGAAAAATTTACCTGTTCATTGACTAAATAGAATTGCCCTCCGCACAGGTTCAAGGCAGGTGTTATCTTCTGTTTAATGTATTTTTCTAATCAATGTATTTTTCACTGTTCTTCTTATTGGTATATCGCAGATGGGGTGGCGGGAGGGGGGGACCAAGTCGAGACCCCTGTTCACCACGGCCCATGGGTCGGAGGGGCATCGGCTGAGTCCCTGTACTCCGGGCCTTTTGAACAAGGTCACTAGCCACCGGGGATCTCGTTATACATAGGGTCCTCCGGACAGAGGCTGTTATGGTTACTCGTAAAAGGTTTTTCTCATATGAGATAGTTTAGATCAGGTGTCAGTTACTTCCCTCTCTTCGAGGAGCCAGGTTCTTTCTTGATAATATACCGGAAAATCAAACACATTATCACGTGTGCTACAATTGATAGCTAATATCTTAAGGTGCCTTAGCAGGCTAGTGGTCACCTCCGGATTCTAGTAGGGCCTAACCTGCTTACGGTCTGAAGGCATTTATCATATTTATTTCAGCACACTTTTCTTCCTCTTGTACTAAAGTCTTATATCTTCCTTGCCAGCTACACCTTTTCTCGACTCCTCCCCCCCTTCTCTCCCCCCCCCCTTTTTTTTTTTTTCTCGATATCCCAATAAAGTGTTTAACGGACCACACTTAGCAATTAAACTAACCGCAGAACCCCTTCGGCTATAATTAAAGAGCAGATATGGCCGCTGTAACAACCAAGTAGGTCCCGTTATCTTTAAAAATCTATTCCCTCAACACAAAGGGTTTAAATATCCCGCAGAAAAGAAGCAAGGTCCTAGCGGAAGCCCACCACCACAGGGCCCAAATCGTCTTTTTACAAAAAACACACTTCAAAAAAGATTTGATTCCACGACTACATAATGCCCGATACCCGACGGCATACCACGCGACGTGTGCAGAATCAAAGTCTAAGAGGGTATCGATACTATTTTCCAAACTATGCCACTTTAACCTTATAGATCAATTGATTGACCACGAAGGTAGATTTATATTCCTTAAGGGTACCTGGAAAGGCAGACCCCTTACATTAGCAAATATCTACTACCCAAACTCTAAACAAGTATCCTTTTTTAAAGAGGTATTGCTTCAACCTACAACATTCAGATCAGGCATATTGATTGTGGGAGGTGATTTTAATGTCACACTGAATCCACTACTTGATTCCTCAAGCGGTACATCTTCTCTCCCGTATGCAGCACTGCATCAAATTAAGATGCAGTTGGTGTCTCTGGCGTTACATGATACATGGCGAACATTCAATCCGCAAGCAAACAATCCGCAAGCAAAGGATTATACATTTTTCTCCACTCCGCATGGGCGCTACTCACGGTTAGACTACCTCTTCCTAAGCCAAACAGATCTGCATTACCTGAGTGAGGCCTCTATAGAGAATATGGTCATCTCGGACCACCACCCAATCACGCTTACATTGCGCTTCCCCCAGAAGGAACAATATACGAGACTGTGGAGAATGGACATTTCCCTTCTCACAGACCCGGGAGACCTGGCGACTATTAGGAAGACAATTGAGGGCTATTTTAGAACAAATGAAACTCCAGATACCACAACAATGGTACAATGGGAAGCGCACAAGTGCGTAGTGAGGGGGCACTTAATCGCATTGGCAGCTAAAAAGAGGAAGGGAAGTCAGAAGACAGTAACGGATCTCTCTGCCAAGATAGCGGAACTAGAAGGGAAACATAACAGGTCCCTAGCGAATGCAGTAGCTCAGGAACTGACGGAGACCAGGGCACTTTTACTACATGAGTTGTCGGTTAAAGTTCGAAGGCGACACATGCTTAAACAAAATCTATACTATGAACAGGCTAATAAACCTGGTAGACTTTTGGCCAAATTCACCCAGGAACGCACTTTATCACAAACTGTACATCACATCATTGACACTACAGGGAAGAAGCACACTAGAAATGAAAGTACAGCAAGACAATTTCATTACTTTTACAGAAAACTCTGGGACAACACACCTAGAGACAGATGAACAACGTAGCAACTTAATCCGAAACTTCCTATCTATGCATAGCCCAAAACCCCTGTCACTGGCGGACTGAACTAAGTTAGAAGCACCAATATCTACTGAAGAATGGACAGAAGCCCTTATAGCGACAAAATCGGGGAAAAGCCCGGGGCCAGGTGGCTTCCCGGCAGTCTATTATAAGAGCTTCCCAGACCTGCTAGCTCCAGGCTTTCTCAGGGCCTTCAACACCCTTTCCTCCACTCCAGATCAATCAAAAACCCTATTAGAGGCACACATAGCTGTGATTCCCAAAGGCACTAAGGAACTCGACAATGTAGCTAACTATAGGCCAATATCCCTGCTAAATGTGGATGTGAAAATATTTTCCAAATTTCTGGTGACCAGACTTTCACATCACATTCCAGCATGGGTAGGACTGGACCAAATGGGATTTGTCCCTGGAAGAGAGGCCAGGGACAATACCATCAAGGCACTGAACCTGCATCATTGGCTTGTCACTAATAGGCAAGAGGGCTTTTTTCTGGCAATGGATGCGGAGAAGGCGTTCGACCGGGTAGCCTGGGACTTTATGGAGGCTGTTCTGCAGGCACTAGGCCTGGGGGTCAGGATGAGGACCTTTATAGGAGCCTTATATACCAACCCAGTAGCCCGCGTCAAAGTAAATGGCTGCCTCTCGAACGCCTTCTCCATACATAATGGGACCAGACAAGGGTGCCCATTGTCCCCTCTCCTCTATATCCTTACCCTAGAACCTCTATTAAGATGCATTCGCGCTCACCCAGACATAAAAGGAATTGAAGTAAAGGATAGGGAGTTTAAAATTGCAGCCTTCGCGGACGACATTCTTCTTTTCCTATCAGCCCCACTAACGACCCTCCCAAATGTTCTGTCAACTCTAGAAAAATTTTTAATGCATTTTAAACATACATATTAACCTCTCTAAATCTTTTGCTCTCAATGTGTCTCTCTCGACCAACACAGTTCGGCCGTGTCGGGAGAACTTCCCTTTTGCATGGAAAAATGATGCAATCACCTATCTAGGCATTCAACCACCGGGAAAACTTACTGACCTATACAACAAAAACTTTGTAACCGAACTTAACCATATACAACAAGACCTTAAACCGATGGGATACACCTGCAATTTCCTGGTTCAGACGGGCGGCCATCATAAAGATGAATGTCCTTCCACGTCTGCTTTATAAAATGCAAACTATGCCAATAGACCTCCCCCCTCGTTTTTTGCCACATATAAAAAAATCTGTAGAATATTTATATGGCGAGGTAAACCTGCGAGAAACAGATGGGCTAAACTAGTGCTCCCAAAAGCCAGTGGTGGCATTGGTCTTCTGGACCTGCAGAGGTATCACATTGCATGCCACCTATCGCGAGTAGTTAATTGGAATCTACATGCCAACTACAAAGGATGGGTCAACCTAGAGTATCTAGTGGCGGGGGTAGATCTAAAAAAGGTGCCATGGTTCCCCTCGAAAGAGATCCAGAGGGAGCTAGATGCTCCCTTTAATTGGGTTTACCTTACAGGCCTTCCACAGGGCGTGTAAAGTTTACAATTTGTCGTGGGAAATTCTGCCCAATCACGCCTATCAAGGGTAACCCGGCTTTTCCACCAGGAATGAACACTACATTTTTGTCCGCAGAGTGGCCCTATGTAGAGATGCAGGCTAAACAGTTCTTTATCAGGAACAAATTCAAATGCCAGAGAGACCTTGCGGAACTCTCTAATACAAATGTTTTCCCAATTTGGACATACGCTCAGGTGAGACATTTTTTGAATGATCCTGTGCGCAGAGATCTCTTTACAAGACCACTTACGGCTTTTGAATCACTTTACACAGGAACAGCCCCCCCAAAATTACATGATTTCGATATTATATGCCTCCATGTTCCAAAACTCCCACAAACTTCTTCAGTCAGACCTGGAATTCTGGGAACACTCTTTGCAAAGGGAGATAGGAGAAGAGGACTGGGATCAGATTAATTTATATCTGCACAAGGGCTCATTAAATATAAATATACAAGAGAATGGATACAAGTTAAAAACCAGATGGTACAGGACCCCTGATGTGCTCCACAAATTTGTCCCGTCAGTTCCGGAAGTGTGCTGGAGATGTGAAAAAAGAACGGGGGAGACTTCGGCACATTTGGTCGGACTGCTCGGGAATCCAGCCATACTGGGAAGCAGTTTTTGAAATAATTCAAAAGATCACATCTCTTCCCATGGAATATACACCGGCGCAATTTCTTTTACACCTTTCCTCACTGCCAAAAAAACGTTACTTTAAATCACTGCCTATGCATATGATAAATGCCGCCAGGCTATGTGTCCCGAAATACTGGAGATCAGAAATCCCCCCTTCACTGACAGAATGGATTCACCGCCTAAATTTTATAGAGAGCATGGAAGAGCTGATCCACATCACGCAGGACAAAATATCTCACTTCTCTAAGACATGGTCAGAGTGGGCTGTCTTTCACAAATCTATTACATATCAGACATTAATCCAAAGTAGACCAAGAACGCAAACCCAAGCTGCACCGACTTAATTTTAATTGGTAGAGCTGTACCTTAAGCTGTGGAAATAGACCCTTTGTGTTAACCATAACAAGAGGAATGGAGGGGGTTATTGGTGGTGTTCCCACCCCCACTTCATTCCAAAACGCACGTACCCTAAATGGATTTTTAGCTCTTACGCCCCTTCACACAATTTATTGGGCTTCCACCCCCCCTTTTTTTTCTCTAATTTTTCTCTCTTCGCCCCCCCCCCTCTCTATACTGATGTGCTGAAAACAATAATATATAACATAAATAAAGCATATGATTTTCCTGTTGCTTATCTGTAGAGTTTAAACACGCCAGATTAGTTAATATTCAGTACAATTTGATACTTCCACTTATTAATAATTTGGAAACGTTGTACTATGTATCTTACCGTGAGCAATGTTCTTAAGAATGTTTTAGATCTCTGTTATCTTGTAATGCGACTAAAATCAATAAAATTGTTCGTTCAAAAATAAAGGTTCAGCCCCAGGCCTGGATGGACTCTCGGTGCCGTACTACAAGACCTTTGCAGGAACGCTAGCTCCTTACATGGCAAAATTATTTAACTCCAAATCTTCAAGCACTCCATTAGACCCCCAACTTAATACCACATACATAACTGTCATCCTGAAACCTGATAAAAATCAAGAAGAGGTAGGGAATTATAGACCTATATCCCTTATAAATAATGATGGCAACTGTCTAGCATCCTTCATAGTCAAATATATACATAAGGATCAGGTTGAATTTATTCCAGACAGACAGGGCCCAGATCAAATCAGGAGGGCACTATAGATATAATATCACTTTTACAATTTAACTGGGACAAAGGTCCTAAACAAAAGGCATGTTACTCTCATTAGACTTAAGCCTCGTACACACGGGATGACGATCGCACGTACGACCGTGTTGAAACGTATGTTGGCTGTTGTATGTAGCATACTGACTGCACTACATGATCGTACGTCCGGGGAAAGAGCGTTCAGGTGCATGTAATTAGCATCCAGCCATTCCTGACTTCTGAGCATGCGTGTTTTGCACAATACAACTTGTTGTACCAACTGCTTTGTACACACGATACAACGGTCGTATGAGAGCTTGTTGGTACGACCAAGTTTTCTAGTCTGCTCATACAACTCCCTTGTACGACCGTCGTATGTTCGACTGTTCAAATCACGCATATGAACGATCAATAACGCATACAACGGTCGTGAGTACGACCTGTTGAATGTGATCGTCGTCCCGCGTGTACGAGGCATTACATAAAGCATTTGATTCTGTGACCTGGCCCTATATTTTTTCCCTCATGGAGTGCTGGGGCTTTGGTAAATGCTTCACAGAGATACTACATGCCCTTTATTCCTCCCCAATAGCCAGCAAGGACTTTACTCCAAACCCATTCATATAGCAAGGGCCACTAGACAGGGATGCCCACTTTCACCCCTAATATTCGCTATAACAATCGAATCCTTAGCGGTTTCCATACATCACAATCAAAACATCCAAGGGGTGTCATACGGCCCCCAAATCCACAAATGTGGCTTATTCACAGACGACATCCCTCCTTTTCCTCACATTTCCAATCACATCCCTTCCTAATCTCTGTACAGTATTAGAAGACTACACGAAAATCTCTGAATAAACTAAACTACACTAAGTCCCAAACCATAAAAGACTCATTCAAGTTCGCATGGAGCAAATCCACCATCAGGTATCTAGTAATCACCCTCCCTGCTAAAATTGACCACCTCTATCCATTAAATTTCCCGCCCATGTATAGGAAACTCGAGTCGGACTTAGGGACCTGGGCCAAAGGGGAGCTTTCTTGGCTGGGCAGAATTCACTCAGTCAAGATGACGCTTCTCCCCAGGATTCTATACCTATTTAGATCACTCCCAATTTCAATAAAGAAAGACCACTTAGAGGCAGTCCAAAGCAAAATTGTCAAATTTGGGGAAGTTCCGGCAACAGATTACCACAAAAAACTATATTCCACCCAAAGTCCAAAGGGGGTGTTATGTACCTGGGAGGTGAGCCGGACGGTAGAGGGAGACCTCTCCTACAACTCTGGCTTGCGGGCTGCTGGGAGTGATACAGCAGCCACGGGAGCACAGCGGGGTAAGAGTGCCTGATCAGTCCCAGGAACAGCAGAGCAGAATGCTGTAACAGTGGCTGGACAGCAGAGCAGGATACTGGAACAGACTGGCTGGACAGCAGAGCAGGATGCTGGAGCAGACTGGCTGGACAGCAGAGCAGGATGCTGGAACAGACTGGCTAGACAGCAGAGCAGGTTGCTGGAACAGACTGGCTAGACAGCAGAGCAGGATGCTGGAATGGACTGGCTGGACAGAAGAGCAGGATCAGGCAGGCTGGGTTTGGCAACGATCGGGCAAACAGCAGACAGAAGGAGTAGGCAAAGACAGGTCACAAGGCAAGCCGAGGTCAGGGTGGGCAGCGATCAGGCAGAGGTGAAGGACGATCCAGGTCAAGGTCACAAGAAACAGATACTGGAACACAGGTTACAGGGACTCAGAAGCTGCAGACCAAACAGCAAATTGACAGTGCAGAAGACCAGCTTAAATAGGGCTTCTGGCGCCAACGTTCGTATCAGCCGCGCGCATTGATGAGCGTGTGCGCATGCGCGTGCGCTTCGGCATGCGATTGCACATGTGCGTGCGCCGAAGTGAACAGACTGTTCCGTGGGCTCCCTGATAGGGGGACTGGGTCTTCCTTGACTTCAGTGGTACTACCAGGCTGACAGACTAGCTCAACTCTCAACGGTATAATCCAAATCTGAAAAGCCAGACTGGGTGCAGATAGAGAGACAAGCTGTCCCATCGCACACTTTAGATTTTCTTCTGTGGGTCCCCCCCCAAGACCGCCCAACCATCCTTTCCCCACATTCTCTAGCAAGCTTTGGCCCTCTGGGATAAGTCGTGCAATTCCCCCACCCTGGTCTCGGATTGCCACCCTCTTGCCAACATAATTTACAACCCTGACTTCCCACCTGGGTAAGATATCAAATCCTTCAAATGGTGGTTGGACAAGGGATTGTACCGAATTGGCCACTTCCTGTCCTCAATGGCTCCCTTCTTGTTGAATCATTGAACAAGTAAACTGGAGCTCCCTATCACGGAACATTTTAGATTTAGACAACTGTTTCACTTTCTCCAAAAGATATAGAAAAAAAAAAGCAAATCCCCCAGCAATCACTTCATATGAACAATGGTGTGGACAGGCCATGGACCAAAAGGATGGTATTTCTGTCATTTACCAGTCACTAGCTCTCCCTACTAATAAAACACAGTTTATGTTGGCATGGGAAAATTACCTTCAATTGGACTGGGACTTGGAGAAATGGCATGCAGCCTGCTCCAGATCTTATAAGGGCATAAAAATGTCCCACTAACCAATGCCAGTCTCAAAGTATTGACTAGGTGGTACCTCACCCCCTCCAAACTGTTGGCCATTTTCCCTTCAGCTAACCCGTTGTGCTTCAGAGACTGCCAAATAGTAGGCATGATGCCCCACGTTTGGTGGGAATGTCCCAAGATCAGACCATTCTTGAGCAAGGTTTTTCGGCCTTCTTAACAGTGATCTTACCAAAATTCCCAAACAAACCCGTAAATTAATCCATTTCATTCTAGGAGGTACTAAAATAACGATAGCTAAGGCTTGGAAGTAACCAAGTGTGTCCTTCGCAGCTGGCAAGCGCAAGATCTCTTGGATCATGTACCAGGAGAAATTATGCAGCATCCTTACGGACACATTCAGTAAATTTGAAGTCATCTGGGAATCTTGGGCGCTCTATGTAGGTATTTCTTTTTCACCAGGTACACCAGCTTGATCACTTTAGTCCCTCACTGTTGATTGGCAACCTCTTCTCTTCCCCTTTGCTTTCCCTTTCTCCTGTTTTCCCTCTATATGTTTCTAGGCCTAGGGCTTTCTACTCACTCCTTCTTTCCACAAACAACTTGTGATCTTCTATAATACTACAGGAATTGAACTGGGTTCAGTTATTGCCTTGACTGTTAATTACTCCCCGCCATAACTTCTTAAGTTTAATTGAGTCTGAGGAAGGTTGAGAACCAGAGGCACAGTATGATCCTAGTTGGGGTACCAGGGGCACCAAGCTAATACATCTGGTCTGTTCTGGTTTAGGGGAAGTATTTTTTGAGATGCTCTTTATTTTTGTTACTCAGTAGTAACCTCTTTATGCTTATATCCTTATTATCAATTCAAGTTGTATTTTGACATAGAAATGTTTAGTTTTGTACATTTAACTTTCCTATTTAAATAAAAAATTAGAAAAGTAAAGATTTATAAAAATCTAGCAAATTAGGAGCCAGGTGTGGAAGTAATTGCTTTTAATATGAATATGTGTTGCCTGCAGCACTAGCAAGGAACATGCAGCAGTAATCCAGCCTGGACAATCTATCCACCCATGATCCGACAAGGAAGACGAACATTGGAGTGGGATTATCTAGGCACCCTAGATGCCTACCTCGAGTTATGCTGAGGACTTCTGATCCTGCCACCACCCGTATATAGTCTGTTTGACCCCTAGACTGAAAAGCTGGGGGTCCATTATCTCTGGTGAGTGGGGCTACATGTGGGGGCTTTCACTAAGCACTGCGGACCGTTCTGGAGGACTGTGGAGCACTTTGTCACCTTTAAGCACTCCAGTTACTTTATTCAATTTTGGAACACTTGGTCACTATATGAATACTTGTTTGCATATTTGCACTCTGATGGACTGTTATGAGGACTATCCCTTTTCTATAATTGAAATATAATTTATTGTATTGAGATTTTGACACATTCTTTGAGATTTATTTCCATATATTATGTTTATCACTGAGTACACTATCAGAGTTCACTGGATGATGTTGAATTATGACTAGAGGGGTTGGCGCGGCTTTATCTATTTTCTATATTCTACTCAGGCCCTTTGGGGTGTGTGGGCAGCAGCAGCCCCCCTCCTCATGAGAACTTGTCATCAGTTCTCATTTGTAGTTTTCTGGTTTTCTTCCATTATTGACGTTTTTTGTTTATATACTTTTACCCTTAGCGTGGATTGGTTGTGCATTGAAGACCAGGATTTGCCTGCAAGAGTTCACACTCTTTAGGTATGCAAGATAGAGGGGGAATGAAGGGGAAAGAGAGAGACAGGGGAAAGAGAACACACAAGCATGTCCACAATATGTGTAATGGTGGGGAATGGTTGTAATATGTCTCTAGCCTAATATAACAAAAATCATTTGCCTATGTATGTTATTAATTTGCTTGGTATAAGGTTCAACAATAACCAAAAATTTGATCATAATATTGCATTAGCCAGGCCATTGTCAGACCAGTGCAGTGTCTATGTTAACTCTACTGCTTGGAGTTATAGTTCCTTTAATGACTAATGCAATATTATAACCAAATTATTGGTTCTTGTTGAACCTTATACCAAGCAGATTAATAAAATACACAGTCAAAATGATTTTTGTTATATTAGGCTAAAGACATATTACAACCATTCCCCACCATTATATATATTATGGACAAGCTTGCATGTTCTCTTTCCCCTGTCTCTCTTATCCCTTCATTCTCCCTCCATCTTGCATACCTAAAGAGTGGGACCTCTTGCAGGCAAATCCTGGGCTTCTTACCTGCTTCTCTGATCGATGACCATCCAAAAAATTTTTAGTTAGCTCTGGGCACACATGATTTCCTTACATAATGTAGGACTTCTTTGGTCCAATATGACTAGAAAAGTATTTTTGAACATGTGCTATGTGTAAACTTTCTCCCATATGGGATAACGCTAACAAAATACATTGATATGTTCTATAATTCAGATGACCACATGTCCCTGAAGAAGACCATAAAAAAGAGATGATTGAAATGTGTTGGGGTTCTGTAACAATATTAGCATTCATGGAGAGATATATTTCCTGTGGTTTGCAACTTGTGAATATTTATTTGAACATCTGCTTATTTGTTTGTGTACCATGCACACCAGAGCTCATGTTGTCACTATTGTTGCTATTTTTTAATTTTTATACATGAATTGAAAGAGGAAATAATCTATTTTATATCAAGAAGTACACCATTTTTGGTGTAGCGTTTTTTTTTTTACAACAAACACTTAGAGACATTAAAAAAATTACCTGTAAAGAAAACGAACAATGACAATCTATCACAAGCAGAAAAACAAGCCTTGCAATCTTTACAAAACAACACATCAATTACCAGCAAACCCTCCGACAAGGGGGGTAATGTTGTCCTGATAGACAACTCAAAGTGTATAAAAATGTGTGAACAAATCTTGAACAATATCAACTGGTATAGACCCATTTCTGTTAATGTAATTGAGAACTTTAATAAGACTTTTTTATTTCAAAAGAAGTTTATTAAGTTTCCAAGAAAGAAAGAAAAGGGTTACAATTGCAACAGTGAAATAGACATGAAGTAAGAAACAGTGGCAATGTCCGGTATACATAAGATCAACACAGAAAACTTTTGGCTAGCTGGAAGATCAAACCTTTGCATCTGAGTTGGCAATTGATGCGTATGCTGTGGTTCTATGTTGTGATATTAAAGCAGCTGTGCATATGGGGAACCCTCTGCGCAGAGTTCCGTCGGGGAGAGGCCAGCACTGGGGGATGAGGAGTGGTATGTGCCATCTCATCCAACGGTGTCAGCCCTCCCCGTCAACCGACAGGACGCAGGGTGTCTGAGTTTCGAGATGGTCGGTCTGCTGAGCCGAGTAGCGCTCGGCGGGGTAGTTGGGGCTAAGGAGTTAGTCGAGGGTCTGGGGGGTCGACCTTGCTGTCCTGCGGGAGTATGTGAGTAGCAGTTATGGAAGGGTGTTTGTAGTATTTGGAGGGGTCTTGATGGAGCAGGGGGGTATATTTTGGGTTAATAGGCCAGTTGCTAGCCTCTAGGGGGATCTCGGTTTTGGGTGAGGGGTTGTGCGTGGGGTGGTGTGTGTGAGCGTAGAAGGTGGGGGTGACCCAAGTAGGTGAGGGGAGGGGGGAAGGGGGGGTCCGGGGTCTAATGGCAAAATGTCATTCAGGAGTTCCCAATGAGGTGAGCTAATGTAGGGCCAGGGGCCTGAGCGGGTCATCCCAGGAGGGGCGCGAGCCTCCATCACTCCCTGGGACCCACCCCTCGGGCCCCAGGGCCTTTGCTGGCTGTAGTTCCTTGTGTGGGGGTTGCTATCAGGAAGGTATAAAGTGGTTAATTGTCAAGGGGGTTAATTGCTTGCGTGTTCTACTGTGGTCTTAAAATGTGTTAATAAGACTTTTTTATGATCTGGTCGATAATTCGTTCACAAAGGGGATAATCTCCAAAGACTTACATGGGTACATACGTATGAAATATCCCAAGACTCCCACATTTTATAGTCTCTGGAAAATACATAAAAATCCCGCCTGTTACACAGGATGACCAATTGTCTCTGGGAGAGGAGGACTAAGAGAAAACCTAAGTATAATTATTGACGCATATTTGCAACCTCATGTTTCTTCCCTCTCATCATACGTAAAGGATACAATCCACTGCTTACAAATTATCAATAAACTTACAATATCAGACAACTGTTTCTTAGTCACCATAAATGTGGAGTCCCTGTACAGCTCCATTCCTCATTCACGAGGAGTGGCAGCTGTACAACGAGTACTATCCCAGAGACACTTGGACGACCGGCCCTTTAATAAATTTATGCTCCATGGACTTGAGTTCATTCTACAACACAACTTTTTTCAATTAAATCACTCCCACTATCTCCAGGTGCAGGGAGTAAAGATTGGGGACTTGTTGTGCCCCATCCTACGCCAATCTGTACCTGGGGGAGTGTGAACATACACTCCTCTCAGATGAGAGACTCACTCAATATTCTGGCCACATTCTCAAGTGGCATAGATATATTGACAACATATTTATGGTGTGTGAGGGGCCCAAAGAAGATCTTTTGAACTTTTTAGATAAAATCAATGAGAATAACTTCAATCTCAAATTTACTATGGCATTCAATTCCGACCAGATCACATTTTTGAATGTGTTGGTCGGGAAAAACCAACAGGGGAAACTGGAAAGTACTTGATTTAGGAAGAAGACTGAAGGCAACACTATCCTGCACGCCTCAAGTTTCCATCCTACACCTCTAAAAAATTCAATACCATATAGCCAGTATTTGAGACAGAGGCATAACTGCTCTACCTTCTATTCCAAGAGGAGGCAAAAAAATTATGATTACGACTGTTAGAGAGAGGGTACAGTAAGACTTGCTTACGCAAAGCGTATAATAAGGCACAGCAAAAATTGCATCCTGACTTACTCTTTAATAATAAAAACGAATTTAGTATAGCACAAAAGGAGACTTTATGCAACACAGTTTATCTTTGTTTTGTCACACAGGTTTGCAGATTGATTATCGTTCTTTCGGGGATGTGGGAGTGGGTTCAACTTTTGTCTCCTGGCGCTGAAGGGGGATGGAGATCTATCTGATCAGTCCCTCCCATTTCATTACCCCAGCTCACATCGGGGGTCTCTTTTCATGCCAGTGGCATTCTGTGGCTGACACCAAGATGCTGGTGATGTTGTGCGGGTGCACGCGCAGCTTCCTTTGGGTGCCCGTGATGTCACAGCATCTGGCAGGTTGCCATGGAGTCAGCGGAAATGGCCGGGACTCTCCCGGGAACGCCGAGGTGATCACACAGCCAGCTGCTAATTACATAATGTGGCCGGGGGTGTGTGAAGTTGGGGATGGGGAGAGGAGTGGAGGGGAGGCTAGACACGGGTGCATGTCTGCAATCACTCTACAACAATTAAACCACACACAGGTGAGCTACATCAAAAAAATAATTTTATTCCCATGTGAATACATCACTTTGAATGGTAGCAGCAAGGATTGGAGTCTGCAGGCTTCCAGTGAGTATTGCTTCCAGTGAGCCTGCGTATCTGAGTCATATTTGTTGTACAAACATAAATAAATCTTTTTCATGCAGCATATGGCAATGCTACAGCACCAAGGAGTCTTTTTGTCTCCCCTTTCTGTGTGCAGCTATTTAACATCTAATCATCCAAAATGACCCTGCATAGCCATGGTGCACAGCAGAGAAATCAATATATCACTCCTGGGAAACTGTCCTGCTAGAAAGAAGGTAAAAACACTTAGAATATTTAGTATAAATGTTCCCTTGCACATATGCACTGGTTTTGTGTGCCTAGGAACAGCGAGGCACATGCATTTATAAATGTTAGCATTAAAGGAACTATAAACCCAAGCAGTAGTCACTGCACTGGTCTGATAATGGGCTGACTAATGCAAAATTATAATCACATTATTGGTTCTTATGGAACCTTATACCAAGCAGATTAATAACATACATAGGCAAAATTATTTTTGTTATATTAGGCTAGAGGCATATTACAAACATTACACTATTACATATATTGTGGACATGCTTGTGTGTTCTCTTTCCCCTGTCTCTCTCTTTCCCCTTTATTCCCCCTCCATCTTACATACCTAAAGAGTGTGACCTCTTGCAGGCAAATCTTGGGCTTCTTAACTGCTTCTCTGATGGATGACCGTCTGAAAAACTTCCTGTTTTGACATGTTTTAAGCTAGCTCTGGGCATGCATGATTTCCTTACATAAGGTAGGACTCCTTTGGTCCAATATGACTAGAAAAGTATTTTTGAACATGTGCTATGTGTAAATGTTCTCCCATATGGGATAATGCTAAAAAAATACATTGATATGTTCTATAATTCAGATGTCCACATCCCCCTGAAGAAGATCATAAACAAGAAATGATTGAAATGCTTTTGGGTTCGGTAACGATATTAGCATTCAGAGAGAGATATACATATCCTGTGTTTTGCAAATTGTGAATGTTTATTTGGACATCTGCTTATTTGTGTGTGTACCATGCACATCAGAGCTCATGTTGCCACTATTGTTGCTTTTTTTAAAATTTTTATACATGAATTGAAAGAAGAAAGAATCTATTTTACATGAAGAAGTACATCATTTTTTGTCTTAGCTGTGCAAAGGCCTTTGGGAGATGTTTTCTTTTTTTATTTTGTTCTATATATTTGGGCTAGCAGTGTTTTATCCCCATAAGGAGGGGTAGGTCACACATTTTTTGGTCTTTAACCACTTTCCCTAGTTCTTCCAAAGTGATGGCTGCATTCAGTGACTTTCTATCCTTGGGTTTTAATTTAGGTAAATGTAGATCAGAAACAAATCCATCAAACACCTGTTTGTTGAATGGTGGATGTTGGTCAGGAGATAAGCAATTATAGAGCTTGCTATAGCATTTGCCAAAAACTGCTGTGATGTTGAGTAAATAGGAGTCCTGTCAGACTGGAGGATGAACTCAGGGGCATTTCCCGTGGGTCTTGCTAACATCCTGTGTGTTCTGTTGGCAAATTCATAAAACTTTTGTTTCATCAACAAGCACAACAACCACCCCCAACAAGATTTTTGGACATACCTTTAACATCCAGCATCTTCAGCTTATTTCTGAGCAACACCACCACTCATAAATTAGTAACTGAAGTGTAATTAATTAGCTTATTCTCAGCCTGAGACAATTACAGTAAAAGGACATGTAGGCTTTATGAGCCTCCCATAATGTGAATATTTTAGAAACTGAGCCCTCGTTGAGTCTGAAGTAATCCCCTAAGGCCTCTGAAATGGAGAGTTTGATGTCAGCCTGGCGAAGTAGATTGTCATTTAATCGCTAATGGTATGTATGGGGGAGGGCTTCCCATTAGGGGGTCCAGGGTCAAAAAGGAATGATCTGACCATGAATTAGTAATGATATCTAACGCCATTACCATCTCTTGGAGTGGATTTGATACAAAAAATAATCAAGCCTGGTGTAGGTATTGTGCACTGATGAGAAAAAAGGAGTATTGTTTACCACTTGGGTGTTTTACCCTCCAAGAGCCAAACAATCTATGTTCCCTGATCCATTGGTGGAAGGAAGTAAATTGTTTGAGAGTTTGTTTAGAAGGCTGATGACCCTAAAACGACTTACAATCTCTGGAAGGGGAGATAATCAAATTGAAGTTACCTCCAATCACTGTGAGAGGATGTGATGACAGGAGAGGAGATGTTCTCGGAGAAAACCAATTTGGCCTGAGTTAAGGGCATATGCATTCAGGATCATTATAGGGGTTTTATCATGTTGGCAGTTAAGGAGAATAAAATGCCCCTGGGTATCTAGTGTAGATGAGTGGACTTGAAGTGTGCTGTTTCGCTTAATCAATATGGCAGCCCCAGCCTTGCCAGTTGGATCAGATACAGTGTAAACCATAGGGTAGTATTTAAGGGCAAATTTAAAAGAGCTCCCCTTCTAAAAGTGTGTCTCTTGGATGAGAATCATATCAGCCTGAGATTGGCAGAATTCCCTCAGGCCCAGCCACCTTTACCTCAGAGAATTCATACCTTTAACATGGCATGGGTAAATATGTATGGACATTGTAAAATATCAGTTAAGAGCATCAAAATATAACAGGTTAAGGAAAAAAAGATCATCCTGTAACCAGATATAGTATAATCAAAATATTTGTGGACATAGAGCATGTCTGTAAGAACAGATCAAAAACCAGCTGCGTAAACAATATAGGCCTAAGGAAGGCCCCTGGGTCCAGAAAACAGCATAAAAAGAGATTGTGAGCCTGAGCAAGATGAGGGATCCATGGTACATGCCAGCCCTCAAAATCTCCACTTGCCTGCTCACATTTGGGGTGTAAAAAATTATTGAGTGTGAGCGTGGGCTGCCTCAGAGGGAGCAGGAGGAGGCGAGCACTGCCGGCAGGCTGGGTTGAATGGGAGTCATTCTCCCAGTGGATGCCCAGAGGAAGAGGAGAGCCAGCCGGATCATCACAGAGTGGGGATTGCCTGCTGTAACAGCTTTAATTTGAATTGTCAGGTGCTCGCCATCACACACAGCCCCACCTCCTGGAGTTCTGTCCATAAAAGGAGCCGGGCCAGGAGACAGGACTGTGTGTGACAGTGAGCGCCTGGCAATACAAATGAAAGCTGTTACAGCAGGTAATCTCCACTCTGAGAGGATCCATAAAAGTTCTATCCATAAAAGGAGCCGGGCCAGGACACAGGACTGTGTGTGATGGTAAGCGCCCGGCAATACAAATGAAAGCTGTTACAGCAGGCAATCTCCACTCTGTGAGGATCCAGCCAGCTCTCCTCTTCCTCCCCTCTCTCTCCCTCTGCACTGGTCACGCTGCATTGATGGGCACTGGTCACGCTGCATTGATGGGTACATGTGAGGCTGCACTGATAGCACAGGTGAGGCTGCATTGATGGGCACAGGTCACACTGCATAGAATGATGGGCACAGGTGAGGCTGCATGGAATGATGGGCACAGATGAGGCTGCATGGAATGATGGGCACAGGTCAGACTGCATTGATGGACACTGATCATGATGCATTGATGGGCACAGGTGAGGCTGCATGGAATGATGAGCACAGGCCAGGCTGCATAGATGGGCTCAGGTCATGCTGCATTGATGGGCACAGACGAGGCTGCATTGATGGGCATTGATGGGCACTGGTGAGACTGCATTGATGGAAACTAGTGAGGTTGTGCTGATGAGCACTGGTGAGGATGCATTGATGGGCACTGATCGCGCTGCATTAATGGAGACAGGTGAGGCTGCATTGATGGGCACTGGTCACGCTGCATTGATGGAGACAGGTGAGGCTGCATTGATGGGCACTGGTGAGGCTGCATTGAAAGGGCACAGGTGAGGCTGCACTGATGGGCACTGGTGAGGCTGCACTGATGGGCACAGGTGAGGCTGACTAATGGGCATAGGTGAGGCTGCATTGATGGGCACTGATGAGGCTGCATTTGATGGGCACAGTTGAGGCTGCATTGATTGGCACTGGTGAGGCTGCATTGATGGGCACTGGTGAGGCTGCATTGATGGGCACTAATAAAGAAAGGAAAAAGGAGACTAGTTGAGACTTTGAGGTAGGTACCAAACAGGCAACAGTGTTAATATGCAGTTACAAAAACTTTAAGTACAATAGATATATCATAAAAAAAATCTCATAAAAACAATTACAGACTGGTAGGTATACAACAATGTGTGATCCACATTGCTACAAGTCGATACCCCTACGCGTTTCAACTGCGTAGTCTTCATCTGGGGGCTTAGCTTTTTAATTTCCACTATGGAATAAATACTATAACAGCTATATAAACAAAAACAAAAAAAGAAAAGAACATTTGTTCTGTAGATACAATACATATGCCAACATGCGTAGAAGCTAGTAAGAAGCTACAAAAATACAAGCTACTAACAAAACATGTGCATACACTTACTCTGCAGGTGGACAAGACAGCATGCTGTGATCACCCAGAGTTCCTGGCGTGCAGGGGCACTCTCAGAGGACGTAAACCTATTGTATAATGGAAGTTTACTAAAAAATATGTTGTATGCGATTCTGTATATCATAAACGAAATGGTGTAAGGCAGATGATTTACCTATATGGAAAGACAGTGTGATTCATGTTTGTTCAGATCCATGGGAGAGGCTGCTCTTTTCTTTTTTTATTTCAATAATTTTTATTGAAGTTTGAAGAGGGTTAAAAAAGTAGTAAGTAAAAAACAGAATTATAAAAAATCTGTAAAACATCTTGTCAGGAAAAACATAGACATCCATAGGATACACCGGCAAACACATTTGTGGCAAGTGTCCATGCATTAGATATAGATGTACAGTCTTCCATACCCGTCTGCTTATGAGAGATAATTAAAACCGTCTCCCTGAGTCTCCACCCCCCCCAGGGATCCGGAGACCCAGCGAAGCTGGTATATACCTGTATAATCCTCCAAGACCCTTGCCGTAAGTGAAGTATTTCAGGAAGACTTTCCAAAATAATATGGCTAAATAAGTGGGTACAACTAAGTGAGCCTGAGGAGGGAGAGAGGGACTAAAAACCTGGCAAGAGTTGCGGTAAGTTTCAACTTGCTGTACAATGGCGAGTTTATCGATCCTTTGCTATAAATTTGAGCACTTCAGTCATTACCCCCTCTAACGGATTCACCGGGTCAAATGTAGTTGCAAGATCCCCTATTCTCTCCCTACAGGGGAACCCTGTTTAGTATGCTTAGTGTATCCCGAGGGAACAAGAGAGGGAACAAGAGAGGGAGGGCCCCCAAGCCTCCGGCACCCCTAAAGGGAACACACTGTGCCCGAGGCGGTGACCCCCACCCTCCTCCCCACACCTTGTAAAGGATCGTCAGGAAATCTCCCGAAGCGGAGAGGGATCAGAGTGATGAATCTACTTAAAACAATCGGGTAAGGGCTGGATCATGGGAATCTCAAGCTAATGGGCGAGACCCCCAAAACTGCAAATACCTGAGCTGCAGGGGGAACTAAGTAAGGTAGAAGAAGAAGAGTAGATAGAAAAAGAGTAGCAGAGAGAAAAGAGAGGTTCAGAGAAAAAGGAAGAGGGATGTTGAGCCAACCAAGCATAGTTTTAGGAGAAAATAAAGGGCTGAGGGACCCCAGGAGTGAGGGAGTGAGGGAGACACCTACATGGTTAGCCCAAGGTTCCCAAGTTGCTTCAAACTTAGAAACGCTGTCCGTAACTATACTGGCAAGTTTTTCTTGAGCCATCAACCAGGAAATTTTGTGTTTTGCAGCTTTAAACGAAACACGCTGCTTTTTCCAGGCTCTGGCTTTAGTGATTTTGGCCCCTAATAATATATGGTGAATTCATTTCTGAGTGGGCCTGGTTATCCTGTGTTCATTCAGGAGAGCAATTTTGGGAGACCTTGGGAGCTGAAGACCTGTAACTTGTTTGATGAGATTGAATATTTTTGACCAAAAAGGTCTGGGACATTCCCACCATACATGGGCCATGGTGCCTGTGAGCTGACAACTGCTGTAACATAGGGGGTCCGCTGATGGATAAGACCTGACCTGTCGAGCTGGAGTAAGATACCATCTTGAGAGTACTTTTAGGCTGGCTTCAGACACAGAAGTATTAAGGATACCTTTGAAAGATTTGTGGAAAGCTATCTGCAAGTTTCCAAGTCCCATTGAAATTGGAAATCGGATTCCCAGTGTGACATATAGGTAGATTTGACCAAGGGGAGGGTAAAAGCTTAGTAGATGACCGAGATACCACCCCTTTGTTGGACAGGCTGACCGCACCACAGTTTGTAAGATGTAAATTTAGGGGGGGAGAGGTTTTTCTCTCCATATTTTGTGTAGGAAATTAGAAATTTGGTTAAACCGAAATCGTTCAGACTCGGGGAGGTTCAGTTTACTGACGCAAAAGCTTAAAGAGATTGGGCCCGTGGCGGAGAAGAAGTGTCCTATTCAGTAAAGCCCTTTATTTAGCCACCACTGGAAAGCTTTGATGTCCATCCCTGGAGGGAAGTCCGAATTGTGAAATAGGTGAGCTAGGGGTTTGCTGGAGGAAACTAGGGCAGGCAAATGGCTCACCTTATCCCAAATAGCAAACATATGGGAAAGAGTTGGGGCCATGATTGGGGGTCTGTTTTTGGGGGGGCACCATAAAAGAAAATCAAGCGTATGATGTGGAGCTGCATGCCTCTCTATCAAAACCCAATCTGGTTTCTCAAATATAGAGTAAACTACCGAGAGTTGCGAAAGTCTGGCAGCCAGGTAATAGTTATAAAGGTGTGGTAGACCAAGGCCCCCCTTGCATCTGTGATAGAAGAGGGTTTGTTGGGGGATCCTGTATCCCGAGCCTCCCCAGGAAAATTTGAGGATTTTGCTTTGGAGAGATTTGAGGTGATCTCTTCTAACTGGAATGGGTAGAGAGCGGAAGAGGTAGAGAAGCTTGGGCAATAAGGTCATCTTAATAGAGTTTATTCGTCCTAGCCAGGATATTTCCTGTTTAGACCACTGTTTAATGTCCGTCTCCAGTTTACGATACATAGGTGGATAATTATGGGCATACAAGGATTCAATGTTAGCTGTAAGGTTAATACCCAGGTATCTAATAGCCAAATCACTCCACTCGAATTTAAAATTATTCCGCAGAATAGAGGTGGATTCGGACTGTAAGGAAATGTTGAGCGCCTGTGATTTCAAGTAATTAACCTGTAGACCGGAGATTTTAGCGAAATTATCCAAAAGGCAGCACAAGTTTGGTAAGGAAGTTATCGGGGACGTGATAAATAGAAGAATGTCGTCGGCAAATAGACCACATTTGTGTTCCTGTTGGCCGCATGTGACTCCCCTAATGTCAGGATTACAGCGAATCGAGATTGTTAACTTTCTCTATGGCTATGGCAAAAATTAATGGAGAGAGGGGACAACCCTGTATGGTACCTTTTTGGATAGGGAATGGCTTAGAATAATGGCCTTGAAGTTTTATAAGGGCTTGAGGATAAGAGTAAAGGGCATGTATAAGACCTAGGAATCGATTGCCGAATCCCCAACGCTCAAGCAGGGAGAATAGGTAGGGCCATGAAACCGAGTCAAAAGCTTTCTGAAGGTCAAAGGATAGTAACATTCCTTTTTGCTTAATTCCATCTACCCAGTGAGATTGAAGAATGGATACAATGTCGACGGCCCTTCTAATTTGGTCCGGACCTTGTCTGCCAGGGATGAAACCCACTTGGTCTTTATGAATGTAGGACCTTAAAATGAGGCTAAGCAATTGGCGAGGATTTTGGTTAAGATTTTAAGATCGTTATTTATGAGGGAGATCGGTCGGTAGTTGGAAACTTCTTCCGGGTTTTTCTCTGGCTTCGGGATCACTGTGATGTATGCCGTGTTTAAATGCATCTCCAGGGGCTCGCCCTTGGTTTTGGCGTTGAAGAAATTCACTAAATGTGGGACTAGGGTGTTAGCAGCTGCTTTATAGTAGAGGGTCGACAGGCCATCAGGGCCTGGGGCCAATCCTTGCTTAAGACCCTTGATGACCTCCAGGACCTCCCCCTCAGTAAACACTGCATCCATTGTTTCCTTATGTGCAGTTGAGACAGAGGGGACTTGGATGCCATCAAGAAATCCGGAGATATCCGTCCTATTGTCTTGGTGGGAGGTGCTGTATAATCTTGTGTAATAAGTTTGGAAAGCCCGTAGGACTGTATCGGGGTTAGCAGAAGGGGGGTTTTTATCTCAGGAAACTATTTGTATGTGAAACAGGGAGTAAGTTTAGATGCAAGCATGGGACCTATTTTGTTCCCCTGTGTGCAGAATTTATTCTTACTCCACCGAATATTTTTCTCTGCCTTCAGTGTGAGGGCTAAATTTAGTTCCAGTCTGACCTGATCGAGCCGGGCAAGAGTAGGGGGGAGATGGATGTTTTTTATGTTCAGCTTTTAGTGCCTTATAAGAGTCCTCGAGTGTATTTATGGAAGCCTTTCTTTCTCTTTTAACCTGGGCCGCCATCTGGATGATCCTACCTCTTATAAAGGCTTTATGGTCCACCCATAAGGTCTCAGCAGAGATACCGTCTATACTGTTGAGCTCAAAATATTCCTGGAGGCATTTCACTAATTCCATAACTTTAATGGAGTCAGCTAATAGGGATTCATTCAGTCTCCAGTGAGGTGTGTGAGTGTTTGGGGAGTGCCTCCGGATAACTAGGATCACTATGGCATGATATGATAAAACTGTGTCATGAATGCGGGAGTCGAGGATGTTGGGAATAGTGAATGCGGGGGTGAAAAAGTGGTCTATCCTGGCATAAGAGTTATGGGGGCTGGAGAAGTGAGTATAATCCCTTTTAGTGGGGTTTAGTTCTCTCCATACGTCTACTAGGTTATGCGAGTGGAGCAGCTTGGCTATTCTAGCGTTAGTAGGTCGTAACAGTTGATTTCCAATAGGCCTAGACTTGTCCAGGCTCTGGTCGAAAGCGTCATTTTAGTCTCCTCCGAAAAGGACCGTTCCTTCTAGCAGAGGAGAGAGAGCATTTAGCATGTGTTGAAAAAAACAGGCTTGTCCCCTGGGGAGCAATAAGAAACCAGGGAATAGATGTGCCCCCCTATGGTGCCCTTAACTAGAATGAATCTGCCTTCTGGATCTTTCAAATCAGAGAATTTAGAAAGGAGGATTGCCACGCCTCTTGTTTTGCCTTCCGCTCTTGCAAGATAGAAGTGGGGGAAGTGGGAGTGTATGTATTTTGGGTTGTACTGCTGTGGAAAGTGGGTCTCCTGTAGCATAAGAATATCTAATTTAAGGGATTTGTAGTGATCCAAAATTGTTCTTCGTTTAAGGGGGGAGTTTAGGCCCTGCACATTGTGCGTGGCTACCCTTATATTTTTCTGCATGTGGTCAGCCATCGAACAAAGAGAAGACATAAAAATCGCATCTGAAGTCACTTACCCCCACCTTTCTCCGCCCATCAAAACTTTTCTGGAAGAATGCAGAAAAAAAGACCAGAAATCCGGCATCTCTTGGGCCTGTGAAGACCTGGTTGGCTACAACAAGAAAAATAGAGTTAATAAACATTGGAGTATATTGTGAGGCTCCAAGGGGGGGAGGGACTCAGAAGAGACAGAGGAGAAGGAATGAGAGAGAGAGAAGAAGGGGGGAACAAGAAAACTGGGAGCTTCTCCGATTAAAGGGAGCGTTACCCAGGGGGGAGAAGAAACCCCGGGTATCCCTAACAACAAGTTGTTAAAGTCTGGCCTAGGAGGCCAAACAGCCCTTCCCCCAGCAACCCTAGGAGTTCCGGGGAAATGGAAGAGGAGCAGGGGAACCACCCCCCGCCAAGGAGCCCTGAGGATGCATAAGTGAGAGGCTGAATGTCACTGAGTCCCAGAAGGCTAGAGCCTTTGGGGTGACGACACCCACTGGGACACTCGGTCTGGGCCAGGCAGCCCCCCCAGGGAATGAAGAGGGGGGTCCCCACCCAGACGACCTTATTTACAAATGCAAAAGAACAAAGTCATAAATGGGATTTATAGCCATCCAGCTAAACCATAACCACCCTGAGGGCAATGACGATGGCTTGGGAGCAAAGATAACGTAAACCTTGGAGGTTGTAATAGAACTTCGCTGTCTTCAAGTTAAATTTTCAACCTTGCCGGGCTTCTTTTCAAGGGCGAAAGGCTGAGAAGGGTAGCAAGACCTTGAATCGCTAGACAATCAGCGGGAGTTTTAAAGGAGAGTGAGCCCAGTCCGGCAAGTGTACATTATTTAAACTTGTCAAAATGAGGGGGCGTGACTGGATGCTGGTGTGAGTGAAGCGCGCGTGTGGCGGCTTCCCCGCCTCTCCTGCTCCTTCCCTGCCTATGGAGGATTTGAGCTCCGAGAGGTGAAGCCCGTACCGTTGGCCCCGACACTGGGAACCTAAACCTGGTGGTCTGAAGCCATGGGTTGCAAGGCTGCCGGGGGCACTCTGAGCTGCATCTGGGAGCCCTGGGCGGCGGATTTCTACACTGTGAGCCCCGACGCTGGAGACCCGAGCTGGGAGCTTTGGAGATTGGCGGCACGGCGGGATCCGGAGGTGGAGGGCCATTGAGAGCCCAGGGAGCAGAGAGGGATTGATGGCTTTGAGCCTACCCTCCGACAGGTTGGATGGTGGATGGAGCACGGTGGCATGGTGGAGCGGCCGGCTGGAGATCCCTGCCTGGGTCAGGTAGAGGGAACATCGCTGCTTGCTTGACAATCTGCAATCTGTGCCAGAGTTTTGTGCATCCCTGCACAGTTCCCACATTGCTCCCTAGGGGGGAAAGTGGTATAGGTATCTCTGCGAAATGGTTGTTTGAGGATAAGGACTCCACTATTGATCTCAGCAATTGGCGGGACTATAAGAGTGGGGAACCGTGAGTAATAAATACAATTTACGAACTGGCGATAATAGGAATGTGTATGGAATTGTAGCTCTTAAAAACAGCCACTTATACTTTCTGACCCTTTATGACTTTTTAAGA
The DNA here is from genome assembly GCA_018402905.1 of Glandirana rugosa. NCBI lineage: Eukaryota > Metazoa > Chordata > Amphibia > Anura > Ranidae > Glandirana > Glandirana rugosa. Next base: position 42,696 of record BLSH010099766.1, on the reverse strand, counting down.
ACCACCAGTAGGATAAGCTGAATAGCCAATAGGTGGGACATTGAAAAATGAAGCCCTTTTGTGCGGGACAGTATTAGCAGTATATATCTGCATTTTGATAGAGCATGGTGGTTAGCTCTCTCCTCCCTTTTTTTTTCTTGGATAAGTACTGGAAAAGGGTTTTTTTTTTTTTTTTTTTTTTTTTTACTGGTTGTTGTGTAAAACTCTTCCTTCCCCAACCCCTGAGGCTTGATTGAAACTGAACACCAGAGCAAGAAGTATGGCAAAGAAAAAGGGTGAAGTGTCAGTATTGCAGGAGCCTAGTAATGAACTGTCCCAGAAGGCATTAAAGGAAAAAAATAAAGAAATTGCTAGTAAATTGGAGAAATTTGCGCATGGACCCTCCCAGACTACTGGAAAATCACATCAAGCTAAAATATCCATGTCACCATCTGGACCCTCAAAGGGGGCCAACTCTCAAACTAAAAACAAAGAGCCCAAAGCAACAAAAATAGGAGAGCTTGTTGAGGCAACACACACCCTTCCACCTGGGGGGGTTGCAGCTCCAGGGGACCCATCCTTGGGAGAAATACTTTTGGCAGTTAATGTCTGTAGATCCTCCCTAGCAGAGTTGATGGACCAAACCAAGGGTATTAAAGAAGATATGATCCTGGTAAGACATGATCTCTAAAAAATCCAGGAACGAACTACAGAACTGGAAGAAAGGGTTGGTAGTACGGAGGACGTTTTACCCCCTATAAAGAGCGACATAGAAATATTAAAAAATAGAGTCTCCAGGCAGAACGAGAAGTTCAAAGAATTTGAGAACAGAGAAAGGAGAAACAATGTTCGGATTTTGGGCCTGCCAGAGAAGTGTGAGGGGAGAGACATGAGGGAATTTTTGGAAAAGTGGCTTGGGGGCATTTTTGGTCGGGACAGTTTCTCCCCCCCACTTTATGATCGAGAGGGCCCATAGGATACCATCGAGGAGAGCGCTTCCAGGCGCAGTTCCAAGATCAACTATTTTGAGACTGTTATGTTTCAGAGACAGGGAGATGATCCTAAGAAGGGCAAGAGAAGTAGGACCTGTAATGTATAATGGCAACAAAATTTTATTTTTTCCAGATTTTTCGGCAGAGGTTCAGAAAAAGAGGCTCGTCTTCTTAGATGTCAAGGCACGACTGCAGCAGTTGAATGCACAATATGCTATGCTATACCCAGCACGCCTCCGGGTAGCATTCAAGGGGGCGGTGCATTTTTTTGACACCGCAGCCGTGGCTTGGCTGAAGGGGGAGGGGGATTGGGTTGAGTAGACTTGGGGTTGGGTAATGTAGTATGATGTGTACCTGTTTTTTTTTTTCTTCTCTTTTTCTTTTCTTGGTTTAAACGTAAAAGGGTGGTTCTTGAGAATAAAGTGGTATGGAAGGGAGCACAGGAGGGGAGCCGCACTGGTAGTGTGTCACGGGAAGTGAGATGGTGTCAGGAATTAGACACAAAAATAAGTTAAAGATTATTGATTTTGTGAATTGCACTGGATGTAAACTGGGTCACATGGAAGGCCCCAAAGGGGGTAGAAGATGGGGTGGGGGAGGGTGGGGGTTAAGATATCTGGATTGGATGGAGAATTAAGCACACTTAACCACTTCAGCCCCAGAAGGATTTCCAGCTTTAGGAGCTAAAAAAAATAGCGTTTATACTCCTTCTTGTATTTAGCCGGTTTTTGCCACTTTTTTTTTCAAAAAAATATAAAAAAAAAACCTAAACATAAAATCCTTTCATTCATTCTTTAAACCCAAAAAAACGTTTTAACAGCGAGAAGAAAACAAATATCGCCGCTAGTCTTTACTGCGTCGCCACTAGTTTATGGTGGTTTTCTTTCGAGACAAACACCCTTTTTTTCCTGCGTTTAAAACAAACCCATGTTGCAGCGTGCTGGCGCGTTAACAGTCAATTTCGCTGCGTCGCGGCTTAGCGTTTTTCCCGAGGCCAGGATTTCGACCTTTAGGAAGACCCCGACTTCACCAATTCACACGAATTAAGAGGTAGGTTAGGTCTATAGAAT
>BLSH010099766.1:7108-24838 GCA_018402905.1 Glandirana rugosa | reverse complement strand
TCCAATGACGTTTTCAAAGGTGACACCTTTGAAAACGTCATTGGACGAAACGCGTCAGTTGACCTAACAGGAAGTCAGACGTCACATCCGGTTTGTCAGTGCAGGGAGCTGGAACGCACGCTGAACCAGCGAGGTGAGCTGTAAAGCCCGCAATACCATTGAGCTCCCCGCTCCGGCTCTGTGACATTATTTGAACACCTAAACAAAAAGGACATTCCCAACTTTTTCAACAGCCTTTTATTTCCCCTCCACACTGCAATATTTCATCTGAAATATCCCCGTGTTTTTTTCCGTTTTTATATTGTATCCCCTATTCCCTTTAATAAAACTAAGGATTCGATTGTACAACCTACACTATGGAGTCCCTCTCTATTTTTTCTTAAACACGGTGGAAGGCAAGCCCGGAACATAAGGAAACTGTCAAACTCGAGGCGGCAACAAATCGGGAACATAGAGACCCCCCACAAAACCAACGGAGGAGAACCCCACCCAGAGGACCAGATCTTCAGGATAATAAAGATAGGCACTTAACCCCTGCAGGGGTAGTGCCCTCTGGTAAGCAGGGAACCAACAGGGGGAGCACGAGTGAAAAGTCACCATTTGTCACAAATAATATAAGAAGACATTCATCACACTTTGTATAAGCACCAGAAGTCACGGAATTTATCTGAAAAACTGTTCCTAAAACTAAGAGAGACCATCACAATACTTGATTGCCGAAATAACTATTTTATTGGAATAATATTATTGTACGCACGGAGAGATCTATATATAATTTATTGTTTATACATCACTGTTATTTTATATTTGCAACAATTACCATTTTAAAGTCACCCGTGTTTTATGGATTTGAGATATGGATACGTTCAAATTTTCATAGCACAATTTTTACTATGAACCCTTGGCTAATTTGCACAAATACTAGTTTATTAATACTAGCACTTGCACCATAAAAAAAACAGCAAAAATATACGCACAAATAATTTTCTTTTTTGCACTTTATATATATGAACTTAATGATTGGTGATCAGAGTCTTATATCCTACTAAAACATATGTACACAGGACATTTAGAACATATTTATTTCCCACCACTCAGACAGCGCCATATCCAAGCACCACCTCTTTCAATCTGGTAATGGTAGTTGCACGATTGTATGCAGGGCGCAGACATGATTTTCTATATCCTCTTTCCAAGAGGCGCTCTCTGAGAGCATCCACAGTCAGTCTGAATTTGATTTTGTCTCCACAATTGCATCGAAGATGCAAGTACTGCGAGTACGGAATTGAACATACTAGAGGTTTAGGATGGAAGCTCTGTGCTTGTAAGATGGTGTTTCCCTCAGTGGGTTATGATAAAGATCACTGTTTAAGGATCTATCGGCATTCACCTCAACCTCCAGATCCAAAAAAAGGGATTTTTTCTTTATGAAAAGACATGATAAAGGACAAGTTGTAAGCATTGGTGTTCATGGCCTTGAGACATTCCTGTAAAAGGGATGGAGGACCATCCCAAATAAGGAAAATGTTGTCAATGATTGTCCCATGTTAAAATGCAGGACAAGTATTGAGCCAGGTGGTCTGAGAGAAAGAAGGAACGTTCCCATTTCCCCAGGTACAGGTTGGCGTACAATGGGGCACAACATGTCCCCATTGCTACGCCCTGCACCTGGAGGAAATGGGAGTCTCCAAACACAAAAATTAGTGTCTGAGTATAAAATCCAGGACATGCAAAACAAAATCAAAAAGGGCCTAGGGATTGCCGTTACTTTGATAAAAAAATCTCTTAACCACCCGAATGCCCTTGTGGTGCAGGATGGAACAGTAGAGAGTCTCTACATCTATTGTGACCAGAAGGGCATTGGGTAGAACAGTAATGTTTTCAATAATTTGCAGAAAAGGAATAGTGTCTTTTACATAAGATAAAAGACTAGTGACAAATGGCTGAAGAAAGGAATCCACCCATCTACTAGAGTTCTCTGTGAGATTGCCATTTCCTGAGATGTTGGGTCTCCCCGGGGGATGTCAATGGCCCTTATGAATTTTGGGGGGGGCGTAAAAGGCTGGGACTTTTGGGAATTTGTTGAGTAAATAATCACAAGTGTTAGATGAAATAATGTTAATGTTAAAGGCCTGAGTTATCATGGCCCAAAAATTTTGGTTAAAAGTGTCTATTAGATCCTTAGATACTGGATGGTACCATTCTGTATTGTTTAGAATGCCCATACACATGGTGTGGTAGTCACTGCGGTTCATGACCACGGTGTTACCACCCTTGTCCGCTGGTTTAATTACTATGGTCTTATTGTTTTTTAGGTTGGTAAGGGCTTCAAAATGTTTAGGGGGTAGGTCAGGTGTACCCACTTCTTGCTGAGGAATATTTTGAATGGCTTTGGTTACACATTTGACAAAGGAAGAAACTCTAGGATTAGAATGAATGGAGGGAAAAGATTTCTTCCTCGGAGAAACATGTTTGCTTGGTAGTCCTGAATTGGTATCTGTGATCAAGAGAGTCTCTAGATCAATGCGATCAATTAAATCTGTAGATTCACCAGAGTCAAAATCATTGCAAGATATATCCAGGTGACCCTCTTCATATAGAAGACTGAGGTGCCTCAGAGCCTTGCATTCACACATGGAAAACTTAAGTACAATTTCAGGTTCAGAGTTTTTGTCAAATATAAGTTGGAGAGTGATTTTACAAGCAAATAGGTGTAAATTTTTGATGGTGGGGAATTAAATTGTACTGTTGCTCTAATGTCTCTCTTTATATTGTAAAGCTCTGCGCAAACTGTTGGCACTATATAAATTCTGTATAATAATAATAATAATAATAAGTGATCAATAGAGGTGGATGGACAGAAACTCAAGCCCAAGGATAGGACCTGAGTTTCCTCCAATGTTAGTGGGTGGGATGATAGGTTGATAACTTTTAATCCTGCTTCCTGGTGGAAGGTGGGTGTGACGGTTGTAGATCAATGCTTTTGTGTGTCTTTGGACAATTGGGGTCTAGGTGAGACCCAACTGTGTGAGAAAAAGAAGGTGCGTTAGAGTAAGCAGGGGTGCTAGATCTTGGCCTGGCAATGCCAGGGAAGAGGATAGCGGAGCATTAGTACGTGATCCCCCTGTACCTGATGGTCTGGTTTGAGTAGGTGTGTGTGATGCACCACCACTTGAAGAGTTACCTCACACCATTTGTGAAGAATTGGGAAAGGAAGATGTTTTTTCAAGAACCCGTTTCTTAGTGTTGAGGTCAAAGTTTGTGCTAGCAGTGCTTTCACGACTTTTCCGAAAAAACCTAGACCTTGAATTGCGGGAGGATATCTGAGAAGTAGAAGAGGAGTCAGAATAAGACTGTATATGAGGATCTGCAGACTAATGTGAGGCATTTTGAGGTTTGAATAGATGTTTTCTATGGCTATTATCCCAAAGGTACGCAGTTTTAGAATAGAAAGCTCTTCTATCCCTCTCAAATTTCTTGTCTTTAGTAGTGAGAGTTTGTTGATTAAAGGTTTCCAAGTAAAGATTCAAAATAGAAGTAAATTCATTATATTTTTGACGAGATCTGAGGGGGTTGAGGAGAGTGTTGATATTTTGAATCTCAACATCTAATTGCTCCACCTGTTCCCTATAATTGGTAGCAAGAAGGGTCACCATGACGCATGAGCAAGATACATTTTCTTCCCATTTAAGTTTAAATTCCTCTGTAACTTTTGTAATATTCGGGAAGATCTGAAAGTGTAACACTTTGGGATTTTAGCCTTTCTTAATGTACTTATCAAAGGTGGAAATATGCCAATGTAAAGCCGACTCTTTCTATAAAAGTCTTCTCAAGGATATGAAAAGGAAGGAAAGGTCAGCTTCTGGTTTAACTTGTTCACCAAATGCCTTCTGATGATTAAGCAGAACATTTTACCAGTTATTTAGGAGTCAGCCATGAAGAAAAGGAAACAAGAAGAAAAAAAGGAAAGAGCGAAAAAGGGAATCAATTTTACAACAAAGATTCTGGGTAGTTGGAAGCCAAGGTGTTAGTGTTACCACTGCAATGCTGAAAGAGCAACAAATATATCCAACTACCAAGGATTAGCCCGGTAATAAGTACCTCATCCCTGGTTACATGTAAAACAAGAAAAGGAAAAAGGGGACTGGTTGGGACTCTGAGGTAGGTACCAAACGGGCAACAGTGTTAATATAAAAATACTAAAACTTTATTTAAGTACAATGGATATTTTTTTTTTTTTACACAGGGGGTCCTGTCATCTGTCAGTATAGTTTCCGAAAAGGGTGGTGAAAATGGCTAGAGAGGGGGGGCAATAACTAGCACGTAGCGAATGGAAGAACACATTGCCCAGAATGGGTGGTAAGGTGAAGGGTAGGGTTCAATGGGGATCTGGATATAGGACGAGGGGGACTAAGGGCCAAGAGGTGGAGTGTGGCAGGGTAGGGCCAATAGAGGGATGGGAGTCCTAATATTGGGTAATGAGGTCTTGTGGGAAGGGCAAAAAAAGGGGGGGGGGAGGACCAGCTACTCTCTCCTACAATTGAGGGTTCACAACAACAAGGAGGACCTGTGAAGGGCGTTTGTTTTAGAACCTAAACTGAGCTGTACTCTTTCGCATCTCAAGGGGAGGTGGTTAAATTCAGGTATTTACTCGTGAGTTTAAAGGAGAACTAGGGTTCCCATGTTCTGGAAAATTTATGTACATTATCCTGTGAAATATGAATTAATTCTTCTACTTCAGCAACTCTGTTAATACGGCTAAGCCATTCAGCAATTGTTGGGGGCGATGTTGAGCGCCAATGCACGGGGATACACATCCTTGCAGCGTTGATCAAATGCATCGCTACTGATTTGAAGTACGCTGCTTTGGAGATCGGTGACACATGCAATAAATATTGTGCTGGGCTAAATTCTAGTGCAAGGTCCGAGATTTGAGTGACCAGTGCGTGGACCTCGGACCAGTAATGGAGAAGACGGGGACAGTCCCACCAAATGTGGAGGAAAGTACCTTTATCTGTGCCACATCTCCAACATCTGTCTGATACAGATGGATAAAATTTGTTTATCAGGTCCGGGGTTCTATACCACCGGGTCTTGATTTTGTAGCCATTCTCCTGCGTGGAGACATTCAAGGAGCCTTTATGTATATAAAGATGGATGCGGTCCCAATCCTCTTGTTTCAGCTCCCTGCCCGCTACACCATTCCAGTAGGTGTACTCAGACTGCAATAGTGTCTCGGGTGTGGCGGACAGGGATGAGTGTAAAGCAGCTACTACGTGGCATTGTGGAGAAGAACGAGAACAAAAAGACTCGAGGAGAGTAAGGGGTCTCATGAAGTGGGTCTTACGGGATTTGTCTTCAAGAATGTGTTTGGCCTGCATATAGGACCAAAAGGGGAAAGAGCCTGTGTTGGAGCTTTCCGCTAACTCGGAATGCTTCAGAAGTCTTCCCCTTCTAAAAAAGTGTTGTGCTATCATCCTTTCATGGGGCCATTCCGTTTTAGCAAACTTCCCAGATGTTCCGGGTGGAAATTCAGGATTCTCCCAGAGGGGAGTGAGGGGGGAGAGTTTTGAAGAAGCAGAATCAGATACACACGCTTTGTCAAATTCTCTTAAGGTCGCGCTAATGAGAGGGTGGGCTTGCGCCGCCTTGGGAATGTGTGTTATCCGTAGCCACGGGGCAGCTTTTAGGTCCACCTGTGCTAACTGGTGTTCTAGAAGCACCCATCTTTTGCAGTGGGTGTGAACCGACCAGTCTACTATCCTGGCTAAGTGAGACGCTCGGTAGTATCTGCGGAGGTCTGGAAGACCAATACCCCCTTGGGATTTAGGCAGGATGAGTTTAGACCAAGCAATACGAGCGGGTTTACCTAACCAAAGGAACTTGCGGCATATAGCTTTATATTGTCTGAAGAAGGAGTGAGGAAGCGCAATTGGAATTGTTTGTAACTTATATAGGAGCCTGGGGAGGACTACCATCTTGAGAAGGGCTGCTCGCCCAAACCACGAAATCGAAAGTTTATCCCAATTTGTCAGGTCCTGTTGGACCTTTTGCAGCGTCGACGTGAAATTTCTATGAAATAGGTCGGAGAGCTTACAGGGCAGTAATATGCCCAAATAAGTGATACCATCTTCCGGCCAGAGGAAAGGGAAGTTCCTTTAGCAGTCACTCTGTTGGTCCGATGGAAGGGACACATTCAGGGCAAACGATTTCGAGTAATTAATTTTAAGGTTAGAGATTGTTCCAAATTGTTTTAAGACCGACATAAGATTAGGGAGCGAGATGTTTGGTTTGGAGAGGAAAAGAAGGATGTCATCAGCATAAGCTGAGACTTTAAATTCTCTATTTTGAACATGTATTCCCACTATGTTTTCGTTTGCTCTAATCGCTCTAAGAAGGGGCTCTAATGTCAAGATATATAATAGCGGAGATAAGGGGCAGCCCTGTCTAGTACCATTGTGGACCGAGAAGGCTTCCGACAGGTGGCTGTTGACTCGTACTCTAGCGCTTGGATTGTGATAAAGGGACATGATGAGAGCACACATTCGGGCTTTGATTCCCAAATGGTGCAAAGTGGCCTTCATATAGTCCCAAGCTACCCTGTCGAAAGCCTTCTCTGAGTCCATGGCCAGGAAAAATCCTTCCTGTTGCGTGTTCATGAGCCAGTGGTGTAGATTCAGGGCTTTGATGGTGTTGTCCCTGGCTTCACGTCCAGGAACAAAGCCAACTTGATCCAAATCGACCCAGGCTGGGAGGTGATGGGCTAGGCGAGTAGCCAAGATTTTGGCAAATAATTTCACATCTACGTTTAGCAGAGAGATAGGACGATAGTTTGGCGTAGGCAGGATCCTTCCCTTCCTTGGGTATCACCGCAATATATGCTTCCAATAGTCTCTGTGATTCGTATTGTGTGTCCGCTAGGGTGTTGAAGGCTGTTAGAAATCTAGGGGCTAATATGTCAATGAAATTTTTGTAGTACTGAACTGGAAAGCCATCTGGCCCGGGGCTTTTGCCCGGCTTCATGGCTTTTAAGGCAGTGGCCAATTCTTCTGAAGTCAGGGGAGCTTCCAAGGCCCGTGCCTCAGTATCTGAGAGAGCCTTGGGTCCATGTTGTTGTAGGAATTCTCTAATGAGATTTTCTCTCGTGGGATGGGGCTTAGGTTCTGTCGGGTTTAGATTATAAAGTTTGCTGTAAAATTGTTGGAATTGTTTGGCAATTGATACGGTGCTCTGATGGTGCTTCCCCTGTGCTTCCCCTGTGCGTCTGTAATGTGATGAACAGTGTTCATGAGAGTTCTCTGTTGGGTTGCTCTAGCTAGTAGCCGCCCAGGTTTGTTCGCCGATTCATAGAAAAGCTTATGTGAGAGGAGAAATCTACGTCGGGCTCTTTTATGTAATTCCTCCACTAAGAGCGTTCTGGTGTCTGAAAGCTCCTGTGCTGTCTGTAGTGCAAGCGATTTTTTATGCTGCCTTTCTAGGGTGGCAATTTTGTTGGTGAGATCTAAAAGTTTCGCATTTCTTTCTTTCTTTTTCTTGGCTGATAATGCCAAGAAAATGCCCCTAACGACACACTTGTGAGCTTCCCATTGAGTTAAGGGGGGCATCCCAGGTGTGTCATTATGGATGAAAAAATCTGTTAAACCTTCTCTCAGGGTCCGGTTGTCTGCCGGGTCCGAGAGGAGGGACGCGTCCATTCTCCAGGTCTTGGTAATAGTGGTGTGCTCTGGGAAGGATAGAGTGAGGGTAACTGGGTGGTGGTCTGAAAGGACCATGGGCTCTATTGAAGTTTGATATAGGGATGGAAGGTCAGGTTGGGAGAGAAAGATATAGTCCAGCCTGGAGTACCTGCGATGTAATGGGGAATAAAACGTATAATCGCGTTCCCGCGGATTGAGAGTCCTCCAGGTGTCGTGCAGGGCCAAAGATGCTAATTGCATTTTAATTTGCCTCAATGCTGGGTAAGGGAGAGACGAGGTCCCTGTAGATGTGTCTAAAACGGGGTCGAGAGGAATATTGAAGTCTCCTCCCATAATCACCATGCCCCGTTGAAAAAGGGTTAATTGCGTTACAACTTCTCTTAGAAACGTGACTTGCCGAGTATTAGGGCAGTAGATATTGGCTAGAGTGATTGGTTTCCCTCTCCACGAGCCTCTAAGAAAGATGTATCTGCCCTCTTTATCTGCTAGATGATCTGTGATAGCAAATGGGGCGGATTTGGCCAGGAGTATGGAAACACCTTTAGATTTTGAAGTTGAGCAAGAGGAATGGAAGGCTATTGGGTAGCGAGCTGAATGAAGCTTTGAGACCGACCCGGTTTTGAAATGGGTTTCCTGAAAGAATATGATCTGGGCTTTTGTTTTTGCTGCATCAGTAAGCATACTGCTTCTTTTTTCTGGGATGTTTAATCCCCGTGCATTGAGCGAGTAAACCTTAAGAGTGACCGGGATAGATTTCGATTCGGGATGGTGTTGGTAGAGGCCCTCCGTGTCATGTTTCTTCCTGGGGAAAAGGTGATGTGGAGAGAGCAGCTGGTTGTGTGAGGAGGGGGGGCGAGAGGAGAGACGGGCAGAGAGCTAGATATGAAAAGGAGATGGGGAGACGGGGATAGGTAGGAAGGGGGAGGAGAAGATAGAAGGGAAGTAAGAGGAGAAGAGAAGAGTGGGAAACCGGACAGGGGTTATATGCGGTCGGAAAATGTATCCAACAATGAGGGTAACCAGGGGAGCGTATAGAATCTACCGTAGGTGAGAGCAGGCCTGCTGTATCACCTTAAGGGAGGGTTTAGTGGTGGGAGGAACGGTAGTGGTCTAAGGGAACCTGCCACTTAGTGGTGAGAGAAGTGACTGAAACTGAAGTCTGTCAAAGGCCTGTGTAGCCGGCGGCCCAAGGGTGCTCTAGGGTATGTTAGGACAACCCAGGGCCGACCCAACTCAGAGGGGGAGGAGGGGGAGCCCCGAGGAGCCCACCCGCCCCAACGGACTAAAGGGACAATCATCCAAAGACCCCCCCCCTCTCAAGTCCTTCTTTTAGGCAGAGTGTCTTATGTTCGTTATTAGACCAGCGTCTCCGCTCCCCCCCCCCGGGACCCTAAACGGGGTCAACCGACAGGAGCAGCCGAGATCGCCAGCTGCCCGGGATCTCCGTCAGATAAATGTATACCGTAGCTCAGTAAAGCTAGAGTTCGTGTAGTTGCTTAGAACGGAGTAGCAGAGGAACATGAATGGGTAACCTTCAATTAAACAGCAAAGTAAGAACTTATAAGAACCTTTCAGCTGATAATGCCTAGAAGCCGCGGCCCCAAGCAGGGACCCCCCCACCCTCCCCCCCCATCCAGCCCCCGGCGGACTACCACCAAGGGAGACAGGGGGGAAGGCCCGAGGGGGGGCACCCGAAGGAGCCCCGCGCCCCCCCAAGAGAGCCGGCCCCCCTCCGCCCGAGGGAGGAGGCAGAGGAACCCCCACCGAGACTCCGTGAGAGAGTCCCCGCAGGGGGCCCCCCCCCACGCGGGACAGCCGCGCCCCCAACCCGTCATCACCAGATGCATAGCAAAAACATAACAATAAAAGAAGGAACAGATTGCAGTTAGTCCAGGAGGGATAAGTGTCAAGGTGTAGCCGGAAGCTGCAAAACGTTACAAGCGAATAACAGGTAAACATACAAGCAGACACTCACCGCTTGTCTGGGTCCGGCTGGAGCCGGCCCCCCGGCGTAGATAAGTCGTCCGGGGAGCCGACCCCAGCCGCGTGCACCTACCGGTCAGAAGAGCCCAGACGACCGCAGACCCAGGCACTGCAGAAAAAACCTGTTTAGATCTTGACAGTGCCGAATGGTTGTATCAATAACACAACACAGTCTGATAGAATACTTTGAGGCATACCATCTTCATACCCTAGAGGTTAGATTATCAGTCCGAAGATGTCTGGTCATGGTGATGAGCTGAGCAGGAGCATCGGTCCAAAGCTCACAACAGTCAGGGTGTTTAAAGCCAATGTTGTCTGAGCGCCTCCGGAAAGTTAGCATCAGGCAGTTTATAGGTGATCCGGTTCTTAGAGTTGGAAGATGGCAAAAGTTCTTCTCAGCTGGCTGGGTCCGCAGTCAGCAGGATCGTCGTTAGTAAATCAGAAGAGCTTCAACGAGTGGGTCATAGCTGCCGGTCAAGAGTCACTTACTCGCGCGGGTTATATGAGTTCCAGCTTTGAAACAAGTAAACATCAAATCTCCTGTTAGAGTTGGGTATTAGCATCTATCCATTCTATGTCTCTGTCGGGCACGGCCGGGCGTGGGGGGCCACGGGGGGCGATTCAATGATCTGTCTTCCTTCTCGCTGAGGACGGCTTTGTTCTGGCTGATCTTTCAGTGATCATGTCATCCGGGTGTTCTCTAGTGGAGTCTGAAGAAGACCTTCTTCTCCTTTGTCTGTTTCTGCGGGACCGCGGGGTGTCTTCTTGATGGGTGGACATCCAGGGTTCAGGTGGCATAAATGTACTGAGCCAATCTGGAACTGGGATCAGAGGCATATTCAACGCCTCACAGAAAGCTGGCAAATCCGCAGGGACTCTCAATGTAGCGGTTCTGTTGCCCAGGGTGGCCGTAAGGCAAAAAGGAAATTTGCATCGATATATTATCCGACGTTCTCTCAGGGCTGTGAGCAGGGGGCGTAATTCTCTCCTCTGCTGCAATGTAATAGGGGACAGGTCCTGATAAATCTGGATTGATCTGCCATCATGGTGCAATTGACCTTGAGTGCGAGCTTGTCGTAATATTTCTTCCTTTTGTGTGAAGCTAACGAAGCAGCAAATTATGTCTCGCGGAGGTTCAGTGTCTTGCCCCCTGGGTCTCAGTGCCCGATGGCATCTTTCAAAGTCTATGGGGGCGTCATACGGCCTGCCCAAAAGAGTGTTGCAAATTGCCCAGATAGCTTGTTGGATCTGGGGTCCCTCAACTGTTTCTGGGGCCCCCCCTAAACCTGAGGTTTCGCCTGCGTCCCCTGTTGTCCACATCTTCTAAATGGCGGTGCATGGAAAGTAGATGCTGGTTATGTGTGCTGACAGCCTGTTGTACCTGGGTAATGGCGACTCCGTGTGTAGTGGTCATATCCTCTACATGATCCAAGCGGTTGGCCACGGACCGAATGTCTGATTTAAGTTCAGCAATTGCCGCTGACAAAGTGCCTTTTATGTCGGCCGCCACAGCATGGAGGTCCGCCAAGCTTAGAAACTGCGGGGGCTGTAGTTGTGCCTGATGCCCGCTCGCCTGGTGGCTGTGTCCCAAATCAAGACCGCTGCAGGTTGTTCCTCCGTCAGAGGCCTGTTGCGAGGCCTGTGTGTCTTGTTGGCTGCTCCGGAACAGCTCCGAGATAGTTCGGCTGAGTTGTGTCCCGGTATCCCGGTGTCCCCGGATCGATGATGAGCTTCTACCTGCCATTATTTGATGTTTAGGGTAGTCGGCTCCGCTGAAAAAGCTAATTTTAGGCTTTAAGTGATCCACAGTGCTACAAGTCGATACCGCCTACGCGTTTTGACTGCGTAGTTTTCGTCTGGGGGTTTAGTTTCTTAATTTCCACTATGGAATAAATACTATAACAGCTATATAAACAAAAACAAAAAAGCAATGAACATTTGTTCTGTAGATACAATCCATATGCCAACATGCGTAGAAGCTAGTAAGTAGCTACAAAAATACAAGCTATTAACAAAACATGTGCATACACTTACATTGCAGGTGGACAAGACAGCATGTGCGTGCACAGTACGCCGTGATCACCCAGAATTCCCAGCATGCAGGAGCACTCTCAGAGGACGTAAACCTATTGAATAATGGAAGCTTACCAAAAAATATATTGTATGCGATTCTATATATCATAAACAAAATGGTTTATGGCAGATGATTTATATATCTATCTATAGAAGGCCGGCAGAAAAACTCTTCATTCAAGTATTTCAAAATGTGGATCCCAGATGACTGGACTACAACTGGGAACTATGTTGGCAAATAACAACTAGAGCCCTAAAACTTGCGGGCTTGGGAAGATTGGCAGCATCTGAAAAAACACAAAAAGGGCCAAAATAGTATGTAATGGAGAGGCCAGTTTATGTATATGTATATATATCTATTGGTATAGACAACAGCCAAAGAAGCCCCATAGATAGAGAGAGTAATAGCTTACCAATAGGGGAGAATCACAGCGTATGTATACTGGCAGGCACAGCAGAGAAAAATCAGCTGTGACAGGATTTTAAATGGTGAGCTGCCGTGAAGGCCTTGGTCTGCATTGCCAGGAATAGCATGGACCAATATCATCTTGGATAAAGTATTCATATTGGATTAAGTATTACACTTCGGCTCAGCACTTTCTAAAAGGCTCTTCTCTATCTCTTCACAGGTAATAATCCCTGCTGCACTCAAGCTCCCGACTTTTCTGCATATGATACACTGTTTGCTGTATGTTTAAATGGTAATACTCCCTGCTGCACTCAAGCTCCCTACTTTTCTGCATATGATACACTGTTTGCTGTATGTTTAAATGGTAATAATCCCTGCTGCACTCAAGCTCCCTACTTTTATGCATATGATACACTGTTTGCTGTATGTTTAAATGGTAATAATCCCTGCTGCACTCAAGCTCCCTACTTTTCTGCATATGATACACTGTTTGCTGTATATTTAAATGGTAATAATCCCTGCTGCTTTCAACCTCTCTGCCCATATCACTATGTATATTTTGCTTTCTTATTGTCTATACTTAAATTATGAGCCAATGCTATCTTTATTGCTCTGCCCTTCTGCTCTGTTGCTGTGTCTTGTAGTCTTAATTTGGTGTTAAAAGTTTGTTCTGTTAGCAATGTGTCCCTCCTATGCAATCCTGATTGATTAATTGGCAATACCCCCACCCAACTCAGTCCTGAAGTCAAACCTGAAGGTCTGCAAAGGCCTTGGTCTGCATTGCCAGGGATAACATGGACCAATATCATCTTGGATAAAGTATTCATATTGGATTAAATATTACACTTCAGCTCAGCGCTTTCTAAAAGGCTCTTCTCTATCCCTTCACAGGTAATAATCCCTGCTGCACTCAAGGTCCCTACTTTTCTGCATATGATACACTGTTTGCTGTATGTTTAAATGGTAATAATCCCTGATGCACTCAAGCTCCCTACTTTTCTGCATATGATACACTGTTTGCTGTATGTTTAAATGGTAATAATCCCTGCTGCACTCAAGCTCCCTACTTTTATGCATATGATACACTGTTTGCTGTATCTTTAAATGGTAATAATCCCTGCTGCACTCAAGCTCCCTACTTTTATGCATATGATACATTGTTTGCTGTATGTTTAAATGGTAATAATCCCTGCTGCACTCAAGCTCCCTACTTTTCTGCATATGATACACTGTTTGCTGTATGTTTAAATGGTAATAATCCCTGCTGCTTTCAACCTCTCTGCCCATATCACTATGTTTATTTTGCTTTCTTATTGTCTATACTTAAATTATGAGCCAATGCTATCGTTATTGCTCTGCCCTTCTGCTCTGTTGCTGTGTCTTGTAGTCTTCATTTGGTGTTAAAAGTTTGTTCTGTTAGCAATGTGTCCCTCCTATGCAATCCTGATTGATTAATTGGCAATACCCCCACCCAACTCAGTATAAATATCAGCCTCCCTGAAGGTCTGCAAAGGCCTTGGTCTGCATTGCCAGGGATAGCATGGACCAATATCATCTTGGATTAAGTATTCATATTGGATTAAGTATTACACTTTGGCTCAGCACTTCAGCGAATGCACAAAGCGAAAAACAGAACACTCCAAACCACTGAACAGACTACAGGTGACTTGACTCCTCATAGAACTTTTTTTATCACTCATCTTGTCTGATTCTAAATCTCCCATTCTGTATCATGCACTCCCTACCTTTTCTTCTCACAGTTGCATCCTCCCTCCTTAAACTCTCTCTCCTTCACCCCTCTTCTCCACCCCACCACTTATATATATCACCCTCGCTCCTATCTTCACCTTATTACTGCACTCATCAGCTCCTGCTACTTCTGAACCCACATACCAATAGAACCTCCAGTACACTGGGAAGTGTCCCCCCCACATAAGGCACACTCCCATATCACCTCTCTCACCCTTCTGCTTCTCGTAACTTCTGGAGACATTTCCCCAAATCCAGGACCACCATCATTTACCTTTGGACAACATACCAGACACCCCCAAACCTCTGACAGCAGGCGCAATCCACACAATTTAATTTCTATTCCTCTTCTGCCTAGAACCAGCCTCCCCTTCTCCTGTGCCCTTTGGAATGCCCGCTCTGTTTGTAACAAACTTACCACTGTTCATGACCTATTTATCACAAACTCCTTCAACCTACTTGCAATCACAGAGACCTGGCTTCAAGATTCTGACTTCTCTTCCTCGGCTGCCCTCTCCCATGGTGGCCTCCTGTGGACTCACTCTCCAAGGCCTAGTGGACGAAAAGGAGGGGGTGTTGGAATCCTCCTATCCCCTCAAAGCACTTTTCAAGTTCTTCTTCCACCACCCTCTCTGCCCCTCTCCTCATTAGAAGCTCACTGTATTCGTCTATTTTCTCCAGTTTCTTTGAGAATTGCTGTGATCTATCGGCCTCCTGGACCGGTATCAAGCTTCCTTGATGACTTCTCTGCCTGGCTACCCTACTTTCTTCTGAAATTCCAACAATCATTCTTGGTGACTTCAACATCCCTGCTAATCTTGACACTCCTGCTACTTCTAACTTTCTGAGGCTAACTTCCTCTTTTGAAATAAAACAATGGGCACATGCTTCTACTCACACTGATGGCAACTGCCTTGACCTCATATTCTCCTACCTATGCACTCCATGCAACCTCACCAACATTCCTTTTCCTTTCTCTGATCACCTCCTCATTAGTTTCATTCTCTCCTTGTCTTCCTCCTCCTTGCCTTCCAGCAACCAAACAATTACCCGTAGAAACCTTCGCCATCTTAACTCTTCTCTTCTTTTTTCTGCTACAGATTGTCTCTACGACAAAATCTCATCCTTGTCCTGCTCCGACCTGGCCACTTCTATGTACAACAGTTCACTGTCATCCACCCTAGATACCTTGGCCCCCCTCACTACACACAGAATCAGGCCCCGACCGCTACAACCCTGGCAGACAGACGATACCAGAAGCCTCAAAAAAAAGAGCCGTGCTCTTGAGCGTCTGTGCCGTAAGACTAAGTCCCAGCAAGATTTCAACCAATATAAATCTGCCCTCCAACAATACCATTCCTGCCTCCACACTGCCAAACAGACCTACTTTATCACTCTTATCAACAACCTCTCACGAAGCCCCCGTCAACTCTTTTCTACTTTTAACCCTCTACTTCGTCCTCCATTACCTCCACCCACCAACTTGCTCACTGCCCAGGAGATTGCTCATCACTTTAAAAATAAGATTGATACAATTCGTCTCGAGATCTCCTCTCTACAGATTTCTCACCCCCCTCATACTCTTTGTCCTCCTGCACAATCAATACTCTCATTTAACCCAGCTACTATAGAGGAAGTCACTAAACTTCTCTGTAACGCTCATCTAACCTCCTGTACCCTAGACCCTGTTCCTTCTCAACTACTACAGTCACCCTCTGACTCTATCCTACACTCTTTAACTCATATCTTCAACCTCTCCCTCTCTACTGGCATCTTCCCCAACCCTCTAAAACATGCACTAGTCACTCCCATACCAAAAATGGCCACACTGGACCCCACCAATCTTAACAACCTAAGACCCATCTCCTTACTCCCTTTTGCCTCCAAAATCCTTGAACGTTTAGTTTACAACCGACTGAGTGACCACCTCACTGAAAACAACCTTCTTGATCCTCTTCAGTCTGGATTTCGTCCACACCACTCCACAGAAACTGCCCTCCTAAAACTCACAAACGACTTGCTAACAGCAAAAAACAATGGTCATTATTCCATACTCTTACTCTTGGACCTCTCCGCTGCCTTTGATACAGTTGATCACCACCTCCTCCTCAGAAAACTCAATTTGCTTGGTCTCCATGGCTGTGCTCTCCGTTGGTTCGAATCTTACCTATCTCACCGCACCTTCAGTGTCACTTGCAACTCCACTTCTTGCTCTCCAACTCCTCTCACCGTTGGGGTCCCCCAAGGATCTGTCCTTGGACCCCTACTAATCTCGATCTACACGTCCTCCCTGGGTCAGCAAATCACCTCCCATGGCTTCCGCTATCATTTATATGCCGATGATACCCAAATCTATCTCTCTACCCCTCAACTCACCCCATCATTCTCCTCACAGATCACTGCCTTACTAACAGACATATCAGCCTGGATGTCACAGCACTTCCTCAAACTGAATCTATCTAAAACTGAGCTCATGATATTTCCTCCCCCACGTGCCCCTTCCCCTGACTTCTCTGTTAAGATCAATGGCACAACTATTAATGTGTCCCCACATGCCAGGGAGCTAGGGCTAACCCTAGACTCTAAACTGTCCTTTCAAGACCACATCCAATCCCTGTCCAAATCATGCCGCCTCAGCCTACCCAACATCTCTAGAATACGCCCCTTTTTAACCAATGACCGCACCAAGCTTCTAATCCACTCTCTGGTTATCTCTCGCCTCGACTAATGCAACTCTCTCCTCATTGGATTACCTTTGCATACATTATCCCCCCTTCAGTCAATAATGAGTGCTGCTGCAAGACTTATCTACCTTGCCAACCGCTCAGTGTCCTCCGCCCCTCTCTGCCAATCTCTCCACTGGCTACCACTCACCCAATGTATAAAATTCAAAGTACTAACAATAATTTACAAAGCCATCCACAACTCTGCCCCCAGCTACATCTCTAACCTAGTCTCAAAATACCAACCAATACCTCTTCGGTCCTCCCAAAACCTCCAGCTCCCTAGCTTCCTTGTCACCTCCTCTCATGCTCGCCTCCAGGATTTCTCGAGAGCTTCTCCCTTCCTTTGAAACTCCCTACCCCAATCATTCCGACTGTCTCCTAATCTATCCATCTTTAGATGATCCCTGAAAACTTTTCTCTTTAAAGAAGCCTATCCGGTGCGCATGCGCGGGAGCTCCACGATGGACGCTTGAGCCCGGAGCTCCGCGCCACCCCGGCTGACCGGCGCCGCTGCAGCTAAAATGAGCCACCTGACACCGCTTATTTGTGCTCTGGGGGCTTCCTGAACTCTAGGTGCCCCCCCCCGATGCAGAATTCTTCGGCCAGGTGGGACCTGAGGCCACTTTTTTCGGAGGTAACCGCGGCTGGGTGTACCAAGATGGCCGCTGCGGCCTCCCCGAACGCCCAGTCCGCGGAGACATCGCAGGAACCCCGCCGGGTTCTAACACCTGCCTCACTCCCTTATCCTCCCACAACTCTGGGGGCCCTCCAAACACCCGCTCCTCATTCTCCAGCCCGCAAGCCCCTCCGGCGTCGCCGGTAGAACCATGTGGGTCGGCGCCAATGGAGGCTTTTTTCACCGGAGTCCAGGGTGGACCGGCTTCTTAAGACGTAGCCCCCCCCCGTGGATCTCAAGTCCTTCGGGGGTCTCGTGTTTATTCGCCACAGTCCACCGAGTAAAATCGACGTCGCCGCGGCCAGTCGGCCCCACCGCGCCTCGAGGCCCGAGTTCGCAGGTAGCACCTCGAGGGCGCGTACGCGTGGCCTATCCGAAGAAATTTCTCTTTTCAAAAGTCCCTAGTAGATTTCTACC
>BLSH010099765.1:549393-583432 GCA_018402905.1 Glandirana rugosa | reverse complement strand
AGAACCCACTCTTGAATCACACTATTGGACCGGACTCAATCTCTTCTTATCTCAGTCTTTCTTTCTCTTTCCACTTTCTCCCTTCTTACCTCTGTTTGTCCTTCTCTCCACATTTTTCTTTCTCTACTCTTTTGTTGCTATTTTGATATCTCTGGATTTCAGATGACGGCATTTTGTAACGGCTCTTAGCATTTTATTATTAGTTTTCGGTTTATAACAAAGCTGCTTTTCTGCGATGGCCTGGCTTCCACGCACAGCTAGTCCCCATATGGGGTGCGGGAACCCTGGCCTTTCCAGATCCTACTCAGCTTTTCAACCCCACAAGAATGCTGCAGTTTTAAATTCCTTGTCTATGTTATGCCTCTACTTCGTTTTGTATAATAACATAGATCTTGCCTCTGTAACTTCAGATGTTTTCTACAAATTGATCCTATGTCTTATCTCTGTAAATCCAAATAAAAATGTATTGAAAAGAAAAAAAAAAAAAAAAAGAATAAGCAATGTCCGGTGGTTGAAGGGTCACATTGACAATCTTCTAAAAAGCCAACACTAGATCCGCACACTTCTGTTACTGGCCATGCACTTCCACAGGTTGTAGGTAACGCACCGGGTAACCCCACACTTCCCAATTATCCTATATTTCCCACTTCTTCCAAAACCGCTCACAATGACACTTTTGAGGCACTGGGTAATTTTTTTAGTCCTTCCCTCCACTATGGAGCCCACTGCTTCTCTTAGCACCTAGCACACCCCAAGTCTGTTTTGTCCACATCCCCATCCAACACTTTCACCATAGTAAATCTTTTGGGACATCAACTCTCTGAACCTGAGGGCTTGGTGCCTTTCAAAAGGCTTTTGTCCAGATAGCAACTTGGACAAATTTGATGCCCTGAAGGACTTACACCTTTCCACGAGAAAACTCACACTCAAAATTCTCTATTCCCAAGATCGTACAAAAACAAAAACACAGGATCAAATTGCAGAATCTGAAGCAACTGACACTTTGGTCTCTTTGTTAGAAGAAAGTGAAACAGGGGATCTAATTTATGAAATTGATCTAGAACAACTTCTTGCAGAACAGGTAGATTCACCCCCTTTTTGTGATTCGGTACTGCGTTGCTTTAGCTGACAATTGTGCGGTTGTGCGACTTTGTACCCAAACTAAATTGACGTCCCTTTTTTCCCACAAATAGAGCTTTCTTTTGGTGGTATTTGATCACCTCTGCGTCACCTCTGCTTACCGCTATAAACAAAAAAAGAGCGACAATTTAAAAAAAAAAAACAATATTTTTTACTTTTTGCTATAATACATGTACAAAAAAAATATAAAAAAAGAATGTATTCATCAGTTTTGGCCGATATATATTCTTCTACATATCTGTGGTAAAAAAAAAAAATATCACAATCAGCGTATATTTCAATGTGTAGTGCAATCAGCGCTGCAAGTAAACTCAAATTAGATATCCGACTGCTAGCTGAACATCACAGGTAATCAACCTCATAAAACTCAAAAATACAAAACAGAAGCAGCGCAGTCATAAAAAAGAAATATAATAAAGTCCACAGTGTAACAGGATGTATTGATAGAATTCCCCGGTGATCAGATGGTTAATAAACACGGTGACACAAATCCTCCACCAACATCCACTGTGCTCACCTTCCAATTCGACCCCAGTTTTACTAGAGGGTCAAATGCGTTTTTATTGTAGCAGAAAATCACTTCCAGAAGGTCAGACTTCTTTATCCTCACTTAACACCACTCCTCACAGCTCAGGTAGTCAGTGATACCATATAAGAAGAAAGATGGAAACTAAGTGCAGACTGTCATAACGTTAAAAAATTCCTTTTATTTAAAAAGTAGTCTACTCACACAGTGTAGAAGTTAAACAAGCAATCAGGAGAAATCCCCACAGGGTCTCCTAGCTGATGATCAGGTCAATCACCGGCGGGTAAGCCCTTCAGGGTGTCCCTCCTCAACTCCTTCGCTCCTCGCAGCAGCAGCGGGTGACGTCCAGGTCGGTCCTTCCCCGGGGTGAAAAAATCCTCTCAAATAATTCCTGGCATCATAAAATTCCCCGCAATTTGATCGACAAGTTCGAACAGAAATTCTGCAAGCTTGTTGACACATCATTTGTAAATAGAATTATCGATAAGGGCAATGGGAAAACATCCGGGCCACTTTTCCCCACATACCTATCTTCTATGTGTTGCCTAAGCTGCATAAAAATCCTAAAAACCCTCCCGGTCGGCCGATTATATCAGGGAATGGCTCCCTTATGAAAAATTTGAGCCGCCTCTTTGACGAATATCTGCATCCTCGTGTCACCAGTCTCCTGTCGCATATTCAGGACACTATCCATCTGCTCCAAATTTTGGAGGATGTTGTTCTGGCTCCCACATCTGTGCTTGTAGCAATAGACGTGGAAGCTCTTTATAGTTCCATCCCACACGATTTGGGCATCGCATGCATAAGGAAAGCATTGTCAGAAAGAACTGAATATGATTGGCGCTATGTAAATTTCATACTAGAGGCTTTGGATTTTATTTTACGTCACAATTTATTTTGTTTTGCTGATTCCCACTTCCTCCAGGTACAGGGGGACATGGTGTGCTCCCTCCTATGCCAACCCATACCTGGGGGAGTGGGAAAGGACCTTTTTTGCATCCAAGGAGCTGTCGGTGTTTGCAGAATATGTTACACTATGGCATCACTATATTGATGACATCTTTCTGGTATGGGATGGACCACTAGATATTCTTCAGACTTTTTTGGTTAAAATTAAATAAAACCCCATGAACATGGGCTTTACTATGATGTATGACTATCATTATATTTCTTTCCTAGACATCACTATCCAGAAAGATGAAGAAGGTCATTTGGGCAGTGCACTTTATCGCAAGCCCACCATCGGAAAAAATATACTTCATGCCTCTAGCTTTCATCCTGCACCTCTCTTGAGGTCAATTCCCTATAGCCAATACTTGCGCATAAAGCACAACTGCTCTGATGAAAATAGCTTCAAAATTGAAGCAGATGCATTAAGAGCACAACTACTACTTAGAGGTTATTCTAAAACGTGTCTAAAAAAAGCATTTGGTCGAGCATGTGCAAAACCCAGACATCAATTAATACACTATAATAAGAACAATTAAACCCAAGAGACTAAAAACACAGGTATAATACGTTTTTGAATCAACATAAAGGCCTCCATAGAATTCTTTGCAAACACTGGCATCTTCTTTCTTTCGACCCACAGGTCAGACCTTTCATACCCAACATACTGGCAATCACTTTTAAATGTGCCAAATCCCTTAAGGACCATGTTGTACACAGAGACTACAACACGGCTAGAGATGACCCTTGCAAATATCCGGGCACCTTTACCTGTGGGGGTTGCGGATACTGTCAATTCATGTACACCACAGGTGTCAAACTGGCGGCCCTACAGCTGTTGGGGTACTACAAATACCATGAGGCATTGCAAAGCTGACAATTACAAGTATGACTCCCACAGGCAGAGGCATGATGGGACTTGTAGTTTCTCAACATTTGGAGGGCCGCCAGTTTGACACCCTTGATGTACACTATCCACAACCCACACTACCTAAAGGGGTAAAGTTTAAGGCCAAACGTTATGCGAACTGTAAAACTCCAGGAGTTGTCTATATGCTCCTCTGTGACTGTGGTTGTTTTTATATAGGGGAAACCATCCAAGAATTTTGGCAGCGAGCATATAGACATATCCTATACATGAAAAACAAAATGTGGAGCTGCCCCTGGGTAGACATGTGAGTTTGCTACATAGCGGGGTCTTCCCTAAGGTGAAATTCCTAATCCTAGAGCGGATACATCCCAATCCTCGGGGGAGGATTGGAATAAAAACCTGTTACAATCTGAACTTCAATGAATCTCTCTGTGTAATACCACTGCATTCCCTGGACTAAATGAAAATATTTCATACAAACTATTCCTGGAAGGCTTTGTATCTGGAGGTTGGGAAAGATGAGGCAACTGAATGTTGCACCCCCTATTGCCACCTACAGAAATCCATATACATGTCCTTTAAAACAATTATCCTTGTAACCATTTATCTTCTTCCCAACTGCTTATATCATCACACCTTTTTATTTACAAAAATGTGAGGGGTGTAGTCACTTTTGTGAGATACTGTATATACACATATATTTAACTGTTATCTATTATCTCACAGCTACTATATCTGACCACATCCAGTGATATCCTGGAGACCCTCTAGCACCTTGCCTTCTGCACACACCCTCATATGCTGTTATTATTCTGAGATAGGCATCCTCACCAGGTAGCTCTAATTTTTTGCTTATACCATCTGTGATTGATCAATATATAAATTATTATTTATTTCTTATAACTAACTCTTTGGATCACATGTATACATACATATCTTTCTCTTGTTTGCACAGAGTCATTTTAAAGTAGATCCCCCCGTCTGACCTGCTGCTCGTCCATATAGACGTTACCTGGATCCCTTGTGGGGGTGTGCATGCCTGGCCCTCTGGTCACCTCCTTTGTGGAGGTGTTTTGCTGGCATTGGGGACTTTAATTCCAATTGATCTGCTTCACAGTCTACATGCTGCAAGCAGTTTTAGCAAGTAGGCTTTTTTTAGAATAAAGAGATTTTTTGACATTCCCATAGCAATACGGTGAGTAAAATCCCCTCCTAAAATGAAGTCTATATATATTCCATGTGGCAAGGTTGAATGTGTTCTCAGTTTGTGTATTTCTTTTTTTCATAAATATATTTGATGCTTGTTGTATATCTGGCTCCTCCGATGAAGGCTTTTTCCAAAATGCATTAATAGGTGCCATAATCTTTTTTTTTTTTAATATAAATTATATATTTAAAGAATCAAGGAAATGTACATGACAACTGTAACATGCAATATAAGACCAATATATAACAATACACAGTCATTACAGCGAGCCTTACAGCTTATAGTTGTTATGAACAACAAGGCTTTCCAACCTATCCAATATCAGGATTGTAGTTCACAGACCTCAAAACTCAATACAACATAGGTCTATCTACAGAAAATTATTAATGACAACTATTACCTTGATCCTTGTCTTTTTTATACTTTCAAAGGGTAGGCATTCGACCCAACCCTTAATAAATCAGAAAAGGAATCAGTAGGAATCGTAGTATAAAGAAAAAGACATGAAAAAAAGGGAAAGAAGAAGAGGGAAAGAAAGGAGGAGTGGGGAGGCACAAAAAGGGGGAACTCTCAATGACCGGCTCACTCCCCTGTATTGTCAGCAGGTTGGGAGGCCAGTAGTGTCTGGTCACTGTAGTAGAAATAGGGGGTCCAGACCCTCCAGTACCTGTCCTCTTGGTCTCTCATGGTCATGGTGAGATTCTCCATAACCTGGATATCCGCAATTCGTGTCTTCCAATGAGATATTGAGGGGGCACAGGTGCGGTATTCCATAGTGCCGGGATACATGCTTTAGCTGCCATAAGCAAATGTCTCAACAGGGAATTTTTACATTTTTTAATAGTCATGGGTGTGTCATTCAGTAGGAAGGCCGCTGGGTTACTGCCCAACGAGATCCTGGTAAAGGTCTGAATCGTAGAATCAACCATTGACCAGAAGCTCCGTGGTTTGGGACATTCCCAGAAAATGTGCAGCAAGGTTCCTACCGCTTCCACACATCACCAACAGATTTCGGAAACTCGCGGGTAGATTTTGTGCAGTTTGGCAGGGGTCATGTACCACTGCCTGAGGAGTTTATAGACTCCCTCTTGGTATCTATTGGCAAGTGAGGCCTTGTGGGCAAAGAGCAATATCTTGTCTCTCTGAGGACGTGGAAAGGTAGTCTGAAGGTCTCCCTCCCACTGTCACAGGAAGGTCAGGTCCTCAGCGTCACCTCGGTTGGTTAGGAGAGCATAAAATAGGAAAGTTCATGGGGGAGTTGTTCCCCAGCCAAATACACTTGTTCTAGTGGAGTCAACTGGCAGAGAGATTGATGTTCTGCCGGTATGGCCCGGTGGTGAGCATTGAGCTGCACTCTCTTCAAGAACTCAAGGTCGTCACCAAACAGCGCTGCTATGTCCAGGCTAGACATGAGCTTATTGTTATTCACGAAGTGAAGGCGTTGAAATATCTGCTGTCTCTGAAGTACCTGAAACTTTGGGTCTGTCAAGCCTGGTTGAAACGTATAAGAGCCTAAGACCGGGGTGATGTGGCTCGGCTCCAGAGACAAGGACGGCATCATCTTTAAGATTGCTTTTGTTACATTCATCGTCGCCCCTACCAAAGAGTGTTGGGTGATTTCCACAGGGCCATGGGGCCCAAGGTAGCTCTGCCAACGACGAGGTAATCAAAGCCTGTTCAAGATCAACCCATAATTTAGGGACCGGTTGTACACACCCGTCCATTATCCTGGCAAGGTGAGAACCTTCGTAGTATCGTATCGGGTCTGGAAATCCAATTCCCCCTGGAACATGGGCAGCGTCAGAATGGATCTCAGGAGCCTCAGCTTTTTGCCCATCCATATAAACTTAGTGAATCTCTATAGCAAATTCACCAGATAGTTCCTAGGAAGCTTTGTGGGCAAAGTCTGGAAGAGATAGAGTAGTCTAGGCATTGCATTCATCTTCAAAATGCTTGTGCGGCCAAACCACGTAAAGGTCTCCCTATCCCACCTTACCAGATCTGTCTTAAGTTGACGGAGAAGAGGCGCAAAATTCAGCTCAAATATTTTTTGAGACAACATGGGATGTTAGTACCTAAATACCAGATATGAGGTTGAAACGTGTAAGAGCCTAAGACCGGGGTGATGTGGCTCAGCTCCAGAGACAAGGACGGTATCATCTTAAAGATTTCTTTTGTTACATTCATCGTCGCCCCTACCAAAGGGTGTTGGGTGATTTCCACAGGGCAGCCCCCCATGGGGGCCCAAGGTAGCCCTGCCAACGACGAGGTAATCAAAGCCTGTTCAAGGTCAACCCATAATTTAGGGACCGGTTGTACACACCCGTCCATTATCCTGGCAAGGTGAGAATCTTCGTAGTATCGTTTCGGGTCTGGAAATCCAATTCCCCCTGGAACATGGGCAGCGTCAGAATGAATCTCTATCGCAAATTCACCAGATAGTTCCTAGGAAGCTTTGTGGGCAAAGTCTGGAAGAGATAGAGTAGTCTAGGCATTGCATTCATCTTCAAAATGCTTGTGCGGCCAAACCACGTAAAGGTCTCTCTATCCCACCTTACCAGATCTGTCTTGAGTTGATGGAGAAGAGGCACAAAATTCAACTCAAATATTTTTTGAGACAACATGGGATGTTAGTACCTAAATACCAGATATGAGATTTGGACCATTTGAATGTGAAAGATTGGGACAATTTTTGTTGGGTTGAGATTGTCAATCCCCCCCCCCCATTGCTTCCGACTTATTGTAATTTATTTTGTAGTTAGACAGGAGACTATATTTATCTAGTTTCACCAGGAGTGAAGGCAACGAGATTGTTGGGGAAATCAGAAAGAAAATTAAATCATCCACGTAGGCTGTTACTTTATGAGTGAGTGTCTTAGTTGAAATGCCCTTGATATCGGGGTGTTCTCTAACAGTCCTCAGAAGCGGTTCCAAGGTTAATATGAAAATAATCAGTGACAGGGGGCAACTTTGTTGTGTTCCGTTTCATATATGGAAAATGTCTGAGAAAGATTCATTCACTTTCACTCTGGTGGAGGGTCTAGAATAAATGCATCCAGCCAGCCTCGTATCCCTGAGCCCAGACCTATGTGTTCCATCGTCAAGCTTAAGAATGACCAGTCAACCCTCCGCATCTGCTGAGAAGGGCACTAGGGGGAGCTTACCAGATGGAAAACGTCTGAGAAAGATTCATTCACTTTTTTTTTTTTTGATAAATGTTTTTATTGAGGCATAGCATATCAGATAGTCAAATAACATATAAATGAGTACAATACACAACATGCTCTTTTTATCATAACAAAAGTAAAACATGGGGACAAATGTCCCTGCAGAACTATTTTTCAATGTGGTGTACAAAGAAGACTTGCACCTGTATGGGAATAAACATAATCAAATGTAACCAATACAAATACAAACAGAGGGGGAAAGGTGGGGGTGAAGGTAAAGGGGGGGCCGCATATGTGCTACATAAAGCAAGGGCAGGTTGGTGTCCGTCCTCCCCTTCCTCATGACTTGTCTACATACTGTCGTGGATGGGGAGGAGGGGAACCCCCTCGGTGGAGCCTGGGGAGATATGAGAGCTAAGATTAGTATTGCCCCTAGGTAGGGAAGATGGCCGGATGGATCTATAACCTTAAGTACGGAAAATAATACTGTCCTTGTGACCATTCAAACTGGCGCACATTTCCAAGCCTCTAGGAGGGGGGAGTTGATGCCTTTAACAGTCATATAGCTCCTTGAGTGTGTCGTAGCAGGGAAGTGGGCGTTGCAGGAGTGAACTCGCTTCCCCTGGAGAGAGGGTTTTAGAGATGAAAGTTCCCCATTTCTTGTAGAATTTCCTCTTGGAGGAGGTGTGGGAGAAGTCCATTGACAGCCTTTCTTTGTATAGTAAGGATAGGAGGTCCTTTTTGATTTGGAGGATGGAGGGCTTGGCCGGGGGTACCCAATTTTTTAAAATATTTCTCCTGACCGCCAACAGGGTGTGCAGTATCCAGGCTTTGTGGACATACCGTGTTCCTTGGCTGGGAGCATGAGATGCTGGGAGGTCCCAGAACCTGAAGAGCAGTAGGAATGGATCTTTTGGTAACTTTAGCGCAGTTATATTCTCGATATAAGAAAGCGCCTGATCCCAGAGATTGGAAATGTGGGAGCAGTTCCAGAGGCGGTGGGTCAAAGTGGGCTTGGGCTGACAGCATAGTGGGCATGTGGCACTCTTGGGATTGGCTTTGTCTCCCAAGTACGGAATGTAGGCTCTGTGCATAATTTTCAGTTGCGTTTCTCTCCACTGCTCACTGGTAGTGAGGTGTAGAACAGCATTGTAACCCTCCAGAATTTTGTCCGCTCCATTCTCCATAGGGAAATCCGTGGACCAGTTGGCCTTTTTGGGTGTGATTTGGAGTAAGCAGGCACTTAGACACAATGGTTTGTATATTTGTGAAATTGAATAAGAATTTCTGGTAATTAGGTGATCTAGAAAGCATGCTTTGAATCAGTTAGATCCTCTAGATCCAGTAGATCGCAGGAAACTGATACATTGATTGTGGTAATGTAGATAAGATTGCAGTAAGGTGTAAGTCCGAGCAATCGTGCGGAAGGGTATAGGGGTACCTGTTGAAAGGTCGCATAGCTCTGCAAATGTGACCAGGCTTTTTTGGTTCCAAAGTTGGAAGGCTTTGTGCACAGTTCCCGGAGGTGGATAGAGATGGATGATGGAAGTGATAAGAGTTTGCGCGTCTCTTTCCAAGCAATAGCTGTGTCCCTGAGAAGAACATTGTGTTGCAGGAAATGGGCCAGAGATTTCCACTGCGTGTGTAGTAAGGCCACCAGGGAATAGGGGTGGACCATTTTCGATTCAAGTTCATAATTAGAGTATTTGGAGGCCTTCATTATCCAGTCCAGGTTGATCCTCATCAGGCAGGCCAGGTTGTACAGTCTAATATTAGGCAGATTTGCGCCTCCTTCGCTCCTGGGGAGGTGCAGTTTTTTCAGGGCTATTCGGGCCCTTTTCTTTTGCCAAATGAATTGGGTGAAAAGGGTGTTTAGAGCTTTGACGTCTTTGTGTTTCAATAGTACTGGTATTGTTTGTAATGGATAAAGAAGTCTGGCAAAACTGACCATTTTGATCAAGTGGCACCTCCCCAAGAGCGAAAGTGGTAGATCCATCCAGCCAGTCAATTCCCTTTTAATTCTGTCGAAAAGAGGTGGAAAGTTTAGAGAATAAAGAGAAGCGGGTGTTTTCCCAATCTTGATTCCTAGATAAGAAATGAATGATTTAGCTATAAGGAAGGGTGAGTTGTCTAGCCATTTGGGGTTTCTATTGGGACCTAATAGTAGTACTTCACTTTTCCCATAGTTGATACGGAGACCTGAGCAAGCTCTGAAAGCGTCAAAAACCTCTTTAATGGTTTGGATAACGCGGATGGATGAGCTGAAAAGATGAGCACATCATCCGCGAACAGGGCGGATCTTAAATCTTCTGAGCCTATCTGGATGCTGTGGAGGGGAACAATTTGAATTAAGTGTCTGGACAGGGGATCTATGGCCAGGTTAAACAGCAGGGGTGAGAGTGGGCACCCCTGTCTGGTCCCTTTGAAAAGCCTGAATTCCTTGCTTATCTGACCTGCAGTCGCCAGTTTAGCTGACGGGAGGGCATACATTTGTTTTATTAAGTGGAGGAAAGGGCCTTTGAAATCCATCCTAGCCAGTACCATAAATAACCAGTCAAAGTTGACATTGTCAAAGGCCTTTTCCGCGTCCAAAGTGATGATGGCTCTCTCCGATTGAGGGTTCTTCATAGTTCCTCTAGGATCACCATCACTTTCCGGATGTTCAGGGATGTGGTCCGACCCTTGACAAAGCCCAATTGGGCAGGGTGTATGAGAGAAGGAATGATTTCTGCAAGTCTGCTAGCCACGATTTTTGTGTCCAGATTTAATAAGGAAATAGGACGGTAGGAGCCAGGTTCTAGAGGGTCTTTTCCCTTCTTCTAAAGTAATTTTATAATTGCCTGGTTGCTAGTTTGTGGGTATCTACCACCAGACCAGATACCCGTATAGACCTTCACCAGGATTGGACCCAGAGGTTCTTTCAGGGCCTTGTAGAAGTCCCCTGTGAATCCATCCGGGCCAGGTACCTTGGTTGAAGGGATATTGTGAATCGTATTTAGGACTTCTTGGACAGAAATTGGGGCATTTAACGAAGACAGCTGATCTAGGGATATCTTGGGCAATTTGAGAGCGTCTAGGAATTTGTGCACATCGGTCGCTTTGATGGGGTCGGGAGCATAGAGGGAGGTGTAGAAATCTAACATTGTTTGAGTTATATCCTGGGGCTCAGGTGTGAATCTTCCCATGTTTGTCCCTCAAAGCAGTGATGTGCGTGGGTTTGTGTGGTCCTTTACAGAGTTTAGCCAATAATTTACCAGCCTTGTTGCCATGTGTATAGTGAAAGGCGTCTGATTGGGCCCTTTTGGGGAGCTCTAATGTATCAGCCCAGAGGTCAAAATTTCTCTTGGCCTCATTCCATTCCAGTCTATTTATTTGAGTATTAGCAATGGCAAGCATGTGTTGGGCTGAGAGGAGTCTGGTGCTGGCTTCCTTGTACATCTGTAGGGATCTTTTTTTGTATGAAAAAGCATATGAAATAATTCTACCTCTAATGTAGGCTTTCCCTGCTTCCCAGAATTTGGGTCGTTGAGGTGTTCCTTGTTAGTGAATTCATAGTCCTCCCATGCTTTATTCAGGTATTAAATACAGGATTTGTTTTTAGCTAGATATGCGGGAAAACGCCAGAGACGGCATCCCTGCTAATTAGTATGGTCGTTTAACACAAGGGAGACAGGGGCGGGATCCGAGATGGCCATTGCATGTATCTCAGTCGACTGAATCAAGGGAATGAGGTCATCTGTACCAAACATGTAGTCTATTCTCATGAGTACTTGGGGGGGGGGGGGGAGTAGTAGGTAAATTCTTTATCTATCGGATGTTGTAGTCTCCATAGATCGACTAGGTGGAGTGAATCCATGGTTGAGTTTAGCAATGTAGGTCCGTGATCTGTGCTGTTTTTGATAGGTAGAGGGTTGGGTGACATCTTATAATCTAAAAGATTCATGGTAGCGTTGAAATCCCCTCCTATTATGTGTGGGACAGAGGGAAGTTTAAGGATGTTAGTGGAGAGGTCCGTAAAAAACTGACTACCCAGGTTATTTGGAGCGTAGACACTAGTTATTTTTAAATCTTTCAATTTATGTTGTATGTGAGCAGTGACTATGCGACCCTGCTGATCAGTATCAGAGGATAGTATTTGTCCCGAAAATTTTTTATGCACCAGAATAAGAGTGCCTGCCTTTCTACTGGTTCCCTTGGATCCTATCACCGTGCCCACCCAAAGTTTTTTCATGCAATAAAAATCCCTAGACATTAGGTGTGCTTCCTGGATCAGGGCAATATCCGTTTTGAGGCACTGCAGGTGTCTCAGGACTTTGATTCATTTATTGGGGGAACCTAGTCCCTTGACATTCCAAGTTACCACTCTCATGAAGATAACATTTTTGGGTGATATGAGCTAAAGTTACCTAATGGGTGACATTGTAATGAGATATTGGCATTGTGAATGGCTAACTATTCAGGGAACAAGCTTTCTGTGGGTACATAAGAAATCAGGGGGTCCCCTAATAACATTGGTGCTTTGTCTACTATATGCGGCCATGGGTGAGAAGGGGGGGGCAATCAACAAAAAGTACAGAAGAGGGGGCGTGGCCAGCGCGCGCAGCGGATGGCAGCTTGAGCGAGAAGCTCCAGGGCCCTGAGGGAGAACACAGCCACGAACACCATCAAGGAGCACCGCACCGCCGAACAAATTACACCACCCTGCAGCTGAAAGCAGCGCCCACCTTGCGGGAATGTCCAGAAAGCGACAAGGAGACTGTAGGCCGAAGAAACTGACAGCCTACTTCCACTGGCCGGAGAGCGGAGGAGGCCAAGATGGCGCCAGACACGCGGCCCCCTCCTCCCAACAGACAAACAACTCATACACAGACCTGCCGGACGCAGATGGAAGCGCTGGGGATCTTTCTCCCGGCAATTGCTCACCAACACACAGCCCTCCATGCTCCAGCCCAGCAAAGGCGAGGATGAGGCTTGACCCAGCAGCCATAGAAGCAGGGGTAAGTCAAGAAACTCTATTACATAAGGAATTGCAATCCCCTATAGCCAGCTTCCCCACGAACAATCAGCCTGTTCTGGACACTCAATTAAAAGACATGCTGCTGTCTTTGCACCGCTCCCTGCATGCAGAGTTCACTAACATCACCCACCAATTTTCAAAAGAACTCACCAAGATAGGAGGAAGAGTAGACCAAATTGAGCATGCAATATCAGACATCTCCACTACAGTGAATGATCTGATAGATGCCAATGAGGAGGGGGAAGACGAACGTCAATGGGTGCGTGCAAAATTGGCAGATTTAGAAGACCGTTCCAGAAGGAACAATGTAAAGTTGAGGGGGGTACCCGAAAATGTGCCCCCCTCAGAGCTCTCACAATTCGCAGCAAAATTGTTCCACACTCTAGCCCCTGAACTGACGGACATAGACCTCAGAATTGACCGCATCCACCGCCTACCGAAACCCACCTTCCTACCCCAGGAAATTCCAAGAGATGTACTAATGAGAGTGCACTTCTTTTCCACCAAAGAACTAGTCATGCAGAAATCAAGATCCCTAGGAAAACTCCCAGACCCATACTCAAACATTCAAATCTACTCTGACTTGTCTAAATACACTTTAGACCTCCGCAGACAACTCAACACCATCACCAAGACCCTCCGCAACAACAACATACCATACAAGTGGAAGCATCCCACCAAACTGAGCGTGGACCGCAACGGAACAACACATGTGATCCACTCACTAGAAAAGGGGCTCCTTATGCTGAAAGAAGGGGGCATTATCCCCGCACATTCTCCCCAAGATAA
This sequence comes from Glandirana rugosa, assembly GCA_018402905.1. Lineage (NCBI taxonomy): Eukaryota > Metazoa > Chordata > Amphibia > Anura > Ranidae > Glandirana > Glandirana rugosa. The sequence goes on along the minus strand of BLSH010099765.1, from coordinate 569,767 downwards.
ATCACACAGCAATCCTGACAAAATTATACCACTTTGGCAAACCCTGCACAAAGGAAATAAAAACAGACACCGCTGATGTCTCCTAACACATGGTGCTCTTCACAAAAGCCTACTTTCTCCCTAGGCGGCTCCGCCGCCGTTGTGCTGCTCTCCGATTAACTGTGTCCCCCTAACTCATGGAGATCAGCTGCTTTACTCTCATCGCCTAAACAATGTTTTGTTATCTTCTTGCCGTTGTTACCAAGTTAACCCTTATCCTTCCTTTCCTATGCATGAGTATCAAAGACCAAATGACAACATCAAATCGGACCTCCAAGAAAACTGCAAGTCCCACACAGCATCCCATCTGATCCATCCAGGAGAACTGAGAATGATATGTCTACCAAACGTGAGTACGGTCTTCCGCACACACCTCAAAAACCTAATGTCACTTAAGATACTGTCACTGAATACCAAGGGGCTCAACCACCCTGCGAAAAGGGCATCACTATGGCGTACCGCGCTACAAACGAAGTGCGACATACTCTGTGCCCAAGAGACACACTTTCTGGAATCGGCCACACCTCCATGTCAACACAAACTTTTTCCACAAGTTTTCCTGGCCTCAGACCAAACTAAAAAAAGAAGGGGAGTACTAATAGCGTTCCATAAAGACACTGACTTCCAGATCCAGGAACAAATAGTAGACCCAAAAGGTCAATATTTGATAATAATAGGAACTTCAAAAGGACTTAAACTCACCATAACATGTCTGTACGCTCCCAATACCCACCAACAGAGGTTCCTAAATAAACTGATGAAAATAATCCGCAAATCCTGCCAAGGTTCCTTAATTCTATGTGGGGACTTCAATCTAATACCTGATCACAATATGGACACCACTAACTCAACCCCAAGACGCAAATCCCCAATGCTAAAATTCCCGACCACTCATAGTCTCTACGATGTTTGGAGGTGCCTGCACTCATCAGAAAAGGACTTTACCTACCACTCTACCCCCCACAACTCATACACACGAATAGACTATTTCCTTGTGGACAAATGGCTACTCCAACATATTCCAGAAGCTGAGATAGGTCAAATCACGTGGTCCGACCACGCTCCGGTGACCATCACCATCAGAACGTCGATACGGACACCCCCAACGAAACCATGGAGAGCAAATACTAGCATAATGAAGGACCCCCTGAACAAGACCAAGATACAGGAATATCTAAAGGATTTCTTCCTACATAACAAGGGGACTGTTTCTCTATCATCCACCCTCTGGTTGGCCCACAAAGCCTGCGTGAGAGGGTTATTATTGCAAATGAGTTCTGTTGCAAAAAAGAGGAAGACGCAGCGTCTAAACGAGTTAACAGCAGAAATTAATGTTGTTGACTCCCTAAACAAACATCACCCCTCCCATACTCATCAAATTAAGCTCCTAGCTCTGAGACTAGAGCTAAGATCTCTCCTATTAGACTCCTATGAAAAAACACATCGTAAACTCAAAGCCACAATGTACAATACATCCAATAAAGCGGGGAAACGAATGGCCAATAGACTAAGATGGCAAAGAATCAAAAATTCAATCCCATATATCCTTCACCCCCACACCAAAGATAAACTGACTAACCCCCTAGACATTGCTAATGCCTTTAGAGCATACTATGAATCCCTACACAACATAAAAGATGATTCGGCCTCGCCACAACCTTCATTAACAGATATCCAATCTTTCCTAGCACAACTAAATCTACCAACCCTCACAGAGGACCAACTTAGTGAACTGAATACCCCCTTTAATACGGCAGAACTAGAGTATACTATCAAACAACTCCCTTCAGGGAAATCTCCAGGGCCTGATGGTCTCCCCGGAGAATATTACCAGCTCTTCGGTCACATTCTTTCCCCACATTTACTAGACCTATATAATGACGCTGCCTCTTCGTCCTCTCTACCTAATGAAATGTTATCAGCTACTATCATCACCTTGCCCAAACCAGGTAAATCCCCAGATACACCCCAACATTTTAGGCCCATATCACTACTCAACGTAGACCTAAAGCTCTATGCTAAAATGATAGCCAACAGAATATCCAAATACCTCCCATCCTTAATCAACACTGACCAAACAGGGTTTATCCTAGGCAGACAATCATCAGACGCCACGAGAAGACTGATAAACCTCGTACACGCGGCAGGGACCAGCGGAACGCCTTCTCTGCTCCTATCATTGGATGCAGAGTAGGCGTTCGACAGAGTCCATTGGGGCCATATGAAGGAAACCCTCCTCAAATTTGGGTTCAAGGGCCTGATCCTATCAGCCATTTTAACCCTATACACATCCCCCTCAGCAAAAGTATACGCAGGAGAAATGCTCTCAGACCCCTTTCTCATAACAAACGGCACCCGGCAAGGCTGCCCGTTTTCACCACTTATCTTTAATCTATCTATAGAACCACTAGCGGAAAAAATTAGACAATCTAGGATTATCTCAGGAATCCAAATAGGAGATTATAACCATAACATAAGCTTATTTGCGGATGATATCATCCTCATACTGTCCGACCCATACACATCCTTAAAAGAAGTAAACTCCATACTACAACAATTTGGAAAAATTTCCTATTACAAAGCCAACGTCACTAAATCCTTTATTCTAGACCTAGGAGTCGACGGAACAACAAGAAACCTCATAACCTCAGAACTCCCATTCCAGTGGGCGGACAAAGGATTAAACTACTTAGGCATCACCCTAACAAGGCACACACAAACCCTATTGTCAATAAACTGGGACAATCTCAAACACACAGTGACTTCATCTCTACACAACCTAGCGAAATGGGAATTCTCCTGGGCTGGAAGACTAGCGGCCTTCAAAATGATGGTCCTCCCACAGATCCTATATTTTTTTAGAACCCTCCCCATTTCACTCCCTAAGAACCACACACGACATATCCAATCAGCCCTCCAACATTACATTTGGACCGGGAAAAAACTGAGAGTAGCACAACACAAATTAATTAAACACAGGCTAGCTGGAGGTTCAGGGCTCGTGGACATAGCCGACTATCATACAGCGACAATTCTGGCGCAACTAAGAGAATGGTTCCTACCTAACACAACAACGAAGTGGGGCGATATTGAAAGACATTCCATTCCGGGAAAACATCTAAAATACTGGTTGTGCACTAGACACCCTAACTCTAAACTATCCAACACACTATCTCCCACAATCAAAGCCGCAGTCATAGCTTGGCAGAAGCTCATATCAACCAAATGGAAAGACACTCATACCACTGGCCTGCACTTACCAATAGAAGCCCTTAAAGTCCTAATACCTAACTTTCAATCTAAAAATTGGCCCACTAATAATCAGATCAAATTGGACTCACTTATGCACAATGGCAAAGTCAAACCCTTTCAAACTCTCACCGCTGAACATATATTCCCTCCTAACTTGATCCACCAATATATGCAAACAACCCATTGCCTAAATAACAGCCCGCACCTGTTCAGCCGCATACCCACCCAAGCAGCGCAATATCTCTCACCCGACTCCCCAGGCATCAAAGGAATAACGATCTTTTACAATCTCTTAAAAGAAAAACAACACTTCACCCCCACGGAGACATTTAATGAATGGGAAAAAGACCTAAACCAATCATACACTAAAAGAGAATGGCAGGAGGCCTTAAAATTGTCTTACAAAAACACAAAGTGTGTATCTTTATGGGAAACCACACAAAATATCCTACAAAGAAGATATCTAACACCAACAAGAATTGACAAATTTGACCACAAGATGTCCCCAGAGTGCTGGAGAAACTGTGGTATGCCAGGCACGCTTCTCCACATTTTATGGGATTGCCCCCATATCAAAAGCTACTGGTCTGAAATTTTCTCTATCATATCACAAATCGCAGGAACTATAGTAACTCCCCAACCAGATACGGCCCTTCTCAACTTGAGGTTTACTCACACCCACCATCCAACAAAAATGGTTATAATCCACATACTACTATCGGCCAGAAACATAGTAACCCAAAACTGGAAAAACATAACTCCTCCCAAAAGCTTACAAGTCATAAACCAAGTACAGACCCATTACACGTTTGAGAAGATACTATCCGATAATATAAACCGTACCCTGAACCTCTGGGACCCATGGTCCAATTGGTATAAACTGTTTATTAAGTCATAATGATTCCGATATCAAAAATCTAAGCTAACTCATGCTCACTCCCCACTCCCTTTTCCCTCCCATACACTCTACCTCCCTTCCCCACCTCATACCCATACCTCACCCCCACCTTCCCTCCTTACAGAAGAAAAATAAAAAGGTTGAACTGCTTTCATACGCCTATGTCAATGCATACATATTGTTTTGCTCTACACTTAATTAGCCAACAGGTTACAATCTATAACTCTGTGATAAAATAACAAAATTGTTGAATCTAAACCTGTGATAGGCAAGGTCCCAGGCACAGCTTGATCCCTTTAGGGGTGCTGGGGCATTGCCTCCCACAGACAAACTCAGACTCTCCACCACAAGAAGAAGCCTAACTATGTAACGTGTTATTACCTATGTTATATTATTAGACCTGAAGATTTCTGACGATACAGATTATCATAGACGATGTGTTTCCAATGGTTTTGCTTTCATGTATGTCATTGATTCTTCTAAATAAAAATCATTGAGACGAAAAAGTACAGAAGAATCGTAGACTCCGCTTTCTTCCACTTTCTTCCACATGGTGTCACTGCTGTGAAGACCACTCCCAAATAAGACAGTGACCCTTTGTTGGATAAAGGGAATAAATAGAAAATGAATGTAAGCCCGCACTAAGAATTTAAGCTCCATTTCCCCTAGGGGGGAGAAAGGAGGGGTGCAGGGTACCCATGTGGGAGGAAGAGCGAGAAAAATACAAATAGACTATGCCATGTTAGCTCTTTGAAGTACAAGAGACTGAAACCCGGAGGCATTTTTCCAACCCGCAGAAGACAACCCAGGGTGGTGAAAACCTGAACACCTGAGGAAAGTTATAAAGGCACAGCAAAAATATTGGAGAATTAAGTTCTCATACTGTAGACTATTTTGAGATCCTGCCTGTACTAGTGAAATAAGGCAGTGAGGCATGAGGTATGACCACCCTCCCAGTGTTTAGCAAGAGCAGGAATATGCTTATCTGCAAGAAGGATCAGCCTGATTGTGGGGTGGAGTGTGTCACCCCTGATTGTTTAAACCTTTTAGGTGAGTCCTTCCTTGGGCTGCTCAGTTCCAAAGAGCGAGCTGCTGAGATATCTCTATTCACAGCGGCCGTGTATGAGTTTGGCTGGAGAGTACGTAGGAATCTTTCCGCCTCCTGCGGGCTATGGAATGTATACTTTTCGCCTGAGGGCGATTTAAGGCGCAGTACAGCAGGAAAGGCTAAGGTGAATTTGATGTTATGTTTGAAAAGATCTGAACGCACTCCCTGAAAGGCTTTCCTTTTTCTTGCCACCTCTGTCGAGTAATCAGCAAAAATGAGGATTTTTACCCCATCAATAATAAGTGATTTCATTTGCCTGTATTTCTGCAAAATAAAGTTTTTGTCAGCATAGTTCAGGTATTTTGCGATTATAGGTCTGGGAGTCAGTTTATCAGAGGATGGGGGACCCAAACGATGAGCACGCTCTACTAAGCAGGGTCCTGGGAGGCCCAGAGCCTCAGGTATTTTTTTTTTTTTCAAATATATTTTATTCGTTTTTTTTTCATTAAGAATAAAAAAAAAATACAGCGAGAGAGAATACAGATGGCCAGAGACACAACAATAGAACAAAATATAAGTTGAATAATACAACATATAAAGAATGGGGGAAGGGGGGGAATGGGGGAGGGGGAGATCCTCCAACATCTCATTTGGGTACGGATAAGTGATGTAATCAAGGAGTCAGCTGGGGAAGTAAAAAAAAAAGGGGGGGGGAGCCAGACAGGTGGTATTGACAAAGGAGTTCAAGTCTTTCCGGGTCCATCGCTTTGTAGAGCAACATGTTCAGGTATTTGAAAAAGGAGATAATGATTGGGGAAGGGGGGATCCAATCGATGTATGGGAAGTGTAGGTGACTAAACAAACATAGTTCGGAGAGCATTGTGAAAGGAAAGGGGTTCGGATTTTAAAGTAGAGCTGAGCCTATCAGAGTTTGCTAGGATTGCCAAAGGAAGTCGTTCTGTTAGGCGGGCAGACTCTGAGGTTGGGACTTAGTAGGGGTGACAGTGAAAGGACCTTCCTTGAAAAGTCCCTGATTGGTTCATAAGAGTCTCTTTCCATCCAAGGTAGCCACATACTTTTGAAAGAGTAGGTCTCTTGCTGATTTGTCACTTTCCACTCTAGATAGTCCAATCTCAACAGCTTGAATAAGTCTGATTTTACCTGTTCGAGAGTCGGAGGGGTAAGGGATATCCAGTTGCGCAGGATGGCTCTGCGGGCCACCATATAGCAAGAGGTTATTCAGATTTTGTGTCGACGTTAGATTGAAGCTTGAACAGTGTCTAGAGAGGGTATCAGTGCCTCAAGGTTTCCAAATACTAAAGGATAAACGTTCTTGTGAGGAGTGAGACGTGTCACTAGTGTTAAGCGAACCCGGACTGTAATGTTCGGGTCCGTACCGAACTTTGGGGTGTCTGGGACCCAGACCCGAACACGGACGTTTCAAAAAACGTTCGGGTTCAGGTTCTGGGTTCTGGTAGTTGATCACGCATGTTGAATAGCTGCAGGGCAGCCAATCAACAAGCGTTTCACTGGTTTGCCCTTAGAAGCCATCACAGCCATGCCTACTAATGGCATGGCTGTGATTGGCCAGTGCATCATGTGACCCAGCCTCTATATGAGGCTGGAATCACAGTGCTGCATGTCACATGCTCTTGAGTTAGTGTAGGGAGAGGAAGCTGCCGACGTTTTTGTGAGGAACAGATTGCAGACATTTTAACATCTGATCCTGCATCCTGAGATTACTACTATTGTTGCTCTGAGGGACAGATTGCAGAAATTTGAGATTTCACATACTGCTACTTTGAGGGACAGATTGCAGATCAAACCCTTCATAACACAACGATCGTTACGATCGTACGCAACGATCAGATTGTGGGATCGTACACAACGAGTAATTTGAGATTTCACATACTGCTGCTTTGAGCGATCTGACTGCACTAGGTAGAGGCTTCTGCTTAGAGGGACAGATTATTGTTCAAAAACCATCTCCTAGTTCTAAAGGGAGAGGTTCTAGCTGCAGCTGTAAGTGACATATTATTGTTCAAAAATCATCTCCTAGTTTATTTGTTTTTAATTTATTTTCCCTATCCCTATTTTTTTGTAGGGCACTTGCCCTACTCTTACCCCCATTTTACTTCCTTTTGCAGCCCTCTAGCACTTGCCAAGACTTTGTTACAGCCATTTTTGTGCCTAAAAGTTCAGGTCCCCAATGACAACAATGGGGTTCGGGGTCCGGGATAACGTTCGGGCAGCGTTCTGTGCCGAACCTGGACTTTTTCCCAAAGTTCATTCGGACCCGCAGAACCCGAACGTCCAGGTGTTTGCTCAACTCTACTTGTCACCTTGGCTGTAAATTTTTCCACATCGTCCCAGAAAGCTTTTAATGATGGACATGACCAGAGTTTGTGTAACAAAGAGGGTCTGTGCAGCTTGCACCAAGGACATTGCATTGTGGTGCTGTCCTGTTTAGATGGTCTGAAGGGGATGTATGCTCTGTGAAGTATCTTGAGTTGCTGTTCTCTCCAGGATTCATTGGAGATGACCGTACAGGTCTGAGTAAAACCTTTCAACACCATTTGGGTCACTTCTGGAGAGTTTAGGTCTTTATCCTAACTTGTGAGTGCAAGTTTCCCTGAGACCGCTGCTGTATGAGTTAGCAGATTCTTGTAGAGATCCGAGATTTTGTGTAAACCCCTCTGAATAAATAAGTTGAGAATAGTCAAGGTGAACCGTGAGCGTGCTGCTGGCCCTACGCTGATAGCAAAGTTGATGGCCTGGAGGAGGCAAAGGAAGTGTTGTCCGGGTAGATTATAGCGATCCAGGAGTTGGGAAGAGGAGAGGGGAGTCCCTCTTGCGGTGACAAAGAGTTGATTGAACTTGGTGAGGCCCTTAGTGGCCCAGAGTTTAAATGTAGGGTCATGGATTCCCTGTGGGAAGAGGGGGTAACCACAAATTGATAGCTGATTTGGAAGGTGGTTAGGCATTTTACAAAGTTTGAGGATCTCCCTCCATGCCACAGCAGTGTCCCTTATTAAGATGTTATTTTTGAGATGAGCGGGGATGTTCCTGATCCTGATGTTTCAGCACAACAGGTTAGAGAGGTTGTAGGGAGAGGACATTTCTGATTCAAGGGCATAGTTGCAATATTTGGAAGAGTTGGTGGTCCAATCCAAACTTACCCTAAGTAAACAGGCCAGGTTGTAGAGCCTGGTGTTGGGGAGATTAGCTCCACCATCCGCTTTTGGAAGGCATAGTTTGGGGAGTGCAATGAGGGGTTTACGTCCACACCATAAGAAAGTGCAGAGTGTAGTTTGGTCACGTCCCTGTGTTTCAGTAGTATGGGTAGGGTTTGTAGAGGATACAACCATTTAGGGAAGGAAGTCATTTTATAAAGATGGCAGGGAAAGTGGAAGAGCGGCCCAGTGTTTCAGTTCTTTGTATTATTTTTTGGATCGTGGGGACAAAATTCAGGTTAAAGAGCGATGCAGGGGTCTTTCCTATTTTGATCCCCAGATACGTGATGAAGGCTAGAGGGAACACGGAAGAGGAGGCCCATGGGGGAGTTGTGGCTAGGGTGAGTGGGAGAATTTCGCTTTTTGAGAAGTTAATGCGAAGGCCAGAGCATTTTTGGAACCAAGCAAAAGTGTCTTTGATTATTGACATATCTACCTTAGGGTTGGCTGAGAATATTAAGATGTCATAAGCGAACAGAGCGGTTTTCAACAATTGGGAGCCTATGCGAATGCCGGACAGTGAGGGGTGTGAGTTTAAATATCTAGAGAGAGGTTCCAGAGCCGAATTAAACAGCAGGGGGGATAGGGGGCAGCCTTGTCTGGTTCCTTTGTGGAGCTGGAGCGAGTCGGAGATCAGACCAGCAGCCACCACCCTTGCTGTGGGAGCGGAATACATGGTGTCGATTAGATGGTGGAAGGGGCCAGAAAAGCCAAATCCATCGAGAGCTAGCCTAAGCCAATGAAAGCTCACATTATCAAAGGCTTTTTCTGCATCTAGTGTGATAATTGCCGGGTCTCCGACCCGACCCAGCCGTGCCCACTCCAGAACCATAAGAACCTTCCTGATGATTGAGGTGACCGATCTGCCTTGAGTGAAGCCCGCCTGACCTGGGTGGAGTAGGGAGGGCATGATTTGTGCCAACCTGGAGGCAATTATTTTAGTGAAAATTTTGGAATCGATGTTTAGGAGGGAAATGGGGCGGTAAGATCCCGGATCTAGAGGGTCCTTGCCCTTCTTGGGGGTAAGTTTTATAAGGGCCTGAAGTCCCGTGGGTAAGTATGGGTTCCCCTCAAGGACACCTTGGTAGACTGACTGGAGGGTCGGTGAGATAAAGGATTCTACAAGTTTGAAGAATTCCGCAGTATACCCATCAGGGCCTGGGGCTTTGCCTAGGGAGAGGTTTTTTGATTGTGTATGTAATTTCTGTGACAGTAATTGGGGCGTTTAAGCTGTTTAGCGCTTCTGGCAATACTTGAGGTAGGGGCGCGAGCTTGAGGAAGTCCTTAGCCGTTTGCTCTTCCAAGGGGTCTGGGCCATACAGTGTTGAGTAAAAGTTATGGAGGATAGAGTTAATGCTTTGAGGAGATGAGGTCACATTTCCCTCCTTATCTCTAAGTGCGGTTATGTGCGATGGGGTGTAAGGTCCTCTGCAAAGACGGGCCAACAATTTGCCCGGTTTGTTACCGAACTTGTGGAGTAAGTCGAGGTGTGAACTGTGTAGTCTCTCTTGTGTGCTTGCCCAAAAGTCAAATTTCTCCTTGGCCGCACACCAGGACTCTCTGTTCTGTTTAGAGTTATCAGCTGAGAGTCGCAGATGAGCAGCTCGGAGTGATTTGCTTGTGGCATAGAACACTGTGGAGATTTTCTTTTTGAAAGCAGTGGCATATGCGATAATTCTGCCCCTCAGGATTGCCTTCCCTGTTTGCCAGAATAGGTTGGGGTCATTCAAGTGGGGGGCATTGGTCTCTGTGTAGTCTTTCCAAGTGTCTTCGAGGGTTTGTCGAAGCGACTCATCTTTGGCCAGATATGAGGGGAATTTCCAAATTTTGGGATTGTCGGGGTTAGAAGAGTCTAACAAACGGAGGGATATTGGGGCGTGGTCGGAGATCACGACGTCGTGAATATCTGGCTCGCCTACTGAGGCCAATATATTTTGACTCACAAGGAGTCAGAATATTCTCAAGAGAGAACCGTGGGGGGGTAGAGAAAAAAGTGAAGTCCCTGACCTCTGGGTGGTGTAGTCTCCAAACGTCCGTATATTGGAGGCTGTCTGCCCATTGGGCTAGTAGGGTAGTGAAGTGTGAGGGAGAGGATTGTGTGGAGGCTTTGTCCTTGGATCTATCTTCCGTGAGGGACATGACAGAGTTGAAGTCCCCTGCACACACATGTGGTAGATGAGCATGCGGGGCTATATGTTCAGTCATGGAGTGGAAAAATGATTGGGTGGGTGAATTAGGGGCATAGACCGCTGTTAGGGCCCAGAATTTGTTTTGGGTTTTTAGGATTGCTGTAAAAAAAGGACCCTCACTGTCAGTGTGAGTGGAGATAATTTCACAGGGGGTATTTCTGTTGATTAGTACTGTGACACCTGCTGATCTTCCTGAGGAGGAAGATCCAATAACTTGGCCCACCCACAGTTTACGTAGTCGGGGGAAATCGGAGGGGGGCAGGTGTGTTTCTTGTAGGATCGCTATATCCGCCTTCATTCTTTTTAAGTGTCTTAGGATAGCTAGCCTCTTACTTGGTGAGCGGAGTCCCTTCACATTCCAAGATATTAAATGTAGGAAGGTGCCTGAATGCGGTAGGTTAAGGCGATGAAGCTGTGAGATCTAAAGCGTGTGTTGGTAGTAGTAGTGCAATGGAAAGCTGGCCATCTGGCATAAGTGGGGGTAGTTAAGGTAAGCAAGTTGGCTGGGGTAAAGATGTTGGGGGGGGAAGGAAATGTGTGGGCCGGTTGGAAGTGGACCACCAAACAGATTAACAGTTAATGAAATAATAACATTAAACCGGGCCCTCAAAGGGCTGTACTTCGCTTTTTTTCCTCATGCAAGACTTGAACCAGCACAGCGTTCCCGAGAGGGATGTTAGCTAGGGGCCCCAAATTAACAGCAGGGAGTTTAGACCCCACCTGGGACTCTGCCCGTCCAGTCTCCACAGCGATGGAACAAGCTCGTGGGATAGTCTCGGGAAGGTTGCTTAACATAATAGCTAGATAACACGACTGTAAAATAATACAACAATAATAAGTAGGTGAATCACCAGGCACCGAGGAGGGCGAAAAGTGTAAGAAAGTAGGCTACTTGTACCGGAGGAGGAGGTGAAGGTGAATCCGTGTTGATAGTAAAACATAAGTACTCATATTCTCGAACTCTCGTCAGAGCACAGCATTAAGGAAGTTGTGTAGGATTGTGGTGCATTGTCCAAATCTCTTGGTTTTGAAGGTCCAAGGGTAGAATAGGACATTTTCCTAGGACCACTTATTAGAGCGGGGGGTGTCGGTGAATTGCGGCTTCTTTGGGGGGTCCTTACGTGGGCTTCGTTGATTGCGTGAAGGGCCTTGGCTGGGAGTCGCGTCGGCTGGTGGTGAAATTGTGTCCATAGGGAGATGTAGGTTGGATTCCAGAAATTGTTTCACCTCATCTGGGGACTGGAAGGTCTTTTGGGCTCCATCGGGAGTGGTAAAGCGCAGGGTGGTCGGATAAGCTAGGGAGAATCGGATCCCTTTTTGGTATAGCGTGGAGCAGATTTGCTGAAAAGCTTTGCACCTCCTAGAGACCTCTTGGGAGTAATCTGCAAACAGAAGGACTTTGTTCCCATCAATCTGTAAGGCTTTCGAATTACGGAAAGATTTCAGCAAGTTGGATCTGTCCGCATAGTTGAGGTATTTTACTATCACTGGTCTTGGCATACGCCTGTCGTTAGAGGGCGTTCCCACCCTGTGAGCTCTTTCCACAATACATGAAGAGTGGAGACCCAGGCTCTGGGGGATATGAACGGAGCAAATGTCTGTTAGGGTTTCCGTACCGAACGTTTCGGGAAGTACTATGATCCGAAGGTTGTTTCTTCTCGAACGGTTCTCTAAATCGTCCAGTTTCTCCAGAATGTATTGTAGGGTATGTTTCATGTCTCTTTCAGTGGAGAAGGAGGCTTGTAGTTCGTCTTCTATTTCTCCCACCCTGCTCTCTACCTCCGCCAGGCGCTTACCATGTTCTCCCAGCTCCCTGCTTATTTGGGCCATGCCTTCCGCTATGGCCCTGTCTACCGCAGCTGTTATTGTCGGGGAGAGGAGGGCTGCTACTGCTTGGGCTAAACTGGCATACTGGTCCTCTATCCCCTGAGGGGAGATGCTGGGGACTGTGTGGAGCAGTCTGGGAGTGTTCGTTCATCCCTACCTCGTGCTGTGGGCCTGCGTCGACCATATTGGGAGCGACCGTCCCACTACCAGAGCCGCGTTCGGGCAGTGAGGAGACTGCTGTGGGAGAATTGTGGATTAGATAACGCTCCATTCGGTGCCCGCTGCCTGGTGTTGCCCACCCGGAGGATCGGTGACTGGCCGAGAGTGATAGGGCCGCACTTGTATGCCGATTAGACGGAGCTGCTGTGTCGAGCTGTCTTCACATCAGGCGCTGGAACTGGAAGTGCCTCAGGTATTTTAATGGCGCAGAAGTTATTGATAGCTTGTGTGTGGAGAGATTCTGGGACCCCCACAAAATGGAGGTTTGACCTCCTGGATCTATTTTCAAGATCCTCCAATTTCTCCACTATAGCTTTAAGTTGTTTATCCTGGGCCTGATCAGAGTCTTGGGTTTGATACAGTTCTTCCTCTATATGAGATATGCATTATTCTGCCTCTGTGATTCTGGCTTTTTGATCCTTCAGCTCTTTGTGTATAAGCTGCATCCCTGCCTGAACGGCCTTTTCCACTGAGGCTAGGAGCGCAGCTACTGCCTGAGCGATGCGCTCTATGTTGTTAGAGTCCTGGGGTGTTGTTGTGTGAGAGGAGCGCTCACTCACCTCCATCTCCGTAGCGGCCGCCATGACATGCGGCGTGGTCTGCTCTCCCTGCTCCACAGGACGTTGAGCCTGGGCTGTTCTGGCACCCGTCTTGTCCAGAAAACGATCCATGTAAACTGCAGAGACAGCTGAGGTGGAGATCCGCGCTGTTGGAGGGCTTGTGCCATTTTTATATGCCGGTTTCTGGGTCACACTGTGGGAGCTGGTGTAGCAGGCAGCTACTCCATAAAGCACTGGAACCGGAAGTTTGATTCATTCACTTTTACTCTGGCGGAGAGTCTAGAATAAAGTACATCCAGCCAGCCTCATATCCCTGAGCCCAGACCTATGTGTTCCATCGTCAAGCTTAAGAATGACCAGTCAACCCTCCGCATCTGCAGAGAAGAGCACTAGGGGGAGCTTACCAGATTGTGTAGAATGAATTGCATTCAGCACTCTTTGGGTGTTGTCCCTGCCCTCTCGACCTGGTGTAAAGCCTACCTGATCGCAATGGATTAGGGTCGTGATGTGTGGGAGCATTCTGTTCGCAATGATTTTTTTAAAGACTTAAGATCTATGTTCAAGAGCGATATCGACCTGTAACTTGCACATAGAGCCGGATCCTTGCCCTCTTTCAGGATCACAGCAATATGCGCCAGCAAACTTACGTCAGAGAGAGCCTTACCATCCCGCAGAGAGTTGAACGCTGCCACGAAGTGCGGACGTAAGCTTGAGGCAAAACTCTTATAGTATGAAAGCGTAAACCCATCTGGGCCCAGGGCTTTACTCTTTTTCATAGGTTTCAAAGCTGCTAGAAACTCCTCCGTCGAGAGTGGCTGGTCGAACTCTGTTGCCAGTTCCTCAGAAAGGCGCGGCATTCCAGACGATTCCAAGTACTGTTGTATCAATCTCCACCTAGTTTCCCCAGTTGTATCGGACTCAGACGTAGCTAGGTTATATAGGTTCAGAGTAGTAGGCATGGAACGCACCCGCTATCTCTGTAGATGTCTTGACCAGGGTATCAGCCTGTGTCTTAATTTGTGGAATATAAGTTTTCGTCTTTGTCTCTCGGAGCGCATTCGCAAGGAGCTTACCGGGTTTATTCCCAAATTGGTAAAATAATCATTGTCTTAGTTTGGCTTTAGCTTGGTCCGTTAAAAGGGCATTTAACTTGTCTCTCAGATCTGAGAGTTTTTCTACAATTGACCCAGTCTGGGTGCATTTGTGTGCTCTTTCTAACTTGTGTATCTCTGTCAGTAGAGTGTCAATCTGTTCTGACAGGAGCTCCTTGCGATGTGATCCCAGTTTGATGAATGGACCTCAGAAACGCACTTATGGGCCTCCCACATGGTAAGAGGAGAAGGGTCCTCCGTCTCGTTAGTCATAAAATAGGAAACTAGCTCCCTAGTAATAGCCTCTTTATAAGATGGATCAGAAAGCAATGACTCATTCAGTTTCCAACGCCATTCCTAAAGTTCACCTCTTCCTATTTCTAGGGTACAGTGGGTTGGGGCATGGTCCAATAGAGTAAAGGAGCCTATCGTTGCTGAAGAGAGAAATGGCAGCACATTCTGGGACAGAAACAGGTAGTCTAGTCTGGCATAGGTTCTGTGGAGTGGAGTATAATCCCTCTCTTTGGGATTCAGAGTCCGCCAACTATCCACCAATTGATGGTCACGGAGCAATGTTTTCAGTCTTTTCAGTGTTGAATGCGCCAGACAGGAGGTGCCCCATGAAGCGTCTAAGACCAACTCAAGGACCAAATTCAAATCTCCACCCAACAGAACCATGCCCTCCCTGTGTTGTTCAAGAAGTTCAAGAAGCAGGATCAGGGTCATGATCTGGTGCACGTTAGGTAGGTATACACTGGCCAGTGTAACCTTTTGATCCCCAATGAGGCCCTGAACAATGAGAAATCACCCATCCTCATCTCTAATGACCACGGTTTCTTTCGAGGGCAATTGGCCAGAGAGTAAAATGGCGACTCCCTTGGACTTGGAGTCCAGGGAGGTACTGTGATACACCGTCGGGAATCTCAGATACCCCAATCTGGGAATTTTCCCGCTTTTAAAGTGAGTTTCCTGAATAAAAATTATCTGGGATCTCAATCTCCAAAGCTCAGCTAATAATTTAGGACCTGTTTTCTGGGCTGTTGAGCCCTTTTACATTATATGAGACTGCAGCTAAACATGTCATACTAAGATCTGTCCCGGGGCTTAATCAAGTCAGTCGTCAGGAGGAGGGAAAGACAAACAGAAATAAAAAAAATGGGGGGGGGGGAACGTGAAGAAAAAAAAAAAGGAGATGTAGAAAAAGAGAGAAGGGATCCCCCTTCAGAAACACAGAGGTATTAAAGAAGAGTAGTGAAGCACTCAACAAATCGTGTCCTTCAAGATGTGAGTACCGGATCTCAGCAGCACCACAGAAAGGGAAAATCTTAGTCTCGCTTCTAATTTCCCTCGGGTTGAGGAGAAACGGAAATGGTGGGAGATGTGTAAAACCACAGCAGTGTACCGAGAGGCTAAGGCATATTTAAGGAGTTATATATAGTCTGAGTAGCACCCCATTTTGTGTACAACCCTATTGTGCATGAAGGGCAGCACCAAAACATCAAACAATTCAGATAAATATGCATATAGAGCAGTATCATGTTAATCCTACACCAGCAGAGCTATCCTCCATATGTTAAACCAAGTGTTTAAGGGTGGCTCAACCTGGCTAGGCAACATGAAAGTCTCTGTAAGAGCCGTGTAGAAAAACTGTTCACCTGGACCTCTGTGGCCCTCTAGTATTGTGAAATGAGGAACCTATCCTATCTGGAGATGTATTTGACTCTTCCTATAGTGCTGGGTGGGCCAGAAGGGAAGTCACATAGATTATAAGACCTCCCTTTACCAGTCTGCATATCTGAGGGCATCTATACGCTAGTCACTCAATTACCGGCCCAGTCACCTAACAGCCCCAGCAACAAAATCAACCAGGGAGGTCAGGTTTTTCGGAACTGCTACATTCCCACCCATCAATACAATAGTTTATTGGGTTTGGCTCCACATTCAGTGGGACTCAATATTCTAGGTCATAAACTGCCTACTGTCAGTCTGTCCCTGCCCTGACCCTCTTATTTTATATCAACCCTTTCTCACCAGGTGACCATAAACAGCAGGGATGTGATAGGAGATGTCCATAGGTGTAGAAGGGAACTCCAGAGACTGGTAAACTGTCTGAGCCAGCAGGATGTTGAAAAAAAACACAGAATCCACATAAAAGCCCCTCCGGAGTCAGGGTGAGCGCCTGGCATAGTTCAGCAGTTCCCACTCTTAGGCTGGAATAGTATGACCCAAAAGATAACAGATGCCTACCCAGCTCCCTCTTCTGTCTTGTCTATAGTGTCCCCAGTGCAGGACACAGGTCATTCCCACGAACATCTCACAACTGGTGAGCCTTGGAAATAAAACTGCAAATACCAACCGGAGCAAAAAGCAAAAAGATTTTTTTTTTTTTGTTTAAGACTGGAACTAGGAGGTCGGCCTGCTCTTTTAGTCCTCGTTATCAGCCGGATGGTTTTGTTCTAGGCGTGGGCGTGAGCGGCGAGACCTGGATCTATGGTCCCATTGCAGACGTGGAGGTAGGGCTTCTCAATTATCCCATATCCTTGGTAGGGCCGTCCAATCAGGTACATCAATGGCTTTGCAATCTAGAAATGTGAAGAGTTGCGGTAGTTGCGAGGGATCCATCAAAGCAAAGGATCGATTATCTTTTTTAGTCAACAGTGATAGCGAGTAGCGCCAAGTGTAAGTGGCCCATGAGGAGCGGAGGAGGTCAGCAGTGACTGTAAGAGGGCCCCTTCAGTATAGCGTGTGCCGATAGAGGTCTGGGAACAGCTGGATCTGTACCTCATCAAAGTCCAGCAGGCATTTTTGCCATGCTGCCCTCATGAGGGCCTCTGATATTAAAAAAATGTACTCTACATAATATGTCCCTTGGAGTCTCTTGTGGAGCAGGCGCCATCTTGGATCCGGAGGCCGGCATGAGATCTCCAGTCTTTACAGCTAAATGCCGGGTAATGTACGGATGGCCAGGAACTCTTTGGGATTGCGCAGCTTTGCCCTTTCTAGACATGGGCTTGGAAGAAACATCCGTGGGGTGGAAGGTGATGAACAGCTTTCCTGCCTTGCAGCATTCAGTCTCCAAGCTTCCTCATGCCGCCATAGTCAAGACATGCCCCCCGTGCCATTACCTTTTATCATGCACAAATGTTTTTGTATGCTATTTCTCTTGCATTTTTATCTTTGTATACCATATGAACCATTTTTATCAATTGTACCAATAAAATTATACACTTTTTATCCATATATATGACGATTTTTGTGCCTTCAAAATCCCACCCTAGAGGGTGTTTCATTTGCTAATTGTAATAGGGATGATGGCACACATCAATCTATAGGCTCATACCACCCGGTCACATTCTTTAGACAATGGGAGGGAACTAGTTCAAATCTCCTAAAGCCTTCCAAGCCCAGACCTAACCAAGCTCTGAAGGGATCAGAAAAATCCATCTGAAGGTGTCTCCGCTAAATCCTCTCAGGTAGGAGCAAGGTTAGCTCAATTCAGGAGGGTTTGGGCGGATGAGAAACAGATGCATGGCTTTTGAATACCATCCAAAACAGCTATGGTCTCGAGTTCAGATCAGGACCTCTGCAGTCCTTTGTTGTGGAAACTCGGCTTCCAGCATGTGCAGAAAAGAGGCAATGTTTGCGAGTATATATAGAGGAATTATTAGCAGCAAAGGCTATTCTGCCAATCCTCAAGCGAGAATGGGGGCTAGGGGTTTATTCTCCTTTGTTTTTGGTTACAAAGGCTTCTGGGGGATTCAAGCCGGTCTTAGACCTAAAAGTCCTGAATTCCTATATGAAGATTCCACCGTTCAAGATGGAGTCGCTGGAGACGATTATATCAGTGGTAAAGGAGCGGAACTGGATGTCGTCCATTGACTTAGCAGACGCTTATCTACATATTCCAATACATCCGGCTCATTATTGTTTTCTAAGATTCGCAGTAGAGGGTGCTTACTTCCAGTTTCAATGCCATCCATACGGGCTCTGCACTGCACCCAGAACTTTTTTTAAGGTACTGTCAGTGACACTCAAGATCAAGGACATAAAGATTTTCCATTATCTGGACGATCTAGGTCTGTCAATACATCTTCTTTGGGAACATGTGTCTCTCACCTGCAAAATGCTCACCCGTTTCGGGTGGCTAATCAATTACCGAAAAAGCCAGATACTCCAAAACTTGGGTTGGCTGTATCTCGGAGTGCAGTTTAACACAGTTCGGGGTCGTATGTACAGTTGTGCTCATAAGTTTACATACCCTGGCAGAATTTATGATTTCTTGAACATTTTTCAGAGAATATGAATGATAACACAAAAACATTTCTTTCACTCATGGTTAGTGTTTGGCTGAAGCCATTTATTATCAATCAACTGTGTTTACTCTTTTTATATCATAATGACAACAGAAACTACCCAAATGACCCTGATCAAAAGTTTACATACCACAGTCCTCAATACCGTGTATTGCCCCCTTTAACCACTTGCCGACTGACGATCAGAAACTGGCGGCGACAAGGTGGCTCTATTGCGCAAAACGCCGTCATCTGACGGCAGCTGCGGGATCGAGCCTAGTGAGCGCGCGCGCGCCGCCTGAGGCGCGCCCGCACGCTCACTGTGTTTGGGGAGGGCCAGGGAGCGGGTGCGGCAGAGTCGATCTCCGCCGGCCACCCGCGATGCCCCCCCCGGAGTGAAAGAACGGAGGTCCGTGTAAGTAAACACGGACCTCCGTTCTGTGAGGGGGGAAGGGCTGTGATCACAGCCTTCCTCTACATGGAGGCTGTGACCACTTCCCTTCCCCAGCTAGGGCAGTCCCCATACAGTTAGAACACACCCAGGCAACATAGTTAACCCTTAGAGCGCCCCCTGCAGGTTAACCCCTTCACTGCCAATGGCATTTACACAGTAATCAGTGCATTTTTATAGCACTGATCGCTGTATAAATGCCAATGGTCCCAAAAAAGTGTCAAAATGTTCCGACATGTCCACTGAAATATCGCAATACCGCAAAAAATCGCAGATCGCCGCCATTACTAGTTAAAAAAAAACAAAAAACCCAGAAATGAATTCTCATCATCTGTAAACGCGACCACTTTTGCGCAAACCAATCAATAAACGCCGATTGCGATTTTTTTTATCACAAATATGAGGAAGAATATAAATTGGCAAAAACCGATGAAAAAAAATGTTTTTTTATTTTTTTTTTTGGATTTGTATTGTAGCAAAAAGTAAGAAATTAGGGTTTTTTTGCAAAATTGTCGCTCTTCTTTTGTTTATAGCGGCGATCAGAAATGACGCAGCAGTGATCAATTACCACCAAAAGAAAGCTCTATTTGTGGGAAAAAAAATGATGCAAATTTTGTTTGGGTACAACGTTGCACGACCGCGCAATTGTCAGTTAAAGCAACACAGTGCCGAATCGCAAAAAGGGCTCCGGTCCTAAAGTGTGAAATCCTTCCGGGGCTGAAGTGGTTAACATCAATGACAGTTTAAAGTCTTTTGTGGTATTTGTGGATGATGCTCTTTATCTTCTCAGATAGTAAAGCTGCCTATTCCTCTTGGCTAGAGTTGAGCGAACCTCTGGAAGTTCGGGTTCTGCTGGTCCGTCCGAACTTCGGGACAAAGTCCGGGTCCGGGTCCGGACGGAACCCGAACGATCGCACGGACTTTCTCGTAGTAGGTGTTTATGGTGTTTTCTGAAATTTGACAGTAACTACAATTGGTGAAGTCGGGGCCTTCCTAAAGTGTGAAATCCTGGCCTCGGGAAAAACGCTAAGCCGTGACACAACGAAATTGACTGTTAACGCGCCAGCACGTTGCAACATGGGTTTGTTTTAAACGTAGTAAAAAAAAGGGTGTTTATCTCGAAAGAAAACCACCATTAACTAGTGACGACGCAGTAAAGACTAGCGGCGATATTTGTTTTCTTCTCGCTGTTAAAACGTTTTTTTGGGATTAAAGAATGAAAAACGATGTTATGTTTAGGTTTTTTTTTTTATTTTTTTGTAAAAAAAAGTAGCC